>OU612043.1:7104311-7704311 GCA_914767935.1 Coremacera marginata | reverse complement strand
TTATTTTAACCGTAAACTATTTTTAAAGTCCACAAAAATTAAAGAAATGCCTTGAAATTTGGCAGGAAAGCTTTGATCTTCAATCTAAATCCAGGCTCTGAAATTTGGAAAAATCGGATGAAAACCACGCCTACCTCCTATACAAAGTGTTTTCTTTGTTTAAAATGTCAAATCTTTTAAAAATTCACAAAAAATAAAGAAATGTCTTAAAACTTTGCACATAAGCTTCGATATTTAATATAAGCATATCTTTATGATGTATGGTAAAATCGGATGAAAACCATGCCCACTTCCCATACAAAATGGATTCATTTTAAAAGTAAAACCTCTTAAAATGCCACAAAAATTAAAGAAATGTCTTGAAATTTTGCACATTAGCTTTGGTATATAATATGGTATATAATAACCTTCTCTATGATATTTGGCAAAATCGGATCAAAACCACGCCTACCTCACATACAAAGTGACTTTATTTTAACCGTAAAATCTCTTCAAAATCCACAAAAATTAATGAAATGCCTTGAAATTTTGCATGTATGTATCTTCAATATAAATCATAGCAATGAAATTTGGAAAAATCGGATGAAAACCATGCCTACCTCCCACACAAAGTGACTTTATTTTAACGGTAACATTCCCTCAAAATCCACTAACATTAATGAAATTCCTTGGAATTTACCATATGAGATTTGGTCTTCAATATTAATCCTGACAATGAAATTTGGAAAAATCGGATAAAAACCACGCCTACCTCCCATACAAAGTAGCTTTATATTAACCGTAAAATACCTTTAAAATCTGGAATTTTGCACTTAGGCTTTTATATATAATACTAGCTGAACCCGGTGTGCTTCGCTACCCCTATAGTGATAAAATAAAAAGTATTTAGATATTAATTAAAGTTGGGTCAAAACTGGTGCAGTTGTTCTTGAGTTACTGTGCAAAAACAAAAAGAAACTAAATATTGCGCCATCTGTCGGACGAACTTCAAACTACACAGAAACACTCCTCAAGCCCCATAGAGCACGTACATAAAGTTTGGTCAAAATCGGTGCAGTAGTTCTTGAGTTACGGTGCAAAAACACAAAAAAACTAAATATTGGGCCATCTGTCGGACGAACTTCAAACTACACAGAAACACACCTCACGCCCCACAGAGCATGTACATAAAGTTTGGTCAAAATCGGTGCAGTAGTTTTTGAGTTTAGCCATCACGAACATACACGTAATTTTTATATATATAGAGATAGACTATCACAATGATATTTGACCAAATCGTATTAAAACCACGCCTACCTCCCATACAAAGTGTCTTTACTTTAAATATAAAATCTCTTAAAAATCCACAAAAAATAAAGAAATGTCTTAAAATTTTGCACATAAACTTTGATATTTAATATAAGCCATCTTTATGATGTATGGCAAAATCGGATCAAAACCACGACTACCTCCCATACAAAGTGACTTTATTTTAAATGTAAAATCTCTTAAAAATCCACAAAAATTAAAGAAATGTCTTGAAATTTTGCACATAAGCTTTATTATATAATATGAACCATCTCTATGATATTTGGCAAAATCGGATCAAAACCACGACTACCTCCCATACAAAGTGACGTCATCAAAATAGAAAAACTTTCGTTAATATATAAAACTGAATATCATCGTGAATGTCGTGGCTAAAGACTTCGAATATACTTCAATATGGCCGCGTGGGGGGGAGGGGGGGTATTTTAGCTTCGGTACCCTGCCGAAGCTCCATCCTAACTAGTTTTTTATTTTGTTAAATTAAAAAAAATTTAAAAATTTATTTCTATAAATTTATTTTTTAACTACCCATTGAACCATAAGCGAAGGTTTTGAGTAAGGTGAGAGTTTTGCGAACGTTTTTGGTTAGAATTTGTTTTTTTTTTAATTTTTTCTTTTTTATTTTGTCGCTTAACAGTGCTTGCTATAAAAAATTAAATTCGTGATAGCTTTTCCCATAAAGAAAAATTCTACATATTTTGCGAAATTCATTAAAAACTTATTTTGAGTCGAAAATGAATCATTTTTGTATCATTTCAGTAGGTTATGAACCATTTTTTGTTCATAAATGAGTTCGGAAATGAATCATTTATGTTTCTTTTATGCATTTTGAAATGAGTTCAAAAAAGAATAATTTTTTTATCATATCAGTAGGAAACAATTTCTCATAAACGAACCATTTTTTGTTCATAAATGAGTTCACAAATGAATCATAAATGTTACTTTGTATATTCTAAAATCAGTTAAATAAAGGAACTTAAAATGAAAATGTTAACCTTCGTACAAACGTCATATGAACTTTTTTACCAGTGCGAGCTGGATGTACTGCTACACGTATGAAAATTTTAAACATTTCAACATTTCTATCAAAAATTAAAATCAGGCCCAAATAGAATGAAAACCACGAAAAAATTCCATGCAAAAAAGTAATCAAATAAATTCCCCAAATAATAACTTAACTATTTTGATATTTCATATATAATTTGAAAGTTTGTCAAATTGGAAAACAATCACGTCTTTCCCCTTTGAAACATCAATATCATGAAAATATCCAGCCCAGGTATATTAATTCTATTAACCCAATGATTGATATGATCTCTAATTTTAGCAATAATCATTTCTTCTTTACCAAAATATCGATATGTAATAACAAATAGTATGATGCAATAATAAAATTTATAATTCAAAAAGGTTCTTTTTTCAACTCATTACTGAACAAAAAAAGGTTTGTTTTTGAGAGGCAATTCAGTCCAAAGATTGATACAAAAAGGGCTCATTTTCGAGTGCCGAAAAATAACTGTTTATGGTTCTTTTTTTAACTCATTTGCGAACAAAATAAGGTTCGTTTTTGAGAGGCATTTTAGTCCGACGAATGATACAAAAAGGGTTCAATTATGAGTGCCGAAAATGAACGTTCCTACCCGAAAAGGTTCATAAATGAATTCTAAAACGGTAGTTTTTGTTCACTGGGTAGTATAAAAGCCCGTCCTACGACGGGTTGGAAGCATTAACGCTAAGCTGTAATTATTTTTTGCCATTATTGCTAGTGTTTTCACAACTGTTCTGAAAAATGTTCAGCCTGAAAGTATGCACATACATAAAATGTGGCAAGCTTGTCACTGATAAGTTTCAAAAAAATTTCTGTGCATACTTTCAGGCTGATCGCAAAAAATAATTACAGTTTGAGCGATATTGGGCGCGGAGCAATGTGCTTGCCTTTTATATATAAGGATTTAGCAATAAACTTTGTTTTTTCTTTTTCATTTTTTTTTTTAAAGTTATGTTTTTGTATTAGTGAAATTTTATGAGGGAAATTTTTACTGTTTGTGTTAATTTTTGCATTTTTGCAATAAAAAATTATGGACAAAACTCAAATCTTAGCTCTCAAAATTAGTTCTTTAACAAAATTCAATACATCCTGGTGATCGCTCTCTTTTGCTCATTTTTAAAAAAAGTCATATTGAAGAATATTTTTAAAAGTGAACGCTTTTGTTTGGAAGAATTGTCTTTTTTTTTTTTTTGTTTTGTACTTCTACATAATTCAACTTGTATTGTTATATCAAGCTCCCCCTACTCCCATGGAAAACCCAGGCTACGGACCTGATCTAGGCTTATGTAAAAGATACAAATTTTAATTTTCGTGGAAATTTTAATATCTGGAGGAGTCTTTTTGAGATTTAAGGTCTCTCAAAGAAGGAATAAGAATGGTAGAAAAATTATTGTTGATTGCTCGAAAATATAAAAAAAATATATCAAATCATGCATGGGTGTAGCGAGGATAGGACAGGGGGAGCAGTCGCTACCCTGAACATTATAATAATAAAAATTTTCGTAAATTAAGAAATTCAAAACATTTTTTCTTATAATTAAAAAGAACTATTTAACTGAAAGTCGCTGACACATTCTTTTATTTATGTATCAGCCATATGAAAAACAATAATTTTGACGCTTCCCCTCCCCCTCCCGGCTTGAACAAAGTCCTGTCTGAAATCATCAATAAAATTTTGTATAGCTTAAATTTTTAGTATGAAGCTTTATAACTTTATTAAATAAAATGAAAATTTTAGTAAAAATGCTCTACAACAACTACAAATTGTATTCTATCTGCTTACTTTTGAGATTATTGCTTAGATTTAATTTTCATGTCATCACACCGGAGTGAATAATGATCCTGTAAGCTGAATTTAATGGCTAAAGCTTGTTGGCACATCTACCAAATGTAATGTGGTTAAGCAATAAAGCAAAATCATATCAATCACTAGCATAGTATATATATATATATGTGTATATCCTGTTGTTACCATCCCTGCAGCTCATTGCATTTTATGTAAAACTAATATTAATTAATTATTTTGCATACCGAGTTACTTGGTCATTTATTAAATTTCATATTTTATTGAGATCAATTTCAAATAATTATGCAACCATTAATATGCACACAACTCAGCAATAACAAAAACAACAATTAATGGTTACTAACCATAATTAATGAAAGGATGACGCTGTTGCTTGTGCAAAGTGCATCCATTGGAAAATTGCTCAGTTATGCTTGTGTTATTTATGCAAATTATTGCCATAAAACATTGAGCAAGTCATGTTTTATGCGTGGAAAATTTAAGCTGGAACCAAGCCAAACAGTGTGCCAAAACCACAGTGTGTGCATACCAAATATAGTGTGTAAACCATGTGAGTATGTGAGAGCGTGTGGGTGTGCCTGGGTGTGGATGTGCTTGAATAGGTTTAGTTTTGGTTAAGAGTGAAATGGTTCGAGTAAAGCTAAAAGCTGTAGGCAAAGGGTAGACACTGATTGTGCTTTTGTTAAATTTTTTTATGTTAATTAATGCTAAGAATTTATGCAATATTTACTTGCTCAATAAATTCTACAGCATCGATTTAAGGCATTTCAGTTAAGGCAGAATAAAAAGCCAAATTTATTCGAAATTTTTGCATTTATTTCAAAATTTTGCCTAAGGCCGCATTTATAGTGAACGCTTATTGAGCTTATATAAGCTTATAGTACACGCTTATTGCTGAGCCGAGCCGAAAAACACATTGGGGCTAAAGCGATGCATGACTTGATTACTCTGTTGCTTCAGTGTGATTTTCGGCTCAGCTCAGCCATAAGCGTTCACTATAAATGCACCCTAAGTCGTTTGTTTACACAGCGGAGAAGCAAGATAAAGATACGACAATAAGACAATAAGCTCAAATAAGCGTTTACTATAATCTCGGCCTTATTTGAGGTTCCGTCAAAAGTAGCTTTTTTGAGTTTATTGTGTTCATAGCGCGCGCTTATTGCGCTTAAAGTAGCTTATTGCTGTTCATAGTGCACGCTTATTGCTTGCATATTAAAGTATCTTATTGAAAGTATTCGTGTTTGTATTTTGCGAATTTAATAATGATGTTCAAGAGTGTGGAGAAGGAAAAGAAAAAAGAAGCATATAGCGATAAAATTTTATTTTGTCATTAACTCCACTCACAAAATGATAATTATTGATAATCATAATCATAAAAACAATAACAAATGATCGAAATAATAACAAATACGCTTATGCACATACATAAAATGTGGCAAGCTTGTCACTGATAAGTTTCAAAAAAATTTCTGTGCATACTTTCAGGCTGATCGCAAAAAATAATTACAGTTTGAGCGATATTGGGCGCGGAGCAATGTGCTTGCCTTTTATATATAAGGATTTAGCAATAAACTTTGTTTTTTCTTTTTCATTTTTTTTTTTAAAGTTATGTTTTTGTATTAGTGAAATTTTATGAGGGAAATTTTTACTGTTTGTGTTAATTTTTGCATTTTTGCAATAAAAAATTATGGACAAAACTCAAATCTTAGCTCTCAAAATTAGTTCTTTAACAAAATTCAATACATCCTGGTGATCGCTCTCTTTTGCTCATTTTTAAAAAAAGTCATATTGAAGAATATTTTTAAAAGTGAACGCTTTTGTTTGGAAGAATTGTCTTTTTTTTTTTTTTGTTTTGTACTTCTACATAATTCAACTTGTATTGTTATATCAAGCTCCCCCTACTCCCATGGAAAACCCAGGCTACGGACCTGATCTAGGCTTATGTAAAAGATACAAATTTTAATTTTCGTGGAAATTTTAATATCTGGAGGAGTCTTTTTGAGATTTAAGGTCTCTCAAAGAAGGAATAAGAATGGTAGAAAAATTATTGTTGATTGCTCGAAAATATAAAAAAAATATATCAAATCATGCATGGGTGTAGCGAGGATAGGACAGGGGGAGCAGTCGCTATCCTGAACATTATAATAATAAAAATTTTCGTAAATTAAGAAATTCAAAACATTTTTTCTTATAATTAAAAAGAACTATTTAACTGAAAGTCGCTGACACATTTTTTTATTTATGTATCAGCCATATGAAAAACAATAATTTTGACGCTTCTCCTCCCCCTCCCGGCTTGAACAAAATCCTGTCTGAAATCATCAATAAAATTTTGTATAGCTTAAATTTTTAGTATGAAGCTTTATAACTTTATTAAATAAAATGAAAATTTTAGTAAAAATGCTCTACAACAACTACAAATTGTATTCTATCTGCTTACTTTTGAGATTATTGCTTAGATTTAATTTTCATGTCATCACACCGGAGTGAATAATGATCCTGTAAGCTGAATTTAATGGCTAAAGCTTGTTGGCACATCTACCAAATGTAATGTGGTTAAGCAATAAAGCAAAATCATATCAATCACTAGCATAGTATATATATATATATGTGTATATCCTGTTGTTACCATCCCTGCAGCTCATTGCATTTTATGTAAAACTAATATTAATTAATTATTTTGCATACCGAGTTACTTGGTCATTTATTAAATTTCATATTTTATTGAGATCAATTTCAAATAATTATGCAACCATTAATATGCACACAACTCAGCAATAACAAAAACAACAATTAATGGTTACTAACCATAATTAATGAAAGGATGACGCTGTTGCTTGTGCAAAGTGCATCCATTGGAAAATTGCTCAGTTATGCTTGTGTTATTTATGCAAATTATTGCCATAAAACATTGAGCAAGTCATGTTTTATGCGTGGAAAATTTAAGCTGGAACCAAGCCAAACAGTGTGCCAAAACCACAGTGTGTGCATACCAAATATAGTGTGTAAACCATGTGAGTATGTGAGAGCGTGTGGGTGTGCCTGGGTGTGGATGTGCTTGAATAGGTTTAGTTTTGGTTAAGAGTGAAATGGTTCGAGTAAAGCTAAAAGCTGTAGGCAAAGGGTAGACACTGATTGTGCTTTTGTTAAATTTTTTTATGTTAATTAATGCTAAGAATTTATGCAATATTTACTTGCTCAATAAATTCTACAGCATCGATTTAAGGCATTTCAGTTAAGGCAGAATAAAAAGCCAAATTTATTCGAAATTTTTGCATTTATTTCAAAATTTTGCCTAAGGCCGCATTTATAGTGAACGCTTATTGAGCTTATATAAGCTTATAGTACACGCTTATTGCTGAGCCGAGCCGAAAAACACATTGGGGCTAAAGCGATGCATGACTTGATTACTCTGTTGCTTCAGTGTGATTTTCGGCTCAGCTCAGCCATAAGCGTTCACTATAAATGCACCCTAAGTCGTTTGTTTACACAGCGGAGAAGCAAGATAAAGATACGACAATAAGACAATAAGCTCAAATAAGCGTTTACTATAATCTCGGCCTTATTTGAGGTTCCGTCAAAAGTAGCTTTTTTGAGTTTATTGTGTTCATAGCGCGCGCTTATTGCGCTTAAAGTAGCTTATTGCTGTTCATAGTGCACGCTTATTGCTTGCATATTAAAGTATCTTATTGAAAGTATTCGTGTTTGTATTTTGCGAATTTAATAATGATGTTCAAGAGTGTGGAGAAGGAAAAGAAAAAAGAAGCATATAGCGATAAAATTTTATTTTGTCATTAACTCCACTCACAAAATGATAATTATTGATAATCATAATCATAAAAACAATAACAAATGATCGAAATAATAACAAATACGCTTATAGTAACTTGAAAAAACGAACAAAGATCTTATTTAAACTGATCAAGACTAGACGTCAATTCTTTGCTTTTACCTTTGAAACTTACCCGCTCTTACGTTGATGTACGCGCCTCTCAGCCACAAATGCAAATCGTGATCATCAATTCTTGACCAATATAAATTGGGACAAAGCATAAATATGGTTAAAAGTTCAGCAAAAAAAAAAAAAAATATATCCACGTAGCATGTTACAAGTGAGATAAAAGACACACACAAGGCTTCAAGAAAGGAAACAATAACAACAATGTAACAATGGTTGAAAGTTTAGCACAAAAATTATTAAATAAATAAAACAAAAACAACCAAAAAGATATAAGCAAGCGAAATTGCAGAAATAAGCGCCAAAAATTATAAGCGCCGAAAATCATTTGATAAGTCGTTTAAAGTTCGGAATAAGCTTGCACTATAAACACTTTTTTCAACTTTTTCCATATGATTATATATGAAGCGTTTTTTAGCCACAACAATAATCGTCGGCATAAGCGTTCACTACAAACGCGCATGACTAATTACACTGTACAACAAGAAAAAAAAACCCTTGGGGTTACATGACTTTTTTTATGTTTTCGAGGTCGCTGAAACCGAATATGAATTCAGTTTTTTCGGGTCATGTAAGATTTTCCCTGTAGGCGCGTCCCTGGTAAGCCCTAAGACCCTACAATTAATGAAATCAATATTTCGCCTTTCGGGGAGAGCAGGAGAGTGTTAAAATGTACGACCGACCTCCATTATTTATTCAACAGGAACATTTTTTCTTAGGACCTATCCCCTTTGACCCCTCCTGAGAGGGGCTACCATACAATACACTCTAGCCCCCTACAGTTAATGAAATCGATATTTACCTCTTTGGGGAGAACAAGAAAGGGTTAACACGTATCACTGACATCCATTTTTTTCAAAGAGGAACACTTTTTTCCTTAGGGGGGCTCCCATACAATGCACCCTACTGTAAATTAAACAGTTCTTCACGAAGATGAAGATGAAGATGAAGATGAAGATGAAGATGAAGATGAAGATGAAGATGAAGATGAAGATGAAGATGAAGATGAAGATGAAGATGAAGATGAAGATGAAGATGAAGATGAAGATGAAGATGAAGATGAAGATGAAGATGAAGATGAAGATGAAGATGAAGATGAAGATGAAGATGAAGATGAAGATGAAGATGAAGATGAAGATGAAGATGAAGATGAAGATGAAGATGAAGATGAAGATGAAGATGAAGATGAAGATGAAGATGAAGATGAAGATGAAGATGAAGATGAAGATGAAGATGAAGATGAAGATGAAGATGAAGATGAAGATGAAGATGAAGATGAAGATGAAGATGAAGATGAAGATGAAGATGAAGATGAAGATGAAGATGAAGATGAAGATGAAGATGAAGATGAAGATGAAGATGAAGATGAAGATGAAGATGAAGATGAAGATGAAGATGAAGATGAAGATGAAGATGAAGATGAAGATGAAGATGAAGATGAAGATGAAGATGAAGATGAAGATGAAGATGAAGATGAAGATGAAGATGAAGATGAAGATGAAGATGAAGATGAAGATGAAGATGAAGATGAAGATGAAGATGAAGATGAAGATGAAGATGAAGATGAAGATGAAGATGAAGATGAAGATGAAGATGAAGATGAAGATGAAGATGAAGATGAAGATGAAGATGAAGATGAAGATGGAGATGGAGATGGAGATGGAGATGGAGATGGAGATGGAGATGAAGATGAAGATGAAGATGAAGATGAAGATGAAGATGAAGATGAAGATGAAGATGAAGATGAAGATGAAGATGAAGATGAAGATGAAGATGAAGATGAAGATGAAGATGAAGATGAAGATGAAGATGAAGATGAAGATGAAGATGAAGATGAAGATGAAGATGAAGATGAAGATGAAGATGAAGATGAAGATGAAGATGAAGATGAAGATGAAGATGAAGATGAAGATGAAGATGAAGATGAAGATGAAGATGAAGATGAAGATGAAGATGAAGATGAAGATGAAGATGAAGATGAAGATGAAGATGAAGATGAAGATGAAGATGAAGATGAAGATGAAGATGAAGATGAAGATGAAGATGAAGATGAAGATGAAGATGAAGATGAAGATGAAGATGAAGATGAAGATGAAGATGAAGATGAAGATGAAGATGAATATGAATATGAAGATGAAGATGAAGATGAAGATGAAGATGAAGATGAAGATGAAGATGAAGATGAAGATGAAGATGAAGATGAAGATGAAGATGAAGATGAAGATGGAGATGGAGATGGAGATGAAGATGAAGATGAAGATGAAGATGAAGATGAAGATGGAGATGGAGATGGAGATGAAGATGAAGATGAAGATGAAGATGAAGATGAAGATGAAGATGAAGATGAAGATGAAGATGAAGATGAAGATGAAGATAAAGTAAAGTGGAAGGGAAAATATTGAATTCCAAACCTTTCACATTCACACCCAAAAGGAATATGCATTGTTTACATAAACGCATGTCATTGGGTGGAATGCTTTCTTTAGTCTTCTCCAGAAGTGTTTCTAGAATATTTTCAAAGGAAGATTTCTTTGAGACATTCTATGAGAGGACCCACTGAACCATAAGCGAAGGTTTTAAGTGCGATGAGAGTTTTGCGAACGTTTTTGGGTAGAATAGTTTTTTTAAATTTTTGATTTTTTTATTTAGTTTCTTTAAAGTGCTTGTTATAGAAGAATAAATTCGTAAAAACTTTTCCGATAAATAAAAATTGAACTTCTTTTGCGAAATTCATAAAATACTTAGTTTGAGTCGAAAAAGAATAATCTTTTTATCAATTTAGTAGGCAAAAATTTCTCGTAAATGAACCCGTTTTGCTTGTAAATGAGTTCAGAAATGAACCATAAGTGTTTTTTTTTTGCATCCTTAAATGAGTTCAAAAAAGAATACTTTTTTTATCATATCGGTAGGATACAAGTTTTTTTTTTTTTTTTTCATAAATGAGTTAAAAAATGAATCATAAATACTACTTTTTTATATTCTAAAATGAGTTTAAAATGTAAAAATTCAAAACTTTGTTGATATATTTAAATTAGTAAATTAAAATGTTAAACTTTATACAAACGTTTTATGAACTTTTTCACCAGTGCGAATTGATTTTTCGTCATAAGAAGGGAGATGGATGTACTGTTACACGCATGAAAAACTAATTTCCTTTTCAACTATCATCTAGCATCAAGTCTGTCATAACATTTCTTTTAAAAATGCAGATCAAACCCAAATAAAATGAAAACTACGACAACATTCCATGCAAAAAAGTAATCAAATAAATTCCCCAATTAACAACTTTACTATTTTGATATTTCACACATAAGTTGAAAGCTTTTGAAATTGGAAAACAATCACTCATTTCCGAACAAAAAAAAATGTTCGTTTTTGAGAGGCAATTCAGTCCGGCGATTGATAGAAAATGGATTCATTTCCGAGTGCCGAAAAATAACTTTTCTGTGTTTCATTTTTTAACTCATTTCCGAACAAAATAAGGTTAATTTTTGAGAGGCATTTAAGTAAGACAAATGATACAAAGAGAGTTAATTTATGAGCGCCGAAAATGAACCCGAAAAAGTTCGTAAATTAATTCAAAAACCGTAGTTTTGGCTCACTGCTGAGTGATTGTTGCTATCAACCAAGCGAAGTCTCTTGTTGTTGTTCTTATATGGTTTATATTGTTTTTTATAATGCCTTTTTGCAGCTGTTATTGAAACGTTGTAGCACAACTTAAGCACAATACAGCACAAATACAAAATTAAGCAAAAACATTTTCATAAAAAATATTCAAAATTTCAAAAAATCTTCTGCATACTGCAGCACAACTCTAGCACAATACAGCACAATAACTGTTAGAAAAAAGTTAAAAGCGGGAGCATTTTCATTTAAAATTGTTAAATGTGCATAATTTTTTTAACGCTTAACGGCAGAATTCCAATATATTAAATTATTTTCTCGATAACCAAAGCTAGCTTATGCTTAAAAAAGCACTGCCTCTTAAAAAGCATACCATTAAAAAAAAAATTTTTTATTTCCTATGCAACACATGATAGCACACATCGGGCCCATTGCAGCACATATTGCACACTAAATACAAAACAGTCACAACTCAAAATTTACAAATTTTTACCTTTAAATGTAAAACTATACTTAGTGATTATATACTTTGACTGTAAAACATCAAATACATTTTGTACCATCTTTTTTCTCCATAGTTTTAGAAAAAGTTTTGTCTCATTGCTTTGTATGAATGTCCTTCAAAAATAAAATTGTTTTTTGCTTCACCTACAAATTTTGTTTTTTTTTTTTGTTATAAAAAGTAAGTGCTATGTAACTTTTTGTAAATTCAAAACTTACAGTTTTCAGTAAGAAAGAAAATATTTGGATTCGTATTAATATCTATGTGCAAAAATCAAATATATTTGTACTCGGCTATAACGACCAATTATTAATTAATTATTTTGACTTCTGTGTGGTTAATTGTACAGTGGATTACATGTATAAAAACGAATGCTTTAACTAATAAATAGGTGGAGGCTTGGTCAAAATTTTATCATATTTTATCATCATTATATTATGCCGTGAAAAACTTTGCAATTTCATTTCTTTAACACTAAAGTGCCTATATTTCGTTTTGAATATTTAGCATTGATCGTAAAAAAATTATCAGTATTAATCGCAGAGTTACACAAATAATAAAATTTGCTACTCCTTAAAAGGGTATCACGATTTATAGTTGACTATCTAAGCTGAACATTTTATGATTTGAATACAAATTATTGTAATATTATATTTTTTATAGAAGATTTTCGTAATGTATCCATAGGAAAATAATTAAAATTGCATATTTGTACAATAAAAATGTAATAAAAATGCGTTACACGTACTTCTGGGCACTTTTTTGTTTTGGTGCTCCAAAATGGTAACTGAATTGCGCAGTCATTTTTTTTCTATCATAGCAAAGTTCTTTCTTAATTGATATTCTAGTGTAATAACAGAAATATTTGTGTTTTTTTTTGTGACTCTAAAGGCATCTTTAAAAATATTTATTAAGGTAGCAATTCAAAAAACCAAAAAATAGTCCGTGTGTTGCTTCATTAAATAGGCATAATGACTGAAGATTTTTTTAAAGTTCTTAAATAAAGCTTTTTTTTTTCTTATTGTATAAAGCAAATTAAAATAGAAGCATTTAAGTTGGCATTAAATTATGAGCTTAAATCTAAAGACGATATGTTTTGATCGAAATTGAAATTTTGACGCATTCAACCTACCTATTGGCAATTCTATATAGCTCGGTATTGAAAGAGATAAAGCCGATCGGTTTGTTAAACAGAAACAGTCTATATCTTGAAAAGTGAAGATCATTGAACTCGCTACTGACGTCACGCAATCGTTGCGAGCCTAATAGTTGTGCAAATTAATCAGTAAGCTTTGTTCGGGTCAAGCACAAGACTTAGACGGTTCTTCAAATTCTAACTAACAGTCGTAAAATTTAATAGACGTCATATATCATGGTTGGAAATTATGAAATCTCGTCTCGTTATGATGAACGGTAGGCTTAACTATAGCCATTTTCTAAAATACACGTATGAACATACAATATATGTCAGCAGGTGTAAAATACGTATGCGGTACTGACCTTGACGTTACCAAATAATAGAATTTTTAGGATACAGTCAATTAACTTAACTAAACTAAACTTGACGTGACTTGACTTGACTTGACTTGACTTGACTTGACTTGACTTGACTTGACTTGACTTGACTTGACTTGACTTGACTTGACTTGACTTGACTTGACTTGACTTGACTTGACTTGACTTGACTTGACTTGACTTGACTTGACTTGACTTGACTTGACTTGACTTGACTTGACTTGACTTGACTTGACTTGACTTGACTTGACTTGACTTGACTTGACTTGACTTGACTTGACTTGACTTGACTTGACTTGACTTGACTTGACTTGACTTGACTTGACTTGACTTGACTTGACTTGACTTGACTTGACTTGACTTGACTTGACTTGACTTGACTTGACTTGACTTGACTTGACTTGACTTGACTTGACTTGACTTGACTTGACTTGACTTGACTTGACTTGACTTGACTTGACTTGACTTGACTTGACTTGACTTGACTTGACTTGACTTGACTTGACTTGACTTGACTTGACTTGACTTGACTTGACTTGACTTGACTTGACTTGACTTGACTTGACTTGACTTGACTTGACTTGACTTGACTTGACTTGACTTGACTTGACTTGACTTGACTTGACTTGACTTGACTTGACTTGACTTGACTTGACTTGACTTGACTTGACTTGACTTGACTTGACTTGACTTGACTTGACTTGACTTGACTTGACTTGACTTGACTTGACTTGACTTGACTTGACTTGACTTGACTTGACTTGACTTGACTTGACTTGACTTGACTTGACTTGACTTGACTTGACTTGACTTGACTTGACTTGACTTGACTTGACTTGACTTGACTTGACTTGACTTGACTTGACTTGACTTGACTTGACTTGACTTGACTTGACTTGACTTGACTTGACTTGACTTGACTTGACTTGACTTGACTTGACTTGACTTGACTTGACTTGACTTGACTTGACTTGACTTGTCTACAAAATGAAAATTTCCTTTTTTAATTCGGAATGCGGACGAAATTTTATTCATAATAGGGCTGAATGTTTATTTAGACAGTGAAATTTTTTAAACAAAATTTTAAAAAATTAATACGATGAAAAACTAAAACAATTACTAGGAATACTACGTCTACACTTACAACTCTATCGAAACTGTGTCTTTTTTCTTAGACACTCTTTTCTATAACGTATTACAAATTCAAAGACAGATTCGAGGTTATTAAATTCTTAAAATATTTATATTTGCTTTAATCAAATATTCTGGATTCTATTAATATTCAAATTCTCGAAGAACTAGATGTGATATAGGAAAACTTACTTTAGATTCATGATCAGCGTGTCCAAATTATCCTTAACTGCTTGAAAATTTGTCAATTTTTAAAAGCTTCGTTAAGAATTTATTAAGTACCTTTAATATATTACTTGCTCATTATAAGGCGTTGCGGTGTTTTCAGTTTTTGTTTTCATAAATAAAATCTGCTTTAATCTTGTTATAAAAAAACACTTAATTTATCCATAACTATAAAATAAGGAGGTAAAATATAATGGTTTTTTATTTTATGTACTAAAAACATGCATGTGAAACGATGAGTCGATAATGAATGTCCATTAATGTCGTCAAGGGAACAAAGCAAAACAACTTGCAAACACTAACACACCCACCCATACTTACACAAGCACAAATATACCATAACAACAAAGTACATTCTGTTCGTGCAACAGTGCATCCAGGTAAACAATGAATGCAACCATCTAGTCATCCATCCATCCATCTAGCCATGCATTCATTCATTCATCCATGCAAGCATCCTCTTAAGTACTAAACTGCGAAGTGCCTCCTTTTTTGTTGCTCTTGAAAATAAAGGCAAGAAAAGAAAAAACAGAAAAAAAAAACAAAACCAAAGAACTCGTCCAGCCGCACAACCGGCGCGACATGAAACTGAATGAACAGAAGCAACGCATTTCAGTTAACAACTAAGCGAAAGTTACACAAGCACGAACGGCAGGCAGCTGGATAAAAAAAAAAGAAAAAAAAAGAGTTCAGGGCCAGTGTATGTTGCAGGGCGCAGCAGTGCAAGCTGTCTAACTTAAGGGTATGAAGGCCAGAGGAAAACAAATTGCTGCCGATGTTGTTGCAACTGTTGTCGATGATGTAACGTCAGTTTGTTGTAATTTGTTGTACAGTGGGCTGGACTCAAATTTCATATAAAATATCAGGTGCATTTTTTTTTTTTTTTTTTTGTACATCACCACTTTTACAAGGGCGTGGTAATGTATGTCATTATTTTTAACATACATTTTTTGTTAATATAAATACTATAGTATATACTCGTATGAATGAAAGTGTGTACAAATTGCTCGTGTTAGTCTTTTGCTTGGCAAAAGACGTGAGACAGATTTATGTACTACTATACTTAGTTTAAGCAGAATTGAAGGCATTTTTTTGCTTTACATATTCTTCTTAAGGCAAAAAACTTTTATACCATGATTAAATCGTGGTTAGAATACTTACATAATTTTAATTTATCATCAGTTTGCTTATTATTTTATTAAACGTATTGATTAAACTTTTAAGCATAGCAAGTTTTTGGATAAATCATCTCCCTCAACAGTTTTGAAAAGTTGTTTCGTTGAAAAGTTTGTTTCGTAAACTCTACAAGTAGTTTAGTTAATATTTATAAATCTTTTTAAGGCTTCCCTGAATATTTATTTCAAAAACACTTTGTGGTGATGCAGTAAATATGGACCCTCGCTTGGAGCACCTTTTTTGCCTGAAGCTTCTTCGTCCATACGATGGCCTTGTGGATGTCGAGGTGTTTAAATCTGGTGCTTCTAACTACCATGTTTCGCGCCGCAGCGAATTTGATCAGGCGATCAGACCGTTGTTCGTGGAGGTCTCATGAAGCACTTAATTTCGAAAGATTCGAAAATTCGAGCTGTGGCTTTTTGATATATTTTCTAGAAAAAGTGCCTCTTCTTCTATACAAATATATAAAAAACTACTGAATACATGTGCTACTACTATAACTAATTTTAATACTCTTATGTTACTAGATTACTACTATATAAATACTACTACCAGAGACCTGCATCAAGTACTTGAAAAATCAAGCTTTTTCAAGTACTTGAAAATTCACTTGGTTTGAACTTGAAAAAACCAAGCAAAGCAAGCTTCGTATCAAACTAATCAAACGCAAGCTTTACTGCTCTGCTGCGCACAAAAACTTGAAACGCTTGAAATTTTCGGGAAAATACTTGAAAAGATTGATATGTTCGGCAAAAGCTTATAAGCTTGCAAGTATCCAAATAGTTCAAATTGGGAAAGCTTGTTGTCTTGGGGGTCGCTGTTTGCAATTCTGATGTCAGACTAGGGTGGACCGTAACAATACTTTTTTGTAATTTTAACAGATTTTGCCCTTTTTTGTAATCTAAGTCGGATCAATTATTTGGATTCTGATGTTATGAAGATGATGTTCTGAGATTATGAAGTTTCATATCTCGAAGGGGAAGTAAAATAGGTGAAATCTAACCATTTTTTGCGGGTTACTATTGGAGGAAGTATTTTTGAGACACACAAATAGGGGGTTTAGCACTCCCCCATTTTCCACATTTTTAGAGGGGACGTTGAAACACGTGTTTAACTGTCCACTGAAAGTCAAATTGTAAGTCATTATTTCACTTATTTTTAAATAAGTGTAATTTTTTAGTACAGCCAAATTTTGTATTTTTTAAGATATGTTTATGTTTTTGGTGTCATTGGAAAGAAATTGAATAAATTACAAAATTGATTAAAAAAAAATTTCATTTATTACGCAAAATTCTGAGAAATTTGCACTCAAAGTTGAAATTTGGTAATTTCTACCAATTGATTTCTTCTTCACACGAACACAGCTCGGTAATGGTTAAGTTGGTAGGGTTTGTTGGTATACCGTTGGAAAGATGATTTCATTGCCCTTAAAATCAGTTATCAAAATAAGTTTTATGTAAGTTAGTTTTTCTGCTAGAAACAATAATGTAAATCAAAGTCGTGAAATATTAATTAACCCTGTAGCTCCTAAGAATGTGAAAATAGGCCTACCCCTTCCATACGAGAAAACTACTGGATGGATTTAAATGAAACTTGACATCTAGGTTCCTTATAGCCCCGGTCAATACATAGGCTAACTTTTATTCAGTAGAAAAGGTTGGACCCGGTAGGAGGCGCTGTGATTTCAGGCATTCTTTTTTTTTTAGCTTATCTCCGAAACCGTTCATCCGATTTGCATGAAAATTTGTATATAGATTTTAAAAAACGTCGAAAAACTCTTAAGGCGTTCATCCGATTTGCATGAAAATTGGTATACTCTGGTTTTCTGATACGGTGAGTGCTTTGAACTTATCTTTTTTGTGCAATCTTGAACACCAGAGGACGCTGTAGTACAAATATTATTAAAAACGTCGAAAAACTCCTAAGCCAATTATCCGATTTTCATTAAAATTAGAATATAGAGGTTTTCGGATACGGTGAGTTTTCATGACTTATTTTCTCTGTTCTATCTTGAACACCAGAGGGCGTTGTAGTACAAATATTTAAAAAAAAATGTCAAAAAACTCCTAAGCCGTTTATCCAATTTCCATGAAAGTTGGCATATAGAGCTTTTCGGATACGGTTAGTTTTTATGACCTATTTACTCTGCTCTATCTTGAATACCAGAGGGCGCTGTAGTACAAATATTTTAAAAAAAACGTCAAAAAACTCCTAAGTCGCTTATCCAAATTCCATGAAAGTTGGCATATAGAGCTTTCGGAAACAGTGAGTTTTTATGACTTATCATATCTTCTCTGTTCTGTCTTGATCACCAGAGGGTTGAGTACAAATATTTTAAGAATGTCGCAAAACTCCTAAGCCGTTTATCCGAATGCATGTTTATATTATACATATATAAACATACATACATATACATGGGCGTAGCGGGGGTAGGGAAGGGGAGGGCAGGTTCCCCCCAGATATGTATATGAATATACATGTATATATTATACATATATACATATATAAACATATATACATATACATGGGCGTAGCGAGGGTAGGGCAGGGGAGGGAAGTTTCCTCCTCTGATATGTATATACATGTATACATTATACATTTATGAACATATACACATATACTACATGGTCGTAGCGAGGGTAGGGAACGGGCAATATATACATGTATATATTATGCATATATAAACTTGGGCGTAGCAAGAGTAGGGCAGAAAAGGGCAGTTGCTCCCCTGATTTGTATATGTATATACATGTATGTATTATACATTTATACATATATAAACATATATGCATATGATATATGTTGATATGTTTATGTATATACTATGCATATATAAACATATATTGTGGTCTAAGGCACCCTCATATTTTTTTTTTTACTTCTTATTTCTTATTTTTTTTTTTTTTTTTTTGTGATTCGAATGAAAATTTGTGTATAGAGATTTTCGAGTATGGAAAGGGCTTTGGAAGTGAGTTTTTGGCGCTATGTATTTTGCTATATCTTGAACATCAGAGGGCGCTGTACTACAAAATACAGTAAAGCGTAGCAAAGCGCGAACGGTGATAAATATCTTATTTTCGTCTTTATGTGTATTTATATTCAACATTCTTATTTTCCCATATCAGGACAGCTGATGCCGAATTCTGTTGCATTTGAGTTTCCATCGACACATGCGTAAGTCAGTTGCGTCGTACGTTGGCGTTGTTTTGACATTTCAATTTCTATTTTCAATGCTTATTTAATTGTTATCCAGTAAAAAAAGACTTACAAATAATGGCTTATTCGCAAAAAAATGAAAAAAAAAAAATTCATAAAAAATTCTTATAATGTTTGGTTTATTTTTTATAAATATATTCATTTCTTTAAGATAGTATCTGTGAATTAGAAGTATTGTGAAGCGTTAAAAACAAGAAACAAAGCTTACGTCAACAATAACAACACATAAACTGTCCACAAGCTTAGTAGCTTGAACACAATACGACACGAGGTCAAAGGAGAGCATTTATGTATGAGAAAATTCCATTCTATCGAATACAATATAAAATTTGTATACATACACAAATCGCGATTTCCCTTACTTCTTTTCATTATTTTCAGATGTTCGTGCAACGTTTTGCTCATTTCGCCGAATTTACCGGTTTGAAAGATGCACATAAAATGCCTTCTAAAGTTTGTAAAAAGTTTTTTCAAACCGACGAATGAGTTCAAAAATTATTTATAACAACTTCCGAGTAAGTATTAAATAAATGACTTTAAGAAGTACAACAATGTCGACCACTTTTCAATTCATGACTCACACCAGATGAGTTATTCTTTCTTGAATTACCTCTTAAATACTAGGCAATACCCAGTATTAAGTTATAAAATTAAATATAAACTTTTGCCTGATTATTACAGTTATCATTATATAAGTCATCAATGGTCACTCATTAAAAATAAAACAGTTAAACCACCACAAATCAAAGTTTTATTGAGTTTTCTTTAATATAACTGGTCTTGCAGTCCTTTGAACCTATTAACACTGAGTATCTGAACGTCCCTGAAATGATTGTTGTTAACAAAGAAAGAAATAAAAAAACAAAAAACTGCTCTTGGTCTTGTATTGCCCTATAATAAAAAATTAAACACTGACAGCTGACAGCACGGAAACGTTGTAGCCAAATGACGTAATATTAAATTATAACTGAATGACTTGAGTTATTGAAGAGAAATAAAAACATATACAAAGCCGCATTTAAAATCATAAAAAGCTGGATAAATTTTCAATACTGTTTGTTGCGTGACTCTAATTGAGCTATACTAAGATTTGGGAATACGGCTTATATAATATTTAGGGCAAATCCAATCAAAAAAAAAAAAAAAAAACAAAATTATTACAAACAATTAAATAATATTTTTAGCCACATTTCATTTGTATTCAACATTTATGTGTGACCGGCAGCAACACGATCTGCGTTTTGTGGCGCATGAATTTTAACCGCCTTATTATGGCCTCTGGCACATAGCTGACAGTAACGCAGGAAGTCAATCACCTTTAGTGTCTTATTGTTGTTGTTGTTGTGTACCGCATAGTAACCAGCATATCTTTCATACGTAGCTTAAAAAAAATAATAACAGTCATGAACAAGTTGTATAAAATGAAAGTTACTATGCGCAGCTTTGCATTAACCTCAGAACTTTGAGTGATCAGCTTCAACATAAAAAACAAAAAAAGTTCAAAATAACAATTTAATGCTTATGGCAAAGTTTCACAAGACATACAGTATAATAAGTAGAATAATATAAAATTTTTTTATGATATGCTTACAAGTAGTTAAAAAAAATTTACTTTCATCACAACTTAGCGCGTGTAAGAGCTGACGTGACCTTGAGCAGACCTAAAGTATATTACAGACAAAAGCTACGCTATCTTTTAAGTATTTGAGCAAAACTTCCACTTGCTCGAAGCAAGCACAATCATTCAGTCACCCGTCAATCCATCCATGCATCCATCTATATGTCGATGCTTCAGACAGAAGATGCATCTGTGTATCTCTCAGTACGCACATGCATATTTATCTGTCCTTGAAAGATACATTTTTTTTTTTTTTTGTAGCCTTCATTTTGCATTATTATCGCTTGCAGAGAAATTCATGCGAAGCAAAGGCTGATGATGATGACTTGCATCGGCAGTAGGAGCAGCTAATAAGTTTGTCTGTAAATCTGTCAGTAAATCATTCAATCTTTTCATGCCTCTACGAATCAATGCATTTTGCATTGATATTTTTAATACTGAATCTGTGTGTATGTGTGTGTGTCTTTGATAATGCGTTTTAAAAATTTAAAACTTAATGTGCCATACAGTGGAACTAATCGGGTAAGTTGTATTATCATTGTCGATATTATACGATTTACACGATTTCAGATTTTAATTATTAGAGAATATAAAAAGAAAGTGGTTGCTAATACAACAACTGCCATGTGGAAAATTAAGATAATTTTACTCTTAAATCTTAGTTGTAAAAGATGAAAGCATTCTCTTTATGTATTATAAGTAAGTTTTTTTAATTTAATTTTTTTTTTTATTATTATTAATATGAGATGCTATTTGTTGCATAATTGGCTGCAGTGCAGTTTTTTATCGTTTTTCGAAGTATATCTGTGAATTTCGATTTAAACATCAAACTCTTCATATAATTCACATGTAGTTTATAACTCACAATTATATGAAATATCAAAGTGGCGACCGAAGTGAAAACTTAAAACTTTGAAATAACATAGCTGTTATAAATTTCTGAAGTAACTAGAGTCGGCAAATCACACGCGTTCTAATTTTTTAACTCTTTTTATCAATTTATGTGTTATTGAATGTATAAACTGCTATAGTTTAATATTTATACATAAACTAGATGGAATACCGGGCGAAGCCCAGGGTGGTGTAGCATTTAGGGTGTATATAATGTATAGAAAAAATAGTGCCCCGCCCTCTGTCTAGTACCGCCCACTTTTGTAAACCTTAAACTGCTTATTATACCAAAGAATATGTGTGCAAGATTTGTTTGAAGTCGAACAAATGGTAAGGGAAAAGTTTCATTCGAATTAAATTTACACGCCTCTTGCCTATTTCTGTCCACTTTTCTATTCTAAAAACTGCTCATTATACCAAAGAATATATGTGCAAAATTTGGTTGAAGTCGGACAAACTGTGGAGGAGCTGCAGAGCTGTAAAAAAATTTGTGATTAAAAATCATTGCAAAATTATTGAAATTTCAAAACACAATTAATGATTTAAAAAATTGATTGCATTAATTTTTTTCAAATCATTGATTGGTTTTTAAATTTTAACTCCCAATCAATAGATTGAAAAAATGAATGACTTAGAGCGACTGGCTATTTCATGCGATTGTTTGAAATTCGGTTCTCGGTTCGGCTCGGCACAGCAACCGGGCGACACTATAAAAGCGCTCTTAGGATCTGCAAAATACTGACCTGTATTATTATTGCAATCGGCAATGAGCTACAATTAGTGATCTACAAAAGTTTTTTTCTTATTCAAGAAAATTAACAGTTTACTACACGAGCAAGATGGTTAAAGCGGCTTACTGGCACTGTACGCACTTTGAGCTTATATCATATGATTGTATGTGCAGCGTTTGTCAGCTTTTCTTCTCGACTCGGCTCGTCACAGCAATCAGCCGGCACTATAAAACGCGCCCTTAGTATCTGCAAAATGCTGACCTGTATTATTATTAAAAAGTTTTTTTCTTGCTCAAAAAAATTAAAAATTTACAAGCCGAGCAGGCAGCTTAGAGCGACTTGCTGTCCCCCATACTCACATTAAGCTTATTTTATAAAATTGTATGTGCTGCGTTTTTCAGTTTTTCTTCTCGGTTCGGCTAGGCACAGCAAGCAGCCGCCACAATAAACGCTGCACATACAATCGTATGAAATTAGCTCAAAGTGCGTATAGTACCAGCCGAGCAAGCATCTTAAAGCAACTGGCTGGCACTATACGCACTTCGAGCTTATAGCATATGATTGTGTGTGCAGCGTTTTTCAGCTTTTCTTCTTGACTCAGCTCGGCACAGCAATCAGCCGGCACTATAAAACGCACCCTTAGGATCTGCAAAATGCGGACCTGTATTATTACTATAAAGTTTTTTTCTTGCTCAAAAAAATTAAAAATTTACTAGCTTAGCAGGCAGCTTAGAGCGACTTGCTGGCCCTATACGCACTTTGAGCTTATTTTATAAGATTGTATGTGCAGCGTTTTTCAGTTTTTCTTCTCGGTTAGGCTAGGCATAGCAACCAGCCGCCCCTATAAACGCTGCACATACAATCGTATGAAATAAGCTCGAAGTGCATATAGTACCAGCCAAGCTATCAGCTTATTTTATATTATTAGCCAAGCAGGAGTTTTTCGGATTTTCTTCTCGACTCGGCTCGGCTTGGCACAGCAACCAGCCGGCACTATAAAACGCAGCCTTAGGATCTACAAAATGCTGGCCTGTATTATTATTGCAATCGGCAATGAGCTACAATTAGTAATCTACAAAAGTTTTTTTCTTATTCAAGATAATTAACAGTTTACTAGACGAGCAAGCAGCTTAAAGCGACTGGCTGGCCCCATACGCACTTTAAGCTTATTTTATAAGATTGTATGTGCAGCGTTTTTCAGCTTTTCTTCTCGACTCGGCTCGGCACAGCAATCAGCCGGCACTATAAAACGCATCCTTAGGATCTGCAAAATGCTGACCTGTATTATTATTACAATCGGCAATGAGCTACAATTAGTAATCTACAAAAGTTTTTTTCGTATTCAAGAAAATTAACAGTTTACTAGACGAGCAAGCAGCTTAAAGCGACTGGCTGGCACTTTACGCACTTTGAGCTTATATCATATGATTGTATGTGCAGCGTTTATTAGCTTTTCTTCTCGACTCAGCTAGGCACAGCAATCAGCCGGCACTATAAACACGCCTTAAGAGTTTACTTTTCAAAATTTTATCAGAGCGCTAAATTCGAATCTTACTTCAGATTCTATGCTAAGAGAACCTTTGGCTTTTAATTGTAAGCAGCAATACTACTACTGGATTATAAAGTTTGGATTATGAAATCGCTTATTTATGCCTTTTTGAACATTAAGATTTTGTCGGCTATGACCGAAAACATATTATTTATTATGTCACAAAAATTCTTTAACACAAATAAAGTAAATTAAGAAAATATAAATTACTTTCATGTCGGAACAGTGCAATCACAATGTCAAAATTAAATGATTTATATGCATGAACGTACGTGGTTTGACGCTTTTTGTCGTTTTGTATTGGCTACATGAACTGAACCATTCATTACATTCAGAACAAAAGTTAATAAAATGGTTTTGCTAATATGACTGTCAGTCAATTTGTCACAGAAAGAATCAACTTTTAGAGTGATGTTAAACATTTATAGAGTGTAAATTTTTGCAGTTCAAGTATTTAAAATTTTAACACTGACAAAAAATTGATCAATTCAACGTAGAAATTTGTCGATACGAACAATATTTTTTCATATTGACAAATTTCCAGGTTGAGTTGATAAACTTTTTTTGTCAGTATAGAGTGAACAATAGTTTCTGTCAAGGGTTTTTCTTAGAGAGTGTATTCAAATAGTAGAAATCACACTCATTTGTTTCAATCAGAAAATATTTTCTTAGAGAATTAAAATATTTGAAAATTTTCATATAGAAAAAAAAAATGTAAAATTTTAAAAACTTACCTATAGCTGTTAAATCCTTAAATTTAAATTTAACAATTTTTCTTTTAATAAAATCTCTTAAAACTGATAAGTTTTTCAACTCATTAATTATTACTAGAAAATCACGTATGTAATAAGTTGTAGAAAAATATAATACGTGCTTTTATAGGTACTTGACAGGAAAAATTTATTTGAAATTTCTGTGCAAGTGTTAAGTTGAAAAATAATTCTGTGACTACGTATAGAAATGTGCTCATATGTTTACGAAAAACGGTGAGAGTGTAAAATGAGTTGCTATAAAAAAGTAACTATTCAAAAAATGATCTACAATAATCGGGCTGAGGGTGTGATATGAGTTGCTATAAAAGTATAAAAGTTGTCAAATGTATACTAGTAACTATTGCTGTTTTTAGTTGTATTTGGCTTACAAAAAAACAGCTATTCTAAAATGTTGCTATAAAAAACAAACTACCTAAAAATGCTAACTATATTGAAAAAAGGGTTTTTTTCTTTCAATACTAACAAAACAACAACAGAGCTTTAAATCAACTAAAACCATAACGACACAATAAAATATTAATTATAGCAACATTTTAACTACCTACAAAATGTGCGTCTAACATTAAAAATGTTGCTATAAATCTAACAAAAAACAAAACAATTAATTTAGCAAATACAACAAATTTGAAAATCAACAAAATTAAAAAAAAAAAAAAAAAAAAAAAAACAAAAATTTTGATAGAACTTGTTAACATTATAGCTTCACTTACTGCCATGAAAAGCTGCCTGTGATACCATCTTTTAAACGATCACGCAAGGATCTTTGTCTGCTTGGTCCCGAGCCACTGAGTGGCGGTAAAATCGGATTCTCACCGCTAGCATCATCGACAACGGTGGATATGTTGCTGGCAGAGCTTGAAATTGGTCCGCCGCTCGAATGTGAACTGCTGCTGCGCTCCATATGTTCCGGTATAATCGGTGGCTGAGTTTGTTGTTGTTGCTGCAGTCGATGTTGCGGCGATTGTTGTTGTTGGCTGTGCTTTTGTTGCTGCTGTTGCTGCTGTTGTTGTGTTGTTGGCGTCGTTGATGGTAATGTTGGCTGAGAATGCAGCTTTTGCTGTTGTTGTTGCTGCTGTTGTTGTCCACGATTCAATTTAAAGCTGTGACGTGGTGAGTTTTCACGTGACATTTTGAGTGTGTTGAATAGTTTTTGTTGTTTTTATAATTGATTTAATCCAAAATATTTTTTTTTTTTTTAATAAAAAAAATTATACAGGTTTGCAAAACATTTAAAGCCAAAAAATTTTTTTTTTATATTATCAACGTTGTTGTTCAGCCAATTAAGGAAAATTTTTATAAAAGTTTAGAGTTTTGAATAAAAATAAGCATATCTTGCATTCTAGCTTAAGAATTCAGTTCAGTGTTTTTTATTTTAACTTATATTGATAAACAAACAAGCTAAAGATTTTTTTTGGAATTTTTAGAAAAATTAAGTAAGTTTATAGAGCAGTGGTTGCAATAGTAAGGAAAATGAAGTATTGCTTCTTAGACAGTGTTCGTTAGTAGTTATGTGCTGCTTTTTTTTTTTTTTGTTTAAGTGAAAAGTGGAAAGTAATCGTGCTTGTATGTAGTACTAGATAAACGAGTACAATAAACAACATTTTTACACAGAAATATGAAGCTAGCTGAGAATACACAAAACTGTTATAATGACATTTAAAGCTATTCAAAACTGTTTGTATTGATTTCTTTATAATAAAATATTTAATATTTAAATATATACAGTCGTATATGAGAAAAAAACTAATTAAAATCTATGTACTTATTAAGAAAAGAGCAATAATATAAAATATTTCGGACTAGACTAGTTTTATAAAAATAATAAGAAGATACGTGTATTTAATTTGCAATTGCATGCAGTGGCACTAAAATATCTACATAAAGTAATTTTATAAAATAATAAAACAGGGAAGACCATGCCAAGAACTATATTTATAAGTTCAAAAAGAAAAGCTACAATGACTATTGACCTAAAATTTCTGTGATACTTTCAAAAATGTATATTTCCTCACTAATGAGCACCTTATCATGTACTATTTGACGAAAGAGTTGAATTCATACAGTTTCGTATTCAAGTCGTTATACGTGACGTAATTAAGACAAAAAAAAAAAAACAAAATCAAAATACCAGAACTTTGGAATTGTACTGTACGCGAAATAGAACTACTCGTAGATTAGAACAGAACAAAATTAAAAAAAAACATCCCAGCAAACCATAGTTGACGACTTTATAGAAATTTCGACTAATTTGTAACTATTTCGAGCTGTCTAAAAGAAATCGTTCCAATTTCTTTGCGCAACTTGTGACGCCCATAATAGCAGCGTATTTTGGCCGTAACAATTTTGACATTTTTTGTATTATTTAAGTTTATTTAATTAGTGGGTTAAAATGAAGTAATGTGGTTTTTTTATCTTTTTCCTACTTTTAGTTTCCATTATATAAATATAACCTAATATAAATATTAGTTTTATAAGTTACACTAAAGATTCTATTTATGGTATGACATTTAGTAAGGTATTTTATTACTTGGCGGTGTAAACGAGTCGGAAAAGAACTCTTGCGGAACGTACCCCGTATGACATTTACGAGACAGGCACATATTTGAACGCAGAGTACATGCACAGAAGCGAGACAACATTAGTACAACATGCGCAACATAAGTAAAACTACAAATTTAGTACGCGACAACGCACTAACACAAAGAAAGCAGAATATGAGTGACAGTAAAACTACAAAGTGATATGTAGTAATACAGCGAAAAATACATGCGAAAGAGGGAGAAAAGAAACAAGCAATATAGAAACTGCAAACATTATGCATTACATTGCTTTCGTTTGACAGCTATCAAACGGCACGCAGATTAGAATTCAGGCTCTTTTTGCTGTGAGCTCGAGTCGTGAGCAGACGTCCGTAGTAGGTAAGTGGTTTTCAGTAGTTAGTCCTTATTGAAGCTGAGTCTTGTGTGTTGGGCTCGGGTCCCTATGCATCCTTGCCAACCATAAGTCCTAGTTTCTAAGACACGATTTTTGTATGTTGGGCTTGGGTCCCTATGAATCCTTGCCAACTATAAGTTAGTGTCATTATACCTCAAAATTCCTCAAAAGAACCCACTACTACGAATACTTACTACGGTCAGACGCTAGTTATTACCACATCGGTCAGGATTGTCGTGGCACTACGCGCACGAATCGCTGACATTATAAAGGTCATACCACATCGGTCAGGATTGTCGTGGCACTACGCGCAAGAATCGCTGACATTATAAAGGTCATACCACATCGGTCAGGATTGTCGTGGCACTACGCGCACGAATCGCTGACATTATAAAGGTCATACCACATCGGTCAGGATTGTCGTGGCACTACGCGCACGAATCGCTGACATTATAAAGGTCATACCACATCGGTCAGGATTGTCGTGGCACTACGCGCACGAATCGCTGACATTATAAAGGTCATACCACATCGGTCAGGATTGTCGTGGCACTACGCGCACGCCAACGCGCTCTAAAAGAACAGGGCACACGAAACTGACATTACTCGTTGCAACGTCAAGACTAGGAAGTTATATTAAGGAGCAGTTTATATCAAATAAAGGAGCAGTCACTTATAAGAGAATTTTATGAATAAATCATTATCAGAATTAAATCGAAATAGTTTCCTTGTTTTCCTAGCTATTGAAGAGTCCCTGAATCAAATAAATTCTTTGTAGACGAACAACTGGATCCGGCGAGTTATACCCCAGCAAAGCATCGTTACAAACTATCGGAACAGTTTCACTTTTTATACGAATTTATATAGAATTTCGTTATGTGACTGACTGTTTGTACGACATATTGAAATGCGAACAAAGTCAAATTTCCTTTCTTTCGAACTGTCTGAACGTAACCGTAACTTTTTCGTTAAGACTCGTTACGACATTTCGTTACGAATTCGTGTCAGCCCCTTCATACGATATTCTTTACGATTTCGTAACGAAATCGGATTCCGCAATCGGAAAGATTGCGCAATGTTTGTTACGATTTCGTTAAGAATATTTCGAAATCCTTCCGATTTTATTGCGAAATCGTAACGAAAATCGTATGAAGCGATTGACACGAGTAACGAGTCTTAACGAAAATGTTACGAAAAAGTTACGATTTCGTTCAGATAGTTCGAAAGAAAGCAAATTTTACTCTGTTAGCATTTTAATGTCTCGTACCAACAGTCGCATAATGAACTTCTACATAAATTCGTAGAAAAAGTGAAACTGTCCCGATATTTGCGTAACGAAATTGTAACGATTTCTTTAAGACAGCTCGAAATAGTTGCGAATTAGTCGGAGTTTCGACAAAGTCGTCAACTATGGCTTGTAGGGATATTATAAAAATCAGCTCTGAGGTTAAAAATTTCATAAACTTATTGAAGCGAAGCTTTTTACTCGTCGTTCTGTGATTTGCTTAGAGTGAATCTGAAAAATTTTCGACAGATTTTTTCTTGGAAATTTGATGGTTTCTTTGTTGCTAGCGCTTATTACAAAATTTAATGCTTTAATATTAAAAATATATTTTGGTTCCCGTAGGGATCGAACCCGCGTCATCTTAAATCATAGTCCAATATACTATCCACCAGGCCACAAAGCCTTGTAAGACACAATTCTTAATTCAATGTTAATTATAACTGAAGCTATGCTGCAGTAGATCGTCACCATATATCAATAGATAGAGGATTGTGTATTTGCTATGCTACAACTATCAAATATATGCTTTTATTTGCCACAAGGTGTCTCCAGCATCGGTGTGTTTGTATTGTAAATGCGTTTGTGGTGTTGTTGGTACGAAGAAAATTAGCAATGCCCACAAGTGCGTTTTTAAGTGTCAAAAAAATAGATGATATCAATATATATGGAATTAAAAAACGCATGCATGACTCAGTGCAGCCAAGTTCACAACCATGTGTGGAGAGTTAAAATGGAGAGTCGCTGGCATTATATGCCCGTATATGTTATTGGCGTGGAAATTTGACATTCAACAATAAAAAAATAAGCAGTAAATATGTTTTCTGTATACTCGTATATGTAATTTATTTTGTTATTTTAAATTTTTGAATTTAAAAGTTAATTTATTAAAAAGAAAAAATTATTAAGCTATCAAATCTATGCAACTGCGAAAAAGCTTCGCTTCTCTCGTGTGTCGAACGACGCACCTGTGTTTTTTTTTTTTTTTAAGTGAAACTTTTATAGCTGCGTATACAACAATACGGTGAGCTAGATGAGGGGGGGAGGGGGCGGGGGGGTAAAACCAATGTAACGAAATGGTTCTTATGAAAACAACAACACAGCAACTCGCCGCACTAGTTGTATAAAACCGAAAAATTGCTTTTTAAAATTTTTTACATTTTTATTCCACTGAGGATTGAACACAGTACGTTTGCATCCATAGCAGGCTGTTCTAACCACTGGGCCACGTAGACATATTTATTTGAGTAGCTCATACTTATGTAAATCAACAATCAATACTTCTCTCTTTCTTTTATGATTGAATTGAGTCTTTCGTTCAATGATCTGAAAGTACAGTACGATCTAAAAATTTGAATCTGAACGTAGCCTTTGTTCAGAACATTAGCTTACTTTCAGGCATTTCTCATACTGAGTTTTGATAAATTCAAATCGATTGCATTGATTTTGATTTAAAAACAGAACATGCTGCAATATTAACGAAAGCAACTTTGAATTAAAAGATACGTTTTGAGGACATAATGGTTACTTCGTTAACGAAGGTTCGCTTATGTTTCGAAAAATTATTCGCTTACAACTCCAAAGCGATTAATTCTTCAATACAAATGCGAAGATAATTATATTTTCTACTTTTTACTTTAAGGTGCATACTTTCGGATAGCTTTTTTGGCACTTTCAGACTTACTTTTATTATTATTGGTACACTTTATAACGCTGGTATGAAATAACTTTCGCTTTTTTAACGCCAATTAGGGAAAAATACGAAATTTTTCTTTGATAAAAGTTCATTGCAAACGAATTATCGCCGGGTGTGTTACATATGCATTGACAAATGTTAATTTTCGGCAGAATATTTTTTGTAGTTTCGACCAACATATCGTAGGTAATTTGACAGCTCAGTTTGTAATGGAAGAAGTTGTAACCAGCATTTTGTGTGTTCAAATACCGCAGCATGCGAATATTTTTTTTGTTTCGGTATAAATGTGCGTTAAGAACTACATTTGAATTATATGAAAGATACGATATTCATATGGAAATTCACAGATCGAAGTATAAAACAAATTTAAGATTCAAAGTTGCATTCGTTAATATTGCAACTTGTGCTGTTGCCAAATCAATCTGGAGTTATCAAACCCCAATTTGAGAAATGCCTAAAAGTATGCTAATGTTCTGAAAAAAAGCTACGTTCAGATTAAAATTTTTAGACCGTACTGTACTGTCAAAGTATTGAATGAAAGACTCAATTGAATCATAAAAAAAAGAGAGATGTACTGATTGTTGATTTAACATAAATATGAGCTACTCAAATAAATATGTCTACGTGGCCCAGGGGCTAGAACAGCCGGCTATGGATACAAACGTACTGTGTTCAATCCTCAGTGGAAGCAAAAATATATAGAAATTTTATATAGCAATTTTTTCGTCTATATACAACTAGTGCGGAATAGAATAGCTGTGTTGTTGTTTTCATAAGAAACATTTCATTACATTGCTTTTACCCCCTCCCCCGCCCCCCTCACGCGGCTATAAAAGTTTCAATTCAAAAAGAGCTTACTTTTCACCAAATAAGTATGCATCAAAAGTTAGAAAAACTTTAAGGAACTTCATATTATTCATAATACTTGCAAGTATTTCTAAGTATTTCACTTGTTACATTGACGACACAAATAGAACATAAACAGCATAGTGGATCAAAGCGTGAATGACGCAAGACTACACGTTGAAAAATAATAGGACTTCCCAAACATAATTTGCAGGAAGTATAATATGTTTCTGCATGTTTCTTGGAAACAAGTAATCATAATTGGTTCCACATATAATATGATTAATTAATGTAATTTTTCTTTATATAAATATATATTTGTATCTTAACATTATTTAATTGTACCTTAGCACTTGTTGTTTGGATTTGAAAACAATATAATTTGTTTTAAAGAAAATATGTTTTCATATAAATATATTGTAATTATAAATGGACTGAGAACACTATTAGTCTATTACTATTTGTTTGCTTGGAAATATAATTTAGTCAAGACTAACATTAAATATTCACAGACAAATATATATTAATTGGAGAATACATAATTTAATTGCAGTCAAGCAATTATTTTCAAAACGATAGTTGAGAACAACATAATATATTTACCGATGATTACACTATATTTACTTGGAAACATATTGTAGCAAAAGAAATGCCAGAAGTTTTTCACTGTGATCACAAAATATTTGCTTGGAAGTAATTGTTGGTTTGAAGCAAACACAATATGTTTAGAAAACAGTAAATAAGTTTTTCTCGAATTTAATTATGTTGAGAAGTAACCATATTATGTTTGTCCGACATTACAATAATTTTTATACGCACACATATTCTAGTTGGAGAAAGCATAATATGGTTGGAGCACCCACTTTGCCAGCGAAGCACCCGCTTTATCAGCAAAGTTGCTTCAAAACTCACCTATTTTTACTGCTGAACCGCCTTATTTTTCTTTTATTTTGTTTTTTATTTTATTAATTTGAAACCGCAAACACATTTAATTTAAACAAGCATTTTCAGAAACACTTTTCACAAGAGCTAAACTTTTCAACACGTTTGGCGCGGCTGCTTGAAACTTAAAATGACGCCAAGACTTGGCAACTGTTAAAAGCAAGCGCATAAAGCAACAAGGTTTCCGCTATTTATAGTGCAAGTGCAAAAGAAACAGATATATGTATGTCTAAGCGAAACACATAAAAGAAAGGAGTTCTGTTTGTTTTAAATTTGCAGAGTTATGTTCTTTTTGAGTTTAACAGTGATGCAAATATATTTTTATTGGGTAGAAACACACAATTCTATTATGTCACAAGCATATTAATGTAGACGTTAGTTTTTTAGCTAAGGCAATTATATTAATGTGGGACACAACTAATATCTTCTAAGATAGGAAAATAAAGCTATTGCAGCAAAGCTCTTAATCATAAGGTGGTTCCCTCTGAATATTTTGTTTTTGAAACCAAACATATAAAAACATATTTTTTTTCTCTGTGTGTACTGATGAGTTGGTGTAGCGGCCAACAAAACAGTCTGTCTAGTCTACTGTGTGATTACTACTCTATACAGGCTATTATTGTTGCTTGTTTTCTGCAGAAAGCAACATAGACCTTGAGCTCGAAAAATATAACTTTTAATAATTGAAAAGTTATAAAACACATAACATAAAACTTATGAAAAGAGATCGTAATTAATTTACAAATTTAATTATCTCTGAGCACGATACGAAATTAAAATGTTGTTGCAAATTTAAAAATGTTAGTAATTTTTGTAGTAGTATCTTAAACTGTTCTATAATTAATAGGATGTTTTTTTGGTTTTTAAATGAATAAAACTTTGTTGGTCAATAATTTCATGATTAAGTAATGAATTTTATATCAATATGATATGTAAGTTTATGTTTCCTTTATAAATGATTTTAACTACATTTTTTAAAAATATTTTTAATTTTTTACTTTTGCCGAAATAGTCTCGGGATCCCGGTATTAAAATTTTCAATCCCAATAGTCACGGGATCGAAAAAAAATTCGGGATTGGACTCCCTAGTACACACCTAGATTACATCAAAATTAATTATAAAAAAATAACTTTTTAAATGAACACCTTTTATCGTATTTTTCAGCCTATTTATTTCTTATAAGGATGTTAATAATCAGCAAATAAAATATTATTTGTGATATAAAGCTAAGCTTACAAACTGAATATAAAAGAAAATGTGTTAAAATTTTTATAGTGTATGAAATGTTAAGAAGTAAAAACAATTAAGGTGAAATAAGTTGACAGCATAGATGGAGATGAAAACAAATGTAAAAAATAAGCTCAATTTTATTGTACACCACAACAAGTTAGAGTGGAATATGGTCATTAGCAGGGCTAAGTCTACGAGTAGCATTAAATAGTGCAAAGGTAACAAATTCGAATGATAATAAAACTTCATTACTTTTATATACCGCCATACACACATACATAAACAAAATCAAATGTATGTATCAAGCAACAACTACAGTTTGTTAGATAGCTTAATAAATGTTAATTTTTGTATAAACATGCATGTGAATGTGTGTTTTTATTAATGTTGCACATTAATTCAACATATATATGTATATGTATATATATATATGTACATCAGTGCATTACAAATATAAACAACATTTAGTGTTCAATTTGAGGAAACAGCAATTAATTACTTTCCAATGTATATATACATATATATTAGGGTGGGTCCTTATTCCAAAGAAAAATAATTTTTTTTTTTTTTTCTTTTAATTTCATGGGGCAACACATTTTTCAAATATATACCATAACAAACAAATCATTTCTTTTTTTTAATTTTTAAATAATGGCAGGAAAAAGTGACCAAAACTAGAAGACAACCTCGTATTTACATGAAATCAGGTACCTATAGGTTTTTGGGTTCGATTAACACGAATCAAGAGTCAAAAATTTAATATTCAAAATGCGGATATGCAAAATAAAACCGCGCTTGTGTAAAATTTTCGAATGCCATTTTAAACATTCAGACCTGAGTTTCCGCATCTATACAAAATACGTGTACCTTAGATTTTTGTCCTCTATCACATATTCGAAGCTCATTCAAATCGACGAATTTGACACCAAGGGACGTTTTCTTGTTAGAGGGCGCTTAGCTTTGACAACTGGCAGCAACCTCTGAAACAACTAAAAAAAATTAAAACAAAAAAAAAAAATCTCTTTCATATTTAGATGTACCTCAGGGAAATAAGTATATGTGCATTTTTGTTTTTATCGGTATCTTCTCTCTTTGTAACGGCAAATTTTTTTGGGTACGCAAGTTCTTTTTTGTTAAATGTAATGTCTCTTTGCCCTAGGCAAAAGCCTTCCTTATTCTTCATATTGAGTACCGTTATCATCAAATCGTGTTCAGACTCGTGATTTGCTTAGGAAATAAGTATATGTGCAAACACAGATCAGTATGGATTTGAGTGTGAACGAGTTAAGTAAAGTGAAGGGGTCATATTTTTTTAATTAAAAGCATGTAAGTAAAAGAAGTGTTTACATTTGTAAAATATAATATTGACACCAAATGTGGTATTTGTATTAGAATGCCACGTGCAAATCATTTGTCAGAGGAAGAGCGCGGATTGATAAAGGGTTTACATGAAACCGGTACAAAAATTGCCGGTATCGCTTCCAGAGTAAATCGACACAGAAATACGATTTCAAATTTCCTAAAAAATCCGGATGGTTATGGCGAGACTAAGCGCTGTGGCAGACCGACTACTATCGATGAACGGTGCAAGCGCGAAATACGTCGATTAGCAGTCCAAAAAGACATGTCTTGCATGGAGATCAAAGGTCATTTGATACTAGCCGTATCAAGAAGAAGAGTCCATCAAGTCTTGACCGAAAATAAAGTGATCAAATATGATTCCCGAGAGCCTGTACCTAAATTATTGAAACGCCACATAAACGCTCGTTTGGCATTTGCAGAAAAAGTTAAATTTTGGCACGATGAATTCCAAAAAATAATTTTTTCTGACGAAAAGAAGTTCAATTTGGACGGCCCTGATGGCTGTCACAAGTACTGGCGCGATGTAAGGCAATCCCGCCAAACTCGTCATAAGCGAAATCATGGTGGCGGATCGCTGATGGTTTGGGCTGCTTTTGGGTATGCTGGAAAGTCACCGCATTGCTTCATTCCAACCAAAACTAATGCGGACATTTATGTACAATTGTTGGATGAAGTGCTCGTAGAATTTGCTGGGGACCTGTATGGAGATGATTGGATCTTCCAGCAGGACAATGCACCTATTCACACAGCGCGCACTACGAAGGAGTTCTTTACATCCAGGAGCATACCAGTTTTGGAGTGGCCAGCAATCAGTCCGGACCTAAACCCCATCGAGGACCTCTGCGGGATACTTTCGAACAAAGTTTATAAGAACGGCCGTCAGTTTGAGACCATAAAACAGCTGAAAGAGGCTTTACTTTGCGAGTGGAGCCAAATAAGCCCGTTAACTTTAAAGAAATTGGTTGACTCTATGCCAAATAGAGTTACTCAAGTGTTTATAAAAAATGGAAAACATATTGATTACTAACAATAAAAAAAAAATGGTTGGGTAGAATTTAATTGAATAAATGTCTATATGCACATATACTTATTTCCTAAGAGGCATTAATATTTAGTTGCCTATTTTTCTTGTTGTAAGCATATTGAAATGAAGTTGTTTAGTTTTATGTTACTATTCATTAATACTACTATATATTAAAAAATGAAATGAATTCCAATGGTTTCCGTTGTTTTATTTCAAATTAAGCTGATGCACATATACTTATTTCCCTGAGGTATATAATTGAATAAATGATATGCCGCGATGATCATTCAAAAGTCGAAAAATAAGGAGCACCCTAATATATATGTATATATGTGTATATACAAAGATTAATACATATTTATATATATATATACATATATAGTTGTTTTGTGTTCAAAATTGGTGTTTAATTATATACATGTTTTTTGTTTTTGTAGGCTGAGCGTATACTTTGTTGTAGCTTGGTTAGTAGAAAAATTTGTAGTTATAAAAGTTTTATATGCTGTAAAAAATAGCCATTAAAACTGCTGACAACGAACCTGTAATGAGAAGAGAGAAATTAAATGTATTAATTAAAAGTGAAATTTATATAATTTTTAAAAATTGAAATTTATTTAAGTAAATAAGAGCTTTAAGGTAATAACATTAGATGCAACACGACGTATGAGTAACTTTTAATTAAATGTTAATCATACGCCATGTTTAACTGCTGATTGCTGATTTTTTTATAACACTTTCCGACCTTATACGCACAATTGTGCGTATGAGTTCAATTCTTATTCTATATAATGTTTTTGTTTGTTTGTTTGTATCGATGTATGTATGTTCCGAATAGATTCCTAAGCTACTCGACGGATTTTTATAAAACCTATATCAAATGATTCCTTAAATTACTGTGCTGAACATAGGCTATATAAATTTTGCCACGCCCCCTTTTACCCTCCACAAATCAATAAAAATGCTGTATTTCAGATGGTTTTGGCAGTATTAGATCAGAAAATGTACGAAAAGTGGACTGCCACACCCCCTTTTAAAACTGATGGTTTTTTTCAGATGATTTTGGTTGTATTGGACTAAAATTTGGTACTTTTGCTGACTGTCAGCAAATATCATTAAAATGGGCGTAGCTGTAGTAAGTCTATTCATAAATAATTATAAATCACTAGCAGAGTACCCGACCTTGTTCGTGTAGAGCTAATTTGAGTTGAATTGAATTGGAAGCAAAGAAGGATTAATTTATATATATATTTATATTATTTATATTATTTAAAAAATAATTTTTTAAAGCCTATGTACACGGTCTTGGAGAGTCTGCTTAACATATTAATTTTACCATAACTTTTCATGAACTCTATTCTGCATTGATATACTTGGCAGCACATTTGGAAAACGGACATAGAGTATATTTTACTGCAGAAAACATACACAGAGTGATTCAAGAAATAGCTAAAATCATATTGATTACGTTTTTTAAACTATGTTCGAGTGATGATTTCGCGAAGACCTTGCTCTGCAGCCAAGTTTCTTTATATTATACATGAACGCTAAAGAAATGGAATCTACAGAACAAAATAATCGAGCAATTTGACAAAACAGTTTATTTCATTGATTTTTTATGCATCAGCAGCTTCTAAAATTTTATCAACTTTTAACCAACAATTCTTGCTTAGCTGGGAAAGGGTTAAGTCGAATTTTAATATTGTTTCTTTTTTAGCAATAATTACAAAACCCAATAAAATAAAATAAAAAAAAAAACAGCTCTGCTTGTCTTTGCCTGTGTTTCAACCGAAAAGCTGTGCTCAATTTTTTATAACATTGCCTACAAATGTGCAACTACAAACGTCCTTTGGGCTGTTTTTAACTGTTTTTGTTTTCTCTCTCTCTCTCTCTCTCTCTCTCTGTTGCTTTTGTTGAAACATTTATTTTCTATTTATGCTTTTTTCCCCCCCTTAATTTTCTGTTAGCCTTGAGCTTTATTGAAATTTTTTCATTTTTCTTTTATTTATACTTTTGCATAAAACGTTTTGTTTTTTAATATATTTTTTTTTTTTTTTTTTTGGTTTTTTTCACTAACAACATCATTTTATGGCTTTCGTTTCATGGTTTGTTGCACAATACAGAACAATGTATAAACTGTTTGCCTTGTAGAATGCCAGAATGGGGTAAAAATGGAAGCGCAGCGTAATTTTTAGCACCTATTAAAAAATGTAGCTAAAAACGAAGGATTTGTGCTGGCATGAATGAAATGGAAAAGCTTAAACATTGACTCATAACAACAACAAATGCACTGTGAATAGCCAAATGTCAGGGCAGACATGTTGCATAAAATTGTAATTGTTGCTGCTTGTCAGGTTTGCATGACACAACCAGATTGCATGGAATGGATGCAATGATAGTGGAACAGTTACAAAAAAACTGCAACTTATATTTTTTTTTTAATCTTAAAATTTGATTTAATTTTTTTTTTTTTATTTGTGCACCATGGCGTATGAGAGATTTAATGGATTTGCAGTGTTAAGGCAATCAAGCACAAAGAAATAAATAAATCGTGTTTACACATAAAAATGAAAAACTAGCAAATCAGTTAATCGAGTCATTTAAACCAATCGCATCGATTTAGTCAACTGAACCATTAGCTAACCTCAGTGTCCTTTAATTTGACAGTTTTAATGGAAAATAATTTTTTTTTGGCGTAGAATTACGTCTAACAGCGCGGTCTGTATGGGCGTCCTTATCGCAAATTTTTTCAAGAACATGCAACGTTTTAATACACTTTTTGGAGTATACCTACAGCCTTCAATATGCATCGTGCAGAAAAAAAATGTATGCCAAAATATCAGTTATATGGCGAAAGAAACTTCAATTTTGTCACTTCTTTAAAAAAAGTTACAATATACCAAGTCTAAGGAAAAGTCTTAAAATCATGCATTTTTTGCATTCAGTAGCTGCTTTTGTTGTTCACCTTTTCATTTTTTGGGGTATACCTACAAGCCTTAATATTCATGGTACAAAGATAAAATATATGCTAATATGTCAGCAAAATGGCGAATGAAACGAATATCTAAAATTGGATTTTGTCACTTTGGATTTTAATTAAGTCGCAAAATTGCAAAATCTTTAAAGAAAAAAATTAACTTATTTGTATGAGGAAAAATTAGGCATAAAATGCTTTAGTAACTGCTTATGGTGTTCATATTTTTGTTCACATTTCGGGGTATACCAAAAGTCCTTAATATGCATTCTAAAAAGATTAAATATAAGTCAAAATTTCAGCTAAACGGCGAATGAAATGAATATCTTTGGATGTTGTAACTTTTCTAATCTTTCATTTTTAGTAGTTGCTTATGCTGTTCACATTTTTGTACACTTTTTGGGGTATACCTACAGTCTTAAATATTTATTGTAGAAAGTTAAATTTAATGCTAAAATATCAGTTACATGACGAATGCAACGAATATTTAACTTTCGATTTTGACTTTTTTAATAAAAAGAAAAAAAAAGCAAAATCTTTGAAAAAGTCAAAAAACATAGGTGCGTCGTTGGACACACGAGAGAAGCGAAGCTTTTTCGCAGTTACATAGATTTGATAGCTTAATAATTTTTTGTTTTAAATAAATAAACTTTTAAATTCAAAAATTTAAAATAACATAAAATAAACCACATTACAAACATATTTACTGCTTATTTTTTTATTGTTGAATGTCAAATTTCTACGCCAATTACATATACAGGCATATAATGCCAGCGACTCTCCATTTTAACTCTCCACACATGATTGTGAGCTTGGCTGCACTGACTCATGCATGCGTTTGTTAATTCCATATTAATTGATATCATCTATTTTTTTGACACTTAAAAACGCACTTGTGGGCATTGCTAATTTTCTTCGTACCAACAGCTTCACAAACGCATTCACAATACAATCAAACCGATCCTGGAGACACCTTGTGGCAAATAAAAGCAAATTTTTGATAGTTGTAGCATAGCAAATACACAATCCTCTATCTATTGATAGATGGTGACGATCTACTGCAGCATAGCTTCTGTTACAATAAGAATGGAATTAACAACTGTTTCTAACAAGTCTTTGTGGCCTAGTGGATAGTGTATTGGACTCTCATTTAAGAGGACATGGGTTCGATCCCCACGGGCAGGGCAAAAAATATTTTTAGTATTTAATATTAAAGTATTAAATTTTCTTGTTGTAATAAGCACCAGCAACAAAGAAGCCATCAAATTTCCAAGAAAAATCTGTCGAAAATTTTTCAGATTTCACTCTAAGCAAATCACAGAACGAGGAGTAAAGAGCTTCGCTTCAAAAAATAACAAAAAAGCAAAATCTGAGAAGAAAAATCCACATTTTCGCTATGATTGTTGATCTGGTTTGTGCCAAAATCACGAATGCAACATTGTGTCTTTTGTTGAAACGAATCGTTTTACGAGTATTTCTCAGTAACTGCTTGTGCTGTTGTTGTTGTTGTTGTTGTTGTTGTTGTTGTTGTTGTTGTTGTTGTTGTTGTTGTTGTTGTTGTTGTTGTTGTTGTTGGTGTTGTTGTTGTTGGTGGTGGTGTTGTTGTTGTTGTTGGTGGTGGTGTTGTTGTTGTTGTTGTTGTTGGTGTTGGTGTTGGTGTTGGTGTTGGTGTTGGTGTTGGTGTTGGTGTTGGTGTTGGTGTTGGTGTTGGTGTTGGTGTTGGTGTTGGTGTTGGTGTTGGTGTTGGTGTTGGTGTTGGTGTTGGTGTTGGTGTTGGTGTTGGTGTTGGTGTTGGTGTTGGTGTTGGTGTTGGTGTTGGTGTTGGTGTTGGTGTTGGTGTTGGTGTTGGTGTTGGTGTTGGTGTTGGTGTTGGTGTTGTTGGTAATAATATGTAAGCTAAATTTATAAAAATTCATGTTTATATATAAATATATTTATGTGAGTGGATTTCAAAATAAACGGCTTTTTTCTGTCCCTAAGAAATTTGGTTGATATCGAAGAAACGGTGTAGATGGAAATGGAATAAAAATAAAGTGTCACGCCCCCTGTCTAGTACCGCCCCCTTTTATAAACTACAGACTGATCCTTATGCTAAATAAAATGTGTGCAAAATTTGGTTTAAGTTGGACAAACGGTGTCGAGGGAGTTCGATAAGAATTAAATTGGCACGCCCCTTGTCCAATCACACCCATTTTTGTAGGCTTAAGACTTCTCGTTATACTTAAGAAATTTCAAAGATTGCTCAAATTACCAAGGATTATGTGTGCAAAATTTGGTTGAAGTCAAACACACGGTGTAACAGAAGTGCGCTTAAAAGTAAAATGCCACACCCACTTTTCTAGTCTAAAGACTCCACATTATACCGAAGAATATATGTATGGGTTGGATTAAAGATGTGAGCGGAGTTTGTGTACATACAGACACGATGCCATTCAGTTTTGTATATTTACGAAAGTTTTTATATATCGATGACGTCACTTTGTGTGGGAGGTAGGCGTGGTTTTCATCCGATTTTGCCAAATATCATAGAAATGTTTCATGTTATATATCAAAGATTATGTGCTAAGTTTAAAGATATTTCTTTAATTTTTGTGGATTTTGAAGAGATTTTACGTTTACAATAAGGCCACTTTGTATGGGAAGTAGGCGTGGTTTTCATCTGATTTTGCCAAATATCATAGAGATGGTTAGTGTTAAATATTTTGGAAATTTTTTACAGATTTTACTTTTTAGATAAGTCCAATTTGTATGGGAAGTAGGCGTGGTTTTCATCCGATTTTCCAAATATCACAGTGATGGTCTATATTATACTATGGTATATCAAAGCCTATGTGCAAAACTCCAAGACATTTGTGTGATTTGAGCAGATTTTTAAGAGATTTCACTGTTAATATAAAGCCACTTTGCATGGGAGGTAGGCGTGGTTTGCATCCGATTTTGCTAAATTTCATAGTCAGGATTTATATTAAAGATCAAAGTCCATGTGTTTCAAGTCATTCCATCAATATATGTGAGTTTTTAAGAGATTTTACTTTTAAAATAAAGTCACTTTGTATGGGAGGTAGGCGTGGTTTTCATTCGATTTGGCTCATTCTCGAACTTGATCTCTATTTTTTAGAGAGAAGCTTATATTTTGAATTTCATGGCGATAGCTTTAAAATTACGACTCCGGTAGTGATGCTGAGCAAAAATATGTATACTTTTCTATAGCTGCCACGCCTCCTTATTGGCGTTACATACGGAATGACAAAGTTAATTTACCCCTTACGCAGTACGCGTTGGGGTATAAAAATATCTCGAAAAATCGTATTTTCAACATAGTAGTAGCACGGAATCAATCTGCCCCCACAAAATTTTACCTTCCACTTTCTACGGCTACCACAACTATACTAACGCTTTAAAAAATATCCCAAAAAAGGCGAGTCTAGTATTTAAAGCCTCTTCTAGCTTAGTTAAAAGCGCGAAAATTAGTTTCTAAAATGTCGTGGAGTCAAAATGTCGATGTTAAAGTTGAAAAACTTTAAAAATTTCTCTGATATAATCATATTTTTCTAAATTTATTCATATATTTAAATTTCTAATTAAATTTCAAGCCGCAGAAGGAATCATTAATTTATATATTTTTTGTTTTCCGAAATATTTATTTCCATTTATTAAACATAACATAGAACTAAATTTATTTTTAACCAACTTAAAAATGAACAGCAACAACAAATTCATAGCCAAATATATCAAACAACAAATTCTAACGAAACTGTGTTATTTCGTTGTTTTATTGCGATTTATGCCAAATCACAGTGTTTTCAATAAGTTGAAAAAAAAAAATTTATCAAAAATTTTCACTTGTAGTGTAAAAAAATTATTTATTTTCTATTGCAATGCTTATAACTTAACTCGTTGCACTTTGTGCATTAATTAAAGAAACATTTAAGACCACTGCAGCAAAGTGTTATGACCACGTTAAGTGTTTCCTGTAATTTTAAAGGTAAACAAATTATTTATGTAGCTCAAATTAAGTGCAGCTGTAAAATAAACTGGCACCTACTCAACGCCCACTCGAAACAAACAACTCGGATAATTATGAAAACGACACAAAAACATACATTAAACTTGAGCAAGTCAAAGCTTTTCCTGCTGTTTTGTTATTTTTGCCAAAAGTGCAATTAGAGCGCTGAATTTTGCATCTAACGAGTCAACAGCAGGTTTTCTGGTGCCACCAAGCAACTATTTTTTTGATAAAAAAAGTCTCGAGTAGTTAATATATTCTTTCAGTGCTGCCGCTTTATTATTGTTTTGCAAAAAATCTGCAAAAATTTTTTTAACATACACAAAAAAAAAACGCTTAAAGCCGAGTCTATGTAGTCGCACTTACGCCCACACACCTCTATACACAAACATTTAAATTCCACAAACATACACAAACATTTACACACACACTGTAAAAAGTAACAGTTGGCAGGCCAGCTCTTGCACCTTACATTGGCCATCATTTCATCATTTCTTCTTTTGCAGTAGCCGTCCAACAAGCAAGAGTTTATTTCTGCGTTGCCTGAATGTGTGTTAGTAAAGCGTTGTGCATTTTTTTTTATGTTTGGAATGTACAACTACGTGTGCAAACTTTTTGCACACAGGCACTTTTTGCCTTCATATTCACACTCTAGCACATACACAGAAATGCACTTATGCAAGGACTCTAAGGACACAAAGCTTTCTTTTCACAAGAACAAGGAACAGAAAAAGTAAAAAAAAAATCTACCAACAATAATGTTGGCCGGATGTTGCAATACTTTTGTGTTTATATTTTTGCTTGGTTTTATTTTGCTAGCACTTTGATCATTGTAAGCTGCAAGTGAGCAATGGAACATAACAAACAAAGAGAGTATAGCAACAACAACAATAAAAGCAATAAAACGAGATGGAATATTTATTTTGTTTTTCGTCTTATTTTTAGTGGTTATGTTAACAACACAATATTCACAAAATCTTATATTACGCTAGCTTATTCAATTTTAATTAAAAGCCGCTGTTGTATGAAGCCGCTATAAAACAATTGCATACTTATAGGCTGGGTAAGAACAAAGCATTTAGAGCCAATGGAACATGAGTTAGAGTTATGCTAGATACCCTATAGGAACTAACTAACTTGTTTTTAAAAACAACTAATTAAAAAACTAGTTTAAAATAAACCAGTAGATGAACTACTTTGAATTATATTAAGGCGGCAACTACTCTGATTTTGACATGTTTTAATTGCAAATTTTTATTAGATTACAAGTTTATATATATTTAACCATGTTATTTCATCAAATATTATTAACTTTAGGCCATCAGTAATAGTTTTCAATTGGTTATTTTAAATTAGTTAAAACCTAATTTAAATTTAACTAATTTAACAAGTAGTTGATAATATATGCAGACGAAAGTCAATTGACTTATTTAGCGGACATCACCATACAAAATATGTTAGTTCGTTCTATGGAAAAAAGTCAGAATTTCAACTAGTTGTGGTTGGCAAAAAACTACTTCAAACTGCTATCAACTACTTTTAAATTAGTTGATTTTCCTACAGGGCAGTTAAATTTTCTTGAATAATGAAGATATAATGATGTCTGTCTATCATTATCATAGGCGCACGCAGGATTTTGCCTAGGGAGAGGGGAAGGGGGGGAAGAGGGAGATAAAGACTTACGTGGAAAGTTCACGTATTTGGTAATTATTTAGGAATGCTTTTTGTAAAAGATGACCATTCAAATTCTGTTTTCTGAGATGTTTGGTGAAAATTTAGTGAACATTGTCACAATTAACACCGTTCCACTGAGTAAGATTTAACCGAACTATTACACGCTGAAAAATAATAGGCCTTCCCAATCATAATTTGCAGGAAATATAATATGCTTCTGCATGTTTCTTGGAAACAAGTAATCATAATTGGTTCCACATATAATACGATTAATTAATGCAATTTTTCTTTATACATATATTTGCATCTTAACATTATTTAATTGCTGTTTGAATTTAAAACTTGTTGTTTGAATTTAAAAACAATATAATTTGTTTTAAAAAAAATATGTTTTCTTATAAATATATTGTAATTATAAATGAACTGAGAACAATTTTAGTCTATTACTATTTGTTTGTTTGGAAATATAATTTAGTCAAGAATAACATTAAATATTCACGGACAAATATATATTAATTGGAGAATACATAATTTAATTGCAGTCAAGCAATTATTTTCAAAACGATAATTAAGAACAATATCATATATTTAACGATGATTACACTATATTACATGGAAACATTCCTGTCTTGTGTTTATAATCCAAGTAAGTTAAATAGTTTAGATTCATTCTTCTCCGATGTGTCTGATTTGTGTATAGATTTTAACCATTTTATTATATGTGGCGATTTTAATATTAATATTCTACATAATGATAGTCTCACTCGTTCCTTGTTTGATAGTATTGCGTCCGTCGGTCTGTCAGTTGTTAATGATACCATACCTACCCGATTTTCATCTAGTGATAGTCCTAGTCTTCTTGATTATTTTATAGTGTCTGATGTTTCTCTGTCTTGTTGTTTGATCAGATATACTTTGTATCTGATCATGATCTAATATTCTGTACACTTGACATATCTTTATCGCGTTCTATAACTTCTAACGTGTTTTCGTACTATGACTTTAAGTCCATTGTTATGGCAGATCTTTTTCACGATGTATCTCTAATTCCTTGGAATCAGGTTTGGCTTAGTCCAACTGTTGAGGAGAAGTTGGCGATTTTCTCAAATTATGTCAATACTCTTTTCAATAATAATGTTCCTATTAAAACTGTTACCATAAGAAATGTGTCCTGTCCATGGTTTACAGGTCAAGTTGAGTATGCTTTAAAAAAGCGAAACAAGCTGCACAGTATATGGAGAAAAAATCCTACGCCTGACAAATGGGAAAATTATAGGTGTGCTAGGAATGCTGCTGTTTTGACAATGAGGAATTCAAAAATTCTCTCCCTTCTAAGGTCTTATGGAATAATTTGAAGAAGCTTGGAATATGTGAAAAACAAAGCTATGAATGTCGTATTGACCCAGATATTCTCAATGATTTTTTTCTTTCTAATTCTTCAAACTTTCAACATGATTCTTACGAATTTTCTAGTCCCGCTGCTGAACAAATCTTTGAATTTACTTGTGTAAGTGAAGCTGACGTAGCAAGGTCCATTATGAATGTTAAATTGAATGCGGTTGGTGACGATGGAATTAATATAAAATTTATAAAACTTATTGCTGGTCAAATTCTTAGCCCTCTTACACATATTTTTAACCATTGCCTCACTACTTCGTCATTTCCTGATTCTTGGAAAATCGCTACTGTCACGCCTGTGGCAAAACATAACACTGCTTCTGAGCCTAAGGACTTCCGGCCCATAAGTATTCTGTCGTCACTATCTAAGGTCTGTGAAGCTCTTATGGCTGAACAAATGTCAGTTTTCCTGACGAATAATAATCTTCTCTCTCCACTTCAATCTGGATTTCGTGCTGGCCACAGCTGTTCAACAGCTACAGTAAAAGTACTTGATGATATACGGTGCTCCTATGATAATAGTTTAGTCACATTGTTATGTTTGCTTGACTTCTCGAAAGCGTTTGATACGGTGAATCACGCACTTCTTTGTCGTAAACTTAAACATATTTATGGATTTTGTGAAAGTGCTGTTAATTTGTTAAAAAGTTACTTGACCAACAGATCTCAAAGGGTTAAGGTGAACAATAGATTCTCACAGTATAAGTGTATTGGCAGTGGGGTCCCCCAGGGGTCTGTTCTTGGCCCTCTTCTATTTTCTGTGTTCATAAATGACATTTTTCTTAATTGCAAGTATTCCAGAATGCACGCATATGCTGATGATGTACAACTTTACTTATCTAGTAGGACTAGTCTTTTAGAAGACTTGGTATGCAGAATGAATGAGGATTTGCTTTGTATAAACCAATGGGCTCAGAGAAATGGTCTCCAGTTAAATGCACTAAAATCTTATGAGTTGCCCATTTGCAAAAATGAAATTTGCTTTGAGGATATAGAAGTGTGTGTAACCTAGGTTTTAACATTAATTGTACTCTCACATGTACTGACCACATAAACAGCGTTGTTCGTAAAGCATATTATATCTTGCGTAATCTAAGGATGTCGGCTGAGTATACACCTGTTGATACCAGGAGAAAACTGGTTATTCAACTAGTTCTTCCCGTGATCACGTACTCTGAACATGTATATAGCAAGCTGGACTCACGGTCTCGGCTTAAATTAAAAATTGCATTTAATCATGCTACCCGTTATGTTTATGGACTACGGAAATTCGATCACTTGGCTCAATTCAGGAATAGTATACTGGGTTGTGATATAATTAGTTATCTTAATGCCAGAAATTGCATCTTTCTTCACAAATTAATCAAATTAAAAAAACCATCATACCTATATGATAAATTACAGTTTAGTCAGTCGCGCAGAAGTCATATGCTCAATTTTCCGAATTTTAACTCATTAAACTCTACAAGGCTATTTTTTATTAACGCTGTCAGGCTATGGAATGCGTTACCAACAAACTTAAAATCAATTGTCGGATATGAACGCTTTAAGAATGCCACAATTGCACATTTCTCACAGAGCATATTGTAAATTATCAGTTTATTTGCCTCTATATCTATCTCTTTAATAATACCTTTCTTCAATTCTCTCTTAATTTTGTCTTCTTAATTTTTTTTTTTTTCCTTTTTGCAAAACTCATTCTTTCTAATTTAATTCTCCAAAATTTTTACTTATAATAATAAATCCTTTGATTTTCCCTTTCTTTAAATTCAAATGTCAATTTTTCATGTGATTTAACTTACAATTATGTTTGATTTACAATTTTAGAATATATATATTGTTTCTTATTTATTTATATAATGTAATTGCTCTGTTATTAAGCCTTTGTACTTTAAAAGAACATAGTTCTTAATGTACTTATACCATGTATCAATAAATTACAAATTACAAATTACAAATTACAAACATATTTTAGTAAAAGAAATGCCAAAAGTTTTTCACTGTGATTACAAAATATTTGCTTAGAAGCAATTGTTGGCTTGAAGCAAACAAAATATGTTTAGAAAACAGTAAATAAGTTTTTCTCGGATTTAATTATGTTGAGAAATAACCATATTATGTTTGTCCGACATTACAATAATTTTTATACGAACACATTTTCTAGTTGGAGAAAATATAATATTGTTGGAGCACCCACTTTGCCAGCGAAGCACCCGATTTATCAGCAAAGTTGCTTCAAAACTCATCTATTTTTACTACTGAACCGCCTTATTTTGCTTTTATGTTGTTTTTTTTTTTCATTAATTTGAAAACACAAACACTTTTAATTTAAATAAACATTTTCAGAAACACTTTTCACAAGAGCTAAACTTTTCAACACGTTTGGAGCGGCTGCTTGAAACTTAATATGACGCCAAGACTTGGCAACTGTTAAAAGCAAGCGCATAAAGCAACAAGGTTTCCGCTATTTATAGTGCAAGTGCAAAAGAAACAGATATATGTATGTCTAGGCGAAACACATAAAAGAAAGGAGTTCTGTTTATTTTAAATTTGCAGAGTTCTGTTCTTTTTGAGTTTAACAGTGATGCAAATATATTTTTATTGGGTAGAAACACACAATTCTATTTTGTCACAAGCATATTAATGTAGACGTTAGTTTTTTAGCTAAGGCAATTATATTAATGTTGGACACAACTAATATTTTCTAATATAGGAAAATAAAGCTATATATAGAGCAGCAAAGCTCTTAATTATTAGGTGGTTCCCTCTGAATATTTTGTTTTTGAAACCAAACATATAAAAACATATTTTTTTTCTCTGTGTGTAGGACAAAATTCTAAATTTTTGTAATATAATTCGCTTGTTCATTCCAACAAAAATAATATTCAGAAGTTAGTGTACATCTGAAACACTCTTATATATGCAGGGTGTTCATAAAATTGGCTATACTGAAAAATACATTCCTAAATATTTATTAATAATATTTTTATTTGTTCAACTTTGAAACATAAAATTATATATTCAAATCGTGAGGTATTGTCATTTTGTAGGACGTCGTAGAGTTTTTAAGAAATAAATGTATAATTTAAAATAAAAGTTGCAAAAAGTTTCAGCTTAATGTAAGTATGTTTTATTTATGGAAGGGACTCAAACTTAATAAAAAATTTCGTCTAATTGCGTACAAATGTGGTTAAAGTAAATTGCATTCTAACAAAATGTAGCCAATTTTTTTTTAATTTTTTGCTTAAATTCCAATAGATAATTTAAATATAAATTTGCTTTATTAAGCTACTTATAATATTGAATTGCAATATATATGCCTTGGCATGATCAACACTTTTACCTCAAAAATTGCTGGGGTACCGCCTATAGACTGGTAATGAAAAAGATGAAGTCATTCGGACGACCACCACCCACGTGCCCTCACATACTTAGCCGCATTGTAAGTGTGCTCTTCCCTCAGCAACCACCGATGCAGCCCGTCATTAATCATGGCGACGTGCAAGTCATTTCTATGGTAACCGCAGAAGAGGTAATGAAAATCTCCAATGCTGTTCATAGCGAGAAGGCCCCAGGGCCAGATAAAATCCCGAACCGCGCGCTAAAAATGGCCATCGCAGCCCAAACACAAGCCTTCGTACAGCTGTATAACGCTTGTCTCACAGAGGACATATTTCCCGCTCAATGGAAGACGCAAAAGCTTGTGCTAATAGCCTACCGACCTATATGCTTGCTCGACACGATAGGCAAGATCTTCGAGAAAATGCTGTACAACCGCCTCGAAGAAGCAATACAATCCAGAGGAGGACTCTCGAGCCAACAGTTTGGTTTCCGAAAGAGTCACTCTACGTCCGATGCCATAAAACTGGTTACAAGCATAGCAAGTAAAGCTATTGAAGGCAGTAGCTGGAAGGGGGCAAAGCAGTATTGCCTGGTGGCAACGCTGGATGTGCGAAATGCCTTTAATTCCGCAAACTGGGATACGATAATGAAAGCGCTCGCAAAATTTGAAACTCCACGCTACCTCTCTAAGATATTATCGAACTACTTCGATGGTAGAATACTACGCTATGCAACAGACGAGGGGATAATGGTGTATAACGTCTCCGGTGGTGTCCCTCAGGGGTCAGTCCTAGGGCCCCTGCTGTGGAACGTTATGTATGACGACGTCCTTAGACTCGCAGTTCCCACAGGCGTTCCCATCGTCGGCTTTGCGGACGACCTAGCGGTTGGGGCCACTGCAAAACATCTTGAAGAAGTCGAGGCACTCAGTAGTGTGGCGATCGGCATTATATATAACTGGCTTATGTCAGTAGGTCTTTGTCTAGCCGAACATAAAACCGAAGCGGTGCTCATAAGCAGCCGCAAAAAGTTGGAAGTTGCAAGCATCAATGTTAATGGGACGCTGGTGCAATCAAAGGAATACATTAAATACCTTGGCGTGATGATTGACTCTCGATTAACATTTAAACAGCATCTCCAGTATGCCCATAAAAAAGCATCCAACGCATGCATGTCTTTATCGAGAATGATGCCGAATACGAGAGGCCCCAAACAGGCGCGCAGGATACTACTCCTTAATGTAGTACGATCCATCGTGATGTATGGGTCAACGGTGTGGGCCACAGCAATGAAAACGAAGTAATACCGACGTGGTGTTGAATCAGTGCATAGACTTGGCGCACTCAGGGTATGCTGTACCTTCAGAACAGTTTCCGAGGATGCAGCATTAGTCCTTGCAAGCTCAATACATATCGACCTTCTAGTAGAGGAAACGCTGTTCGAAGCCAATAGCGAAAACCCAACAGTTCACAAAAGACTCGCACGGGAGAGAAGCCTGCTAAAGTGGCAGGATCGCTGGGATAGCTCAGTTAAGGGTCGATGGACTCATCAGCTCATCCCTAACATTACCGCTTGGTTTGGTAGAACTCACGGCTCCATGAACTTCTACATTACGCAGATTTTAAGCGGGCACGGTTGCTTCAGGGCATATCTGCACAAATACAAGCACGTAGCAGATCCCTATTGTACCCATTGCGAGGGAAGTATACCAGAAGACGCGGCCCATGTCCTCTTCGAGTGCCCCAAGTTCCAAAATGCCAGACTTGAGGCTTCGGTCAGTCTCGGCGAAACGATAACTGATCAAAACTTGGTTACCCTTATGCTGAGAAATGAAGCTAACTGGTCAGTGGTTAGCACCCTAGCACGACTGATTATCGACGAACTGCGAAGAGTTGAGCGTTTGCGAAATAGATAAGGTAGAGTTTATATACAAGCCTATGACCAAATCTTTTAGAATACGGACACAAGTCCAACAGTTTCCAGCTTAGTGCTGTTCCCATGCTCCGTGAAGTCATGCTTTGCGGCGGTACCACGGGGCTTATACAAGGACGAAGATTCAATGCGGAGGTTAGGTTTAGTGCGTTTGAAGGTTCCCCCTTCGCGAATAAAATAAAAAAAAAATTGCTTACTTGAGACTCAGAAATAATTTAAAAATACACAAAAAGCAGTTATTCGATATTTACAAGCACCTACCGGCAACCAAGATCCACAGATTTGGAGTTATATAATAAACTCCTCATGGGAAAACTTAAGTCGTTGCAATAGGAAGGTAAAAAAACATTGATGACCTTCAAATAGCAAGTAACAACCTGCCAAGCCTGCCCAGAGACTACAAAATCTGGAAATAGGCACACTCCTCGCTGGAACAAGAAATTGGCTAAACTTAGGACCGCAACTAGGAAACTATTTAATAGAGCCAAATTAACTGGTGATTGGAACAGCTATAGAGAAGCCCGCCCTCAGCAACTATAATAAAGAGATTAGAAGAGCAAAGAGGAACAAAGAGGGAAATCCTTCTGTGAAAGTCCTATCTAAAACTCACACAAAAAACATCGACTGGCACATTCACCAATGAACGCCTCGAGACTCTAAAGCTCCTTGCCGATATCCATTTCTCGGGTTCTACTACATTGACTAGAACTCCAGCGAACCTATTACAGAGAAGGCATAGAAGACCAAACATAATAGATTGATGATTAAGAAAAAAAAAAAAAAACGAAATGGCCATTTCAGCCCTTGAAAGGACTTTGACCGAGCTTCTTATGATCAATTGTGTTGTGTGTGATGTGAAAAATGTTTGCACACAAATGATCGAGAAGTGGACCTGCATGTTTTACGCCGACTCTGAACGGCTTATGTTCTCAAGAAGCTTTTCATGGCAGTTTTTACTCTCTGAGGCTTGCCATTGTCTGCAGAGAGGTGACGGCCGAACAGAAAAATGAATTCAATTGAAAAAATTTTCTGTGTCAGATGGAGGACTAGAACCTGGGTTCTCTGGCGTAAGAGTCACACAACTCTATCCACTACGCCACGGCCACCACTTTGATTGATGATTACTTACTTACTTACTTAGGTGGCCGTGACAACCCGTGTCCGGATTTCGACCGACCTCATCAGCTCTCGCCAGGCGCCTCTGCTTTGCGCGCGCCTTCTCCAATCGGATACACCAAGTGCGGTTAGGGCTTCCTCAGCCTGGTCCATCCATCGGAGGCATGGTCTCCCTCGTCGTCGTTGACCAGCGACCCTCGCTTCGAGCACCTTTTTCGCTGGAGCTTCGTCGTCCATACGATGGACATGACCCAGCCAGCGTAGTCGCTGCACAGTTATACGCCGAACTACGTCAATGTCTCCGTAGAGCTCATACAGCTCGTGGTTCATTCGGATGCGATAGTCATCGCCGACTCGAACAGGACCGAAGATTTTGCGAAGAACTTTTCTCTCGAACACCCCCAGAGCGGCTGCGTCAGTTTGCGAAACTACCCATGCCTCAGCGCCATAAAGCAGCACAGGTAGAACGAGCGTCTTGTAGAGTGTTAGTTTTGTCGATCGAGAGAGGGCTCTGGAACTTAGTTGCTTACTGAGCCCGTAGTAGCACCTATTAGCAATTATTGTTCTTCGCTTTATCTCCAGGCTGATTTCGTTGTTAGTATTAATGGCGGTGCCAAGGTATACAAACTCCTTGACTACTTCAAAGTTATAGCTGCCGGATGAAACGTGGGAGTCTAAACGCCGAGCTCCCTTGTTTGTAGACAGCATATACTTTGTTTTACCCTCATTTATCGTCAAACCCACTTTGGCTGATTCCTTTTCGATAGCGGCGAAAGCAGCGGTAACATCTCTCTTGGTTCTGCCAACAATATCAATATCATCAGCGTAAGCAAGGAGCTGGACACCTTTATAGAAAATGGTGCCATTACGATGCACACCGGCCTTTCGTACGATCCCCTCCATGATGATGTTGAAGAGATCGCAAGACAGTGGATCGCCTTGCCTGAAACCTCTTTCGGTATTGAAGGTTTCGGAGAGGTCATTTCCTACCTTGACGGAGCTGCGTGTGTTGCTCAACGTCATTCTGCAAAGTCTAATCAACTTTGCAGGTATACCGAACTCAGACATTGTTGCGTATAGGCAATCCCTTCTCGGGCTATCGAAAGCAGCTTTAAAGTCGACAAAGAGATGGTGTGTGTCAATTTGATGTTCGTGGGTTTTCTCCAGGATTTGTCGTAGCGTGAAAATCTGGTCTATGGTGGACTTACCAGGTCGAAAGCCACACTGATAAGGTCCAATCAGTGTTTTTGTAATTGGCTTTAATCTTTCACACAGTACGCTTGAGAGAACCTTATATGCGATGGAAATAAGACTGATACCTCTATAACTTGCGCAGATTGTAGGGTCTCCTTTCTTAAGTATAGGGCACAGTACACTGAGGTTCCAATCGTCGGGCATGCTTTCTGCTAGCCATATTTTGCTGATGAGCTGATGCATGCGCCTTATCAATTCATCGCCGCCGGTTTTAAACAATTCAGCTGACAGGCCGTCAGCACCCGCTGCTTTATTGTTTTTGAGTCGTTGGATAGCAACTCGAACCTCTTCATGGCTAGGTGGTGATACTTCCACTCCGTCATCGTCAATTGGTGGCACTGCACTGTGCTCTCGATGGGCGGCATTGGTGGAATCGTCGCCATTAAGTAAATTGGAGAAGTGCTGTCTCCACAATCTAAGCACACACTGTGTATCCGTATTCAGATCTCCATTTTCGTCTCTACAAGTGGATGCTCCGGGCTTGAAACCTTGGGTTAGACGCTTAACCTGTTGATAAAATTTTCGTGCATCCTTCTTGCCCTGGTATTCCTCTAGTTCCTCACGCTCACGCTTTTCCTGCTCTCTTTTCTTGCGTCTGAAAAGGCGCCTCTCTTCCTTCCTCTTTTCGCGGTAGTTTTCTCGCACGGCTCGCGTTGCAGCTGACTGCAGCGTTTTTCTATAAGCGGCGTTTTTTACTGCAGTCGCAATGCGACACTCCTGATCATACCATTGGTTCCGAGGTTGCGGGCGCCGGAAACCAATGACTTCTTCAGCGGCAGCGCGCATGGAGTGGGATATATGCGCCCAAAGTCCGCCGGCGTCGTCGAGTCCAGAGGTTGGTTGGTTGAGCTTAACCGAGAGTTGAGCGGAGTAGGCTTCGGCAGTCCGTTGTAATTGCAGCTTAGCGACATCTAGCTTTCGTTGCATTCCTGTGCGTATGTTCTTGGCATTGCATAATCGCATGCGGATCTTGGCTGCAACAAGATAATGGTCGGAGTCAATGTTGACCCCCCGAAATGTACGCACATCTAGAACACTAGAGGCATGCCTTCCGTCGATTACAACATGATCAATTTGGTTTCGCGTTTTTTGATCCGGGGACAGCCAGGTGGCCTTGTGGATGTCGAGGTGCTTAAATCTGGTGCTACTAACTACCATGTTTCGTGCCGCGGCGAAGTCGATCAGTCTTAGACCGTTGTTTGTGGAGGTCTCGTGAAGACTGAACTGACCGACAGTGGGGCCAAAGATGCCTTCCCTTCCGACTTTCGCATTAAAATCGCCGAGGACTATTTTCATGTCATGGACCGGAAGGTGGTCATATACGTCCTCAAGACTAGCGTAGAAAGCGTCCTTGACGGCTTCGTCCTTTTCCTCCGTCGGGGCGTGCGCGCAAATAAGGCTTATGTAGAAAAATTTTGCCTTGATGCGGATCGTGGCCAATCTTTCGTTCACAGGTGTGAACCGGGAAACAAGGTGGCGTAGTTTCCGGCTAACGACGAATCCACATCCGAATTCGCGCTTCTCCGCATGGCAGCTGTAGTAGATATCGCAGTGTGCTTGTTTAGAGCAGCCTTGCCCTTTCCATCGCATTTCCTGGATGGCGGTGATGTCAGATTGTATTGTTTTGAGGGCTTCCGCCAGTTGGATAATGGCACCTTCCCTATAAAGGGTCCGGACATTCCAGGTGCATATCCGTAAATCATTGTCCGTTTTTCGTTTGCGGTGGTCGTCAACGTAATTGGGGTTCTTATCCGAGGCTGGTTTAGTTTTCATTGGGCAGTAGTAATGTGGCGGGACCCAAACCCTGCGCACATTCCATGTTTAAGGTCCATGGATCGACCCGCCGCTCAAATTAGCCGTCAAACTGACGGATGCCAGTTTGCCGTTGCCCAGGGAACACCACTTGGAGGTTTGAGTCGACTTGAGACGATTTCGACATGGATAGTGCTGGCCTCGCCAGGTTGAGGCGGTCAGACACGTTGCCATGTGAAGGTTCGCCCCCTGTTCCCTCTCTGCACATTTCAAACATACAAGGCAGCTGAAGCAGACGGCATCTTTCCCGCACTCTTGCAAAATAGCCTAGTACACCTAATGCCTTTCCTAATAGCTATTTTTAGGACAAGCTTCGCATGGGGTACTATACACCCAAAGCATGGAGAGAGGTTATTGTTAGATTTATACCTTAAATGGGCAGTAGACCTTCGGATCAACCAAAATCGTATAGACCAATAAGCCTCATCTCCTTCTCCTAAAACCTATGGAGAAAATTGTTGATCGGCATATCAGGGAGGGTTGGCTTATAGACCACCCGCTGCATTTGCAACAATATGCATATCATCCAGGGAAATCAACGACTCATGCTCTTCAGATCCTTACAAACAAGATTGGAAAATCACTGGGGAACAAAGAATATGCAATCGGGTGCTTCCTAGATATTGAAGGTGCTTCTGACAACACCGAATACGTGTTGATGGAACAACAAGTACTTGGGTACATAACGTGCTGAAAGTCAGATATGTGAAATCAACTTTGGGCATGGCAGAACTAAGAGTACTCGACGCAAAAGGTTGCCCACAAGGAGGAGTTCTCTCTGCAATACTATGGTCCATTGTGGTTGATGAACTCTTAGAACTTCTTAGCTCAAATGGCTTCGAAGTGCAGGGTTACGCTGATGACATCGTGATCCTTATCAGAGGAAAATACGAGAATACCTTATCGTATCTCCTCCAGAGAGCACTCAATATAGTAGCTAAATGGTGCAGAGAAACAGGGCTCAACGTCAACCCTAAGAAAACCAACATCATCGTCTTCACTAACTGAACCTACTCTTCTTGGTGAAACTATAAACTTCTCAAAATAAGTAAAATACTTAGGTTTGACACTTGATGATAAACTCACATGGAACCCACACCTAAACAACAACGTGAACAAAGCAAGAGCCTCATTATGGGTCAGCAGAAGCTTTGTAGATAAAAACTAGGGCTAAGTCCCAAGCTAGCCATGTGAATGTATACTTCCATCATGAGACCTATCGTCTTATATGCCGCACTAGTAGGTGGACTAAAACGGTCCAAAAAACAGCTCAAGCCAAGCTCAGCAAATTGCAACGACTAGCTTGTGTATGTATCACACGAGCGATGCGTACTGCTCCAACTGCTGCTTTGGAGACGACTTTGCTTGGTATACCACCACTACGAAGCTCTGCTTTTTACAGTCAGGCTCATCGTTGACAACAATTTGATTATACCAAGTAATACTCACTCAGCGCTATTAGACGAAATAACTAAGGACGAGAATCTAAGTTTATTACCCTGCGATCTTTGCCTTTCAAAATTCAACTTCTGCAAAAACTTCCAAGTATCCTTCCCAAACAGAACCACATGAGTAATAGAGAGGACACGAGAGGACACCAAGTATCCTTCCCAAACAGAACCACATGAGTAATAGAGAGGACACGGTTCACTGGTGACTTTCAAGCCTGATATACTGATGGCTCAAAGACAGATGAAGGCGTGGGAGCTTGCATTTTTGGCTTAAGGCAGAGAAAATCTGTATATGCCAACATGAGCACAGGTAACTCAGTCTTTCAAGCTCAAGTCCATGCCATCGAGATCTGCCTAAGAGTGTTTGTAAACAGTTCCACTAGGCACAAAAACATTTACATTCACTCTGACAGTAAAGCAGCTCTACTTGCAATTAGCGCATATAAAATCACGTCCAAACTTGTATGGAAATGCCTACAGCTGCTTATCAAGGTATCTGCCCATAACAGAGTCCATCTCATTTGGATACCAGGCCATAGCGGCTAATTAGGAAACGAGAAAAGGGACTGCAAGTTCCTTCATAGGTCCACAACCATTCTGCGGGTTACAATGGGGCACTATGTGCCATAACATTAAAATGTGGCTAAACAGAGAGGCACTTCATTACTGGAGGGAAGCTGCAGGTAAAAGACAGGCTAAAACATGCATGCCAATCACTTCGCTCCAAAGAACGAAACAATTCCTGACTCTAAGTGAAAAATCCATCAGACTTGTCACAGGTTTCCTAACTGGACATTGCAAGGTAAATAAACACTTATCAACCATGGGCATAGTCCAGGAAGATCTGTGTAGATTAGGTAATGAAGATGAAGAAACAGCAGAGCACATCTTGTGTCACTGTAACGGTCTAATCAGGACCCGACTTCGTTACTTAGGTGCACTGTACCTAGAACCGCATCTTATAGCTGATAGTTCACCCAAGGATATCGCTCTCTTCCTAACAGCTCTCATAGAGGTACAATAGGCCCTTGAGGCCGCAGTAACTAGGCGACTTGCTCCCTACTCACTTAACTAACTAACTAATTAACTAACACGAAAATTATGAACCTTTTACTTTTTTCATAAAATGTCAAGAATCTCCTCTCTTGAACTAATTAAAATAATTATGGCTCTTAAAAACACTAATTCATGTCCTGATGATGTTTTTTCTAATACATTCATCAAAAAGATTGTTTTCAATATTGTCGATGTTCTATCCAAGATTTTCAACAAAAGCCTTGACTGTGGAGTTTTTCCTGATGAACTCAAAAAAGCTGTGGTAATTCCATTGTTTAAAAAGGGAGACAAAAGTATTTTCAATAATTACAGACCAATCTCATTATTGCCAGCTTTTTCGAAAGTTTTTGAGAAAACAGTAAAAGTCAGAATGTTAAATTTTTTAAAATCAACAAATTTTTTAAACAATTCGCAGTATGGCTTTAGAGAGGGTCTGTCTACTGAAGACGGTCTCTTGAAATTTTGTACTGATATATACAATGGCCAAAACAATAAAAAAGTATGTGCTGCCTTATTTGTAGATATCACTAAAGCATTCGATACTGTTGATCACGTGATACTACTCAATAAATTATATAAATGTGGCTTTAGAGGATCTATTTACTCGTGGTTTCAGTCCTATCTATCAAATAGAAAGCAAAAAGTTAAAATAAATAATAATTTTAGCAGCTATATTACTATTGATGTTGGTGTTCCGCAGGGATCTGTTCTCGGACCTATTCTGTTTCTTATTTACATTAACTCTGTTTTTTGTCTTCCCTTTAAAAGTAAAGTCATAGCGTTCGCAGACGATATGGCTGGCACCTTTGCTAGTAATTCCGCTCTAAGCTTAACTTGTGATATAAACCATGATTTAGTACTACTCAGGCATTGGTTTTCATCGCATAAATTAGTTTTGAGTGATAAAACGAGTATGATGTACTTTAGTGTTTCATGTAATGACCTATGCCTTTCCAATTTTACCTTTCATTGCACTGGTTGTAAGAAATTTTTAGTTGGAAATGATATATGCAGTTCTTTCAACCACTTAAAAACATATGATGATTCTAGTCCTTGTTCCTCGAAATGTTTTTCTATTGATTGTGTTAAATCCTTTAAGTATCTTGGGTTATTATTGGATTGGAAACTATCATGGCTAGAGCATACTCTTGCTCTCAAAAGGTATCTTCTGGGTGCCACTAGACAGATATACATCTTAAAGTCGTTTTGCTCATCAAAATTGCTCACATGTATTTATTATGGTATTTTCCATTCAAAGCTACAATATGGAATTACATGCTGGGGAGGTACACATTCTTCTAAAATTAATCCATTATTGTTCGCTCAAAAGCATGTCATTCGAATTATATGTCACAAGAAACGATTAGTAAGTAGCTTTCCGCTATTTAAAAACTTAATTGTTTTACCTATTAAACACTTATATTATTACAGAGTATTGAAAGAATATTTTGAAAAATCTAGTTATAATCTAGTTATCTAGTTCCTCACAGGTTAAATCACTTTTTTTCATTCTACTCATGCACTGCTCCAAGACTTTTTAATATTCTACCTTATAATGTCCGCTGTATGTCTAATAATATTATTTTTCTAAAAAAAGTGAAATCATGGTTATTTAACTATAATTTTAATGATATTAATTACCTTATCTCCATTTCAATATAATATTATTCTTGTTTTATAAAATTTCTTTTTTTTTCCCAGTTTGTATTAATTTTCTTTTGTTGTTGATAATTTAAATAAATTAAATGTCAAGCATAATCTGTTAAATTTGATGTAATAAAATGCTTAATTTCGATGTATTTAAATTTCGTTTAAGACCCCACTACATGTCTTATAAAACTTAAAATATTTGTAATGTATATTTCTGCATTCGCCACTTGTTTGTATTGAACAACAGAATGCAGTTTTTTGTTAATAAATTTTGTATTTTTTTATCTAAAAAAAAAAAAAAAAAAAAAAAAATATAATATAATATCCTTAATGATTGATTCAATTTAAATCTTTAATTGCATATTATTCTATTAAGAGTTAATGAGATTAAGTAAGTCTGTAAGATGAATTTAGATAAATAAATAAAAATAAATGAAAAAATACTTAAAAGCAATTTATGTTTATGTATTGAGATTTAGATTTAACCTTACTTCGTTAAAGACGATACAATCGAAATAAAGGAAAAGATAAAAGCTACCAACTAACAGCATAACGAGAGACATTCTGAAAAGAATCTAATAAAATCAAACGCGTAACTTTAACTATTGCTTAAAATGTGCTTAGATACAATTAAACTGTCTATCATCATAATGAAATATTCGACAGAAACAGTCAAGTCAAGTAGCTGAAAGAATAAAATGTTCCCTATTAAAACTCTTAGTAGACATTTAACGAGGTCGTAAAAATATTTTGTTTATGAAAATCCTGTTACTTGGCTTAAGTCGAAATATTAAACAACAAAACCAGCAATACAAGTGTTGAAAAGAACTTCGATTGCAAGCATTAAAAAAGCTGTTCTACGCTTAAAATAGATTTTTTTTTTTTATTGTCTTGATCATTAATCGGTCAGTTTAAATGAAGCCATGCTGGTCAAGCTGCTCGTAGCTAGAATTTACAGGAAGTAACAACAAATAACAAAAGCTGAAATAATAAAATCAAATTTTATAAAAAATTTTCCACTAATTTAAATAAGACATTTTTTTTTTTTAAATCTTTCAAAATTATCAAAGTTCATTAAAGCATTAGCATAGGTTTATTTAAACTTTAAACGTTTCGTTTTTTTATGGCTTCTGTCTGCTATATTTATGTCATTTTTACTTAGTTTCTTTCAGTTATTTTTTGTTTTTTTTTTTTTAATAAAGGAAAAGAAAAACTTGCACTAAACTACAAAAACCAGACAGACAATAAGTATAATAATAGTACGACGCCTTATTCAATAATAGCGTGCTTAGCATGTAGAACAATTTTAAGCCTTTTTTTTCGTTTTTTTTTTTTCTCCTACGTTTTGTTTTCCTTTGTGTTCATGCGAACGTGACATTTTCATGACAGGCAGTGAAATAATTTGTATAACAAAACATTGATTTAGTTATCTAGACATTAGTTACTGACATAAATTAAATTTTATTGCATTTTTAGATAATAGTTATTTTGTTTTTATAAAATTTACAATTTTCAAAATAGTTGTACAAAAGCTCAACATAGTGCTGAGCTCATAAAAAAAACAAAAGTATTTTGTTATAAGTAAGTTGTTAAAAGTAAGTGTTATAAGTAAGTCATAAGTAAATATTTATGCAGGCAAAACAATACTTGTTTAGAATTTTTTTTTTTTTTTTTTGACGAAAAAAAAAATCATATTGAAAAACATTAATTTTTGTGCATCTATTCAATTTACTATTATACAAAAGATTAAAAACTTATGTTCGGCACCGCAAAGCTTGGGAACTACAGGCACTATTTTAATAATTATTTTTTTATTTAATAGCTATGATACCCAGTTGAGACATAGGCTATCTATATTTACTTGTCATTATTTAAATAATTAATTCAAATTAAAAGAGCATAACCATACAATGCCTTAATTCTTATTCTCAGCGAGAAAAAAAAGCTCTGCATTTTTAAGCTTTATGCCACGCTAAACACTGCTTTGGTACGCACTAAAGGTCTGCAGAGAACCATCCATTCTACTTGTACAAACAGCTAAAACAAATAAGAACCTGTTATTATTGGTACAAAAACAACAACGTGTAGAATTTAACTTATGCATGGTATAATGATTTACAAGTTCTGTTGGCGATTTGGATTTGTCAAAAACACATTGAAAAAGAGAAAATGAAGAAGCAGCAAAACAGATGAAAAGTTAAACTTTGTATTGATTTGACAACACCCGATCGCGGCTCGTGAGAAAAACGGCTACCTTGTAAATTATTGTATCATGAACTTATGCTTATATGTTTTGGATTGGGCAGAGAGCGTATCATCTCTTTCTCTGGCTCTCATTCTTTCTTTCATCGGTTCCACTTAGCAGAGTAACTGTTTTAACTCTTTTTTAATGGATATATATTCATTCAATATGGATATTCCAGATAATTCTATATGTGTTAATCTCGTGATTTTACTTTTTTTTATTATACTAAAAAAGTTATGGTGAATAAATATGAATTCTGTGAATCAATAGCTTTATATAAGATACTTGTGCCACATTTATTAATTTTTAACTAATTTATTTTTAATTTCATTAAGTTGTCGACAAAAATACCTTTGTTATGTTTATTTTTTTATGAAATGAAATATAAAGTTGAGTCTTTTATTGTTTTATTGAAATAACAGGTCCTTCAATAAGACCATAAGATAAGTAAGAAAGAAACAAAATTTTGATAAAACTCGATTATATTATTCAACATAGTTGCCTTCGAGAGCGATACAACGAGTATAGCGATTTTCCAACTTTTCGATACCACTTTTAGAGTACGATTTATCTTTCTCATCAAAATAGGCCTCAGTTTCAGCGTTTGTCAATTGTTTGTCGACACAAAATAAAAAGCTTATTTCTCATTTTATGCGTAAAATACTAAAAACAAAAAAGCTCACCAAACATGTTTGCCTAGCATACACGGCATAATGGATAATATTCCTCCACTGTGCGCTCATACTGTGTGCACTAAAGCTCTGCAAAGAACCATTCAAGCACACTACTTATGTATTGTTATTTTTTCTTATATCAACTTGTATCGGTTTCGTTCTCTAAGCATTGAGTATGCATGGAATATTTCTCTTTTACATAACGATAAAACATGTATGAGAGAGTGAAATTATGAAGCATCAAGAATACTAGCTTGAGAGCATACTCAACAAACAGATATAGCGGTAATATTATTATCTCTACTTGAACATCTGGATATGTGACGTCAAAAGCATAAAACATAAAAAGCGAATTATTTCAATAAAAAAATAAAAGAAACACTTCATATAAGTGCAATGCATTCAAGTATTTAATTTAATTCATAAAAAAATAAACATAGCAAAGGCATTTTTGTCGATAACTTTATGAAAATAAAAATTAATTAAAAATTAATAAATGTGCCACAAGTACCTAATATTGATTCGCACAATCCATATCCATAATACCATTACTTTTTTTTATTAGAATAGAAAAAGTAATAGCACGATATTAACACAAAGAGAACTATGAGGAAAATCCATTTTGAGTGGATAAAAACAGTTATGCATGGAACACATTGATGACGACAACGGCTCTATTACACGACAAAAGAGAGAAATGTAGTCATACCGATGGCTGCTTGATTATTTTGAAAGCGACGCAACAAAAAGCTTTCCCCCACGCAAAGCCAAATTATTAAATGAATAAAGCTTTTGACCTGCTCTATAACTAATGAAAAAAGAGAAATTTTTGTCGCCTGTCAAAATAGAAATAATTCTATACCGACGACATCAACAAGAGCGACAATGTCGTTGAGACATATTCACCAAACTCACCTCCATAAGAAATGCAAGAAAAATTAAATTTGACAGATGGCGTAACGTCGTTGCCGTCATTAATGTGTTTCATGCATTGCTCTGTTTAGTGAAGCCGATAGAGGGAAAAAAAGCTTACACTACAATGAGAGCCAGAGAAAGAGATGATACGCTCTCTGTTCAATCCAAAACATGTACAAGGTTCATTAATATATGTAGGTTATGTCATGGCAGAATTATAAGGTAAGGTCATCACGGAGAGGAATGGAGTAGAAAGCAGAATAAAGCTACATTGATGTCAAAATCAGCTGTTCATCGCGAAACTCTTTATGCTCACGTTTCGCAGTTGTTTTTAGGTTAAAACTGTTACAGGTTTTTTTTTGCAATTTTAAGACTTCTTTCACATTTTATAGTTTTTATTACACTTTTTATATAATATTTTCACTCAAATTAGCACAAATTTAATACCCGCGACCGCACTGTTTGCAACTTGGAAACATAAAATATTTTCTTCATTTGCAATTTCTACGAAATTCGTCGTTTTGACATTAATGTTGCTTCTCAATATCCACTCTTCGTTGACGCGTGAGAGCACTTAGTATCATGGACCTACCTTATCATTGTATCATGGGTTAAGTCACTTGAGAGAAAAGCACTCTTTTTTTGCCTTTGCTCGAACTGTCAGAGTAGCTGTTAGCTGAAATTGTACAGGTTCAGAGTTTTTTTTCTTGATTTCCTTTCATCCATTCTGACAATTCGACCGAGCTTCTCTCAAGTGACTTAACCTATATTAATCAACCTTGAACATGTAAGTAAAAGTTAAGCTCTACTCGTTGTTGTATTTGTATCAATAATATCAAGTTTTTATTTGTTTTATCTGTTTGTACAAATAGAATGGATGGTTCTCTGCAGACCTTTAATTCACCACAATTGTGGAAAAGTGACAACACTGATGATTCTTGTAGCAAGTAGCTTAGCAGCTACCCAAACCACAAAAATCTATTAATATATTATTGGATGTGCAGCAACATAGTTTCAGTTGCACTTGCTATTGAATCAATGAGTCTGTGTAACGAAGGTGTTTGGCTCGATGGATAGTGTATAGAACTCCTAATCAGTGGTTAACGAGTTCAATCCCCACGGCGGGTAAAGAAATGTTTTTATATTTGATATTTAATATTAAATTGTCTTGTAAAAGTAACCAGAAAATTCTAAGAAAAAGTCTGTCGAAAGTTTTTCAGATTTCACTACAAGCAAATCACAGAACGAGGCGTAAAAAGCTTCGCTTCAGTAATATGAGTGGGATTGGGTATTAACCGTAATGGGTTGCATGCATAAGCCACACCCAAGATGCAACATCAAGCCCGAGTGAGGCCGTATATATTAGCTAGTTAGAAATAATTAACTTGGTTGTCCTCACTTGTAGTTTCTAGCATTAAGCTTTCTTGTACACTAGCAAAGATTTTCTGTAATTAAAGTTTTGTTTGCTCTAAACAAAGCCGATTACAAAACGAAGCACTTCAAGGATTTCCAAAAGATATGCAGATGTCATGCATCAGTTGTTGCAGCCGAAAACAAAAGATAGCAAAAACAATTAAAACGCCTCAACCCACCCATGCTGCTCGCAAAAAAAAAGAAAGAAAAAAACAGCCTATAGCAAAAGCTAAAGAACCTTGGATTAGGAGAGGCAACAAGGCAGCAGCAGTAAAAAACAACAACAATAAAAACAGTAACAGCAATATCAACAATAACAACAACAACAACCATCAATAACAACAAGAGCCAAAAAAAAAATGCAAAAATTCTATACCCAAGCATTGCAACAAACATTGTGGAGGCTGCTTTCGTCGTCGTACGATCGCACTTAAATATCCTGTTGTTATTGTTGTTGTAGTTGATGCTACAGCTTTAGATGCACTACGTAAAGCTGACATGTAAATTGTTGTTATTATCATTGTTGTTGCTGTTAAATCCATTGAGTATAAAAGCATGTTGTTTGTAAGGCTATATTTGAAGTCTTAGCAATAGAATTGCAGGATAATTAAACAAGGACAAGTCTTGTACAAATGCAACAACTAACTAGTGTACAAAAAAATATTTTAGTATTTTAATAAATAACAATGTTTGGCAAAATTCTCTGTGAATCTCTAAGCAAATTAGTTTCTACTCACTGGTAAATGAGCGCATAATAAAAGCGAAAATTTCTGATAACAATGCAACTGAAAAGCTTCTAACGACTGTTAGTAGAAACGATATGGCGAATCTGGATCACGGAGGAGCCTATGATCCCAACGCCCTGTAGTGTTGGGTTTGGTTTAAGTCATTGCTAAGCTGCAAAATTTATTAAGTTAGGTGTGTGTCTTTGCAAAAAACTGCACAAATTGCTAGATTTAGTATGTGTCTTTGCTAAAACATAAAAAATTGGTATTTAGTGTGTGTCTTTGCTAAGAATGGCAAAAATTGTTAAGTTTAGTGTGTCTTTGCTAAAAACCTCGATCATGATTTTTATTTCAAGAAAACGAAATGCATTAATTGAAGTAATAAAAAGAGTTCTTATCGGTGTTTGTATTGTTTGTTTTTATTAACCCTCAAATAATCCGTAACAATCACTCCAATTCTAATTGACGTCTTTGGCATTGATGATACTCGTATAACTTACTTACGGTGCAAAAATCTACATTTATATTGGTTAGATCATTTTAGATACGGGAACGTTGAAAGGTTTAAAAAATGTTTGTAAATTTATCATTTTGATGGTATTTGATTTGTGTATTAAATGAAACTCTAGTGGTGAGAAGTAGAAGTTTATATATTGGGTTAGTATTTTAGGCAACAACCATTTAAAACATAGGCAATTATACGACGGTTGGGGGACAAATGAATTACAAGTTTCCACTAAATAACCATAACTCAAGTGAACTGCTTTACTTCAAGTAAATGAAACACACCGCAACTAGGAAGAAAGGAGCATCTACATCATAAAAAAAAAAACATGCGAAAGAAAAATCTCTGTAAAACTTGTGCTATTGGATCCCCATACCCATTCCGATACGGATTTCAAATTGATTTAAATCTTAGAGTAATATTGGTGGTATATGAAACTTCCAATTCCCCTTTGTAACTTGTTTTCCAGAAGAGGGAATGGCGTAAGAGAGAAAAGGATTGACAGAATGGGATAGTAAGAGAGAGAAAGAGAGAGCGCATATGAGTATAGAAGCAGTTATAAACAAATTTAATAATTTTTTTAATGGAAAAGTAAGTGATCTCATATTTCAACTAATTTTTCTGATACTCCATACTACATATGAAGCACAAGCAGCAGCGCGCTGATAAAAGTTTGTCAGTGATGATATTGTAATGCATAACTGTAAGTGGTATGTGGACAAAAATGCTTTGCTTTATTAAAGGTCGATAGTTTATTTTCATTGTAAGCGCAACAGTTTGACTTCATTCGTTTGTGTAGCTATTAGAGCCTTGCATGAGTATGATTCTTCGCCTACCTGAATATATTCTCTTGCCATAGAATAAAAAATTAGCTCTATCTCTTTTCTGCTCTGCTCATACCTGCTCTTACACTTTTTTTTCAAACGAAGAGAATAAGAGCAGGATGCTTTACTAACACAAGCAGGTAGCAAATAAAGCAATAAGAATATGTAGCGAATATTTTTTTATTCGTTCGTTCGTAGATAATAGATGTTTTTTGTATTGGTACCCAAAGAAAGGTGTTAGATAACGGGTAGGTGTTTTCGGGTGAAATGTTGAGGGGCACAAAATACCAGTCAGCGTTATTTTCCAAGTTTTTTGGGATTTTTCGTCTAAAACAGGATGGCAGGGAAAACAGTGATCATCTCTTAATTTTTTGAAACCATCTTGTCGAAACAAATTATGTTATCTCATATGCCTACTTTATTTAACATAAGCGAAGTTGTCTTCTCAGATGATAGGGAAGTCTTAAACATTTTCAATTGCAAAAAAACAATTTGTTTGAAAAAAATATCATTGCTTTTGCACCAATTTGTTTAAAAAAATTGGTAAAAAAAAAAATTCTAATTCTTTTTACACGCTATTTTTCATTCCAAACAGAGCGAATCTTAACAAAAAATAAAGATCTCTAAGAAATATTTTTTATTTTTTGACTCAACGGTTCAGAAATTTCACAAAAATGTTTATCAATCAATCTTTCTCTCGATCTCTTTATTAAAACATCCTAATGCGGAATACTACAGGAGTAAAATATATTTTAAAAATGTAGTTAAAAAGACACATACATCTTATAAGCAAATAGAAATTTTTAAAGTGAAACTTTTATAGCCGAGTATACAACAATATGGCAAGCTAGATGGGGGAGGAGGGGAAGGGGTAAAAATCCAATGTAACGAAATGGTTCTTATTAAAACAGCAACAGAGCAATTCGCCGCAGAAGTTGTTTAAAAACGAAAAAATTGCTAATTAAAATTTTTTTTATATATTTGCTTCCACTGAGGATTGAACACAGTACGTATGTATCCATAGCCGGCAGTTGTAACAACTGGGTCACGTAGACATATTTATTTGGGTAGCACCTACTAACATAAGTATGTTAAATCAACAATCAGTACTTCTCCCGTTCTTTTATGATTGAATTGAGTCTTTCGTTCAATACTCTGAAAGTACAATACGGTCTAAAAATTTGAATTTGAACGTAGCTTTTTTCAGAACATTAGCATACTTTTAGGCATTTCTCAAATTGAGTTTTGATAAATTCGGATTGATTGCATTGCTTGATTTGGAAACAGTACATGTTGCAATATTAATATTAACATTAATGCAACTTTGAATCTAAAATTTGTTTTATTCTTAGATCTGTGAATTTCCATATAAATATCGTATCTTTCATATAATTCAAATGTAGTTTTTGACTCACATTTATATCGAAATAAAAAAATATTCGCATGCTGTGGTATTTGAACACACAAAATACTGGTTACAAGTTCATCCATTACCAACTGAGCTGTATGTGGTCGAAACTAAAACATAAGAAGGATATGTTACTAAAATATTGTGCCGCAAATTAACACTTGTCAATGCATATGTAACCCACCTGGCGAAAATTCGTTTGGAATGAACTTTTATCAAAGAAAAATTTCGTATTTTTCCCTAATTGGCTAACAAAAATCGAAAGTTATTTCATACCAGCGTTATCCAGTGTACCAGTAATAATAAAAGTAAGTCTGAAAGTGCCAAAAAAGTTATCCGAAAGTATCCGTCTTACAGTAAAAAAGTAGAAAGTAGTGTTGAAGAATTAATCGCTTTGGAATTGTAAACGAATAATTTTTCGAAACATAAGCGAATCTTCGTTTACGAAGTAACCGTTACGTCCTCAAAACGTATCTATTTCGAATCGTAATCGATATTGAATTCTATTGTTATCATCGCGAACTATTTGTAAATTTTTAAAATTTCGATATCGAAGTCGGATTTTGTGCCGTGTGGGAAATAGCAGAATTTTTGTGATAATGTTTGAGTTTCTGCTATATATATAAATGCAACATAAAATACGATGCAAATCTTGTAAAAAAAAACGCATCAACATTTGTAACTGTAAACAGTAACTGTGACAGTAAAATAAGCCCAAACAAGTATGCGGGGTAGCATAAGATCAGAGCTTCTGACCACGAAGCAAAGGTTTAGTGGTCCTAACTGCAGTTGAAATATTCTGCTTTTTTTGAATAAAAAATATTTACAATCCTACAGGCAGTTTTTGTTTTTCTTTTTCAAGAAAATTGAAAATAAATTATATAAATAAAGCCCAAATTATATAATCGATTGATGATTGTTTTGGATAAGCAATAAATTCATTTTGGCATCAATATTATGGAGAAAGTTGGAAGATCTATGCTATGCTTGCTATCGGGTTTGTTCGTAGTTTGTTCGCTTTGATGCAAGGGAGGCAATGGTCAGATGGTAGCACATTCTACTTGCAGTCGAATTGTACGCGGTTCGATTCGAGTACGAAAAGGGGAAATTTTCGACAAATTTTTTCTTTTTAAAATTCATAAATAATTATAGAATTAATAAAAAAAATAAAACGAAAACGATAAAACGAACGAAAATTGAAAAAAGACAGTTCTTGAACTACTACTGGTATGAAGGCAGACTGCTTTTTGAACCATTTGGTTGCACTGTAGGAGGGAACGTTAATAAATATTTGCATGTGTAACTTTGCAGTTCAACTTTTCTTTTCACTTTTGTAGGTCATCCTTCTTGCTGAAAGCAAATACCAATCAGTTTTGTAGTCCAAGGGGGGGAGGGGTGAAGGTTGAAACGACCTAAAACTCTCCAAGGGGGGCTAAAGCCCTTTCAGCCTGTATGTAAGTCCACCACTGCCTGTCCTTGCAATCGGGCTGTAGAAATCCACTAAATGCAGAAAAGCTATCCTTCAGATCGGACAACGACCTCCGAGTTCTTTAGTAATATATAAATAACTAAACAAATAAGACAAAGAAATTGAGAAAAAAAATTTTGCTGCAATTAAATGCAATTAATAATCGACCAAATCGATTAATCGGTTAACAATTTTTTTTTGCCATCACTGCTCGAAAATAATTGCTGGGTGTGATTAGAAAAATATGTTCAATGAAATTTTTGCTTACAGCGAATTGGAAGGGAAAACGCAAGTGGAAAAACCTTGTCAAGGACAAATACAAAACGAGAAAATCAGCTGTGCAAAATTTGAATGTATTTGTATGAGTGCTGAAATTGAACACTAACACGCACCCCAGTGAATAAAAGAATAACAGAGTAAAAGAGCATACTTTCGAATTCAAAGAGAGCCGAAAATCGAGAGCAAATACAAAAATGAGTTTGCGCAGTAAATAAATGTTGTTAACAGAAAATGTTCAAAATTTTCAATTGTTTATTTTGCATAGAGCAAACATTGTTCTATCATCATATTTCTTATTATGGATTTTCGAAAAAATACAAACATATATAAGTGTCGACCAAAGTGTTGAATTTTTTCTAAACCTCAAAACGCTAGATCTGAAATTAAAAAAAAATAAAATTATATATACATACCCTATAGGAACAAACTAACTTGTTTTTAAAAACAACTAGTTAAAAAACTAATTTAAAATAAACCAGTTTATGAAAGGTGGCATCCACTTCAATTGTAAATAGTTTGATTTGCATTATATATGAAATAATTGAAATACTACTTAAAAACAAGTGATTGATAAACTACTTTGAATTTTATTAAAGCGGCATCAGAGTAGTCTCTGATTTTGACATGTTTTAATTACAAATTTTTACTAGATTACAAGTTTATATATATTTAACCATGTTATTTCATCAAATAGTAACTTTAGGCCATCAGTAATAGTTTTCAATTGGTTATTTTAAAGTAGTTAAAAACTAGTTTAAATTGAACTAATTTAACAAGTAGTTAAAAATATATGCAGACGAAAGTCAATTGACTTATTTAGCGGGCATCACCATACAAAATATGTTAGTTCGTTCTATGGGAAAAAGTCAGAATTTCAACTAGTTGTGGTTGACAAAAAACTACTTTATCAGCTACTTTTAAATTAGTTGATTTTCCTACAGGGTAATCATATAAACATTTATTTACAAAATTTAACGTAAATTCATTCGTAATTTGATCGTCGTGTGTGCACGTTGGTTGTTACAATTCGTCGGCAAAACCTTCAACATAGAGTGTGTGTCAATCGGAAACTTTTCAATCGGATATGCAAATTTTGACAGTTTATATAGCAATTTTGGCATTTGTGAGGTGAATATAATTGTCAAAATTTGTAGAAGCCCCAGGGGGTGTGAATTGTGAAGTGAATTTTCGACACATCCAAATATTGCAAAAAAAAAACAAGGCCGCGCCATATTGACATATAACATCATTTGTGAATAAAACACGAGCACGTTTTGTTTTCACTGCTTGTTTTCATTACTTTTCATCCGGTATGAAAATAAAACATTTCAAGGAGAAACTCAAACGCAAGGGACTCTATTTGGAGTATGCTACAGAGCAGGCAGCACGTACTAAACTGCTGCTTCTAGAGGGTTTCATACAGGCGGATGCAGAAGAGATTGCAGCTAATTATCGACAATCAGAAATTGTGGAAAATGTTGAGTGTTATTTTTGTTTAGCTCCATAATGCGTAAAATCATTTAAATACATTTAAGGTCAGCATACAAGCAGCTGCCAAGCACTTCAAATTAAATCTTGACTATGGGCCTGATACCATGCGCTACACACTGAAAACTAATAGACCTTCCCAAACATAATTTGCTGGAAGTATAATATGTTTCTGCATGTTTCTTGGAAACAAGTTATCATAATTGGTTCAACATATTATATGATTAATTAATGCACTTTTTCTTTATATATATATATTTGCATCTTAACATTATTTAATTGTACCTTAGCACTTGTTGTTCGAATTTAAAAACAATATAATTTGTTTTAAAGAAAATATGTTTTCATATAAATATATTGTAATTATATGGACTGACTGTATTGTATGGACTGAGAACACTTTTAGTCTATTGCTATTTGTTTGCTTGGAAATATAATTTAGTCAAGAATAACATTAAATATTCACGGACAAATATATATTAATTGGAGAATACATAATTTAATTGCAGACAAGCAATTATTTTCAAAACGATAATTAAGAACAACATAATATTAAGATTACACTATATTTAATTGGAAACATATTTTAGCAAAAGAAATGCCAGAAGTTTTTCACTGTGATTACAAAATATTTGCTTAGAAGTAATTGTTGGTTTGAAGCAAACAAAATATGTTTAGAAAATAGGAAATAAGTTTTTCTCGGATTTAATTATGTTGAAAAGTAACCATATTATGTTTATCCGACATTACAATAATTTTTATAAGCACACTTTATAAACACATACCGCTTTATCAGCAAAGTTGCTTCAAAACTCACCTATTTTTACTGCTGAACCGCCTTATTTTTCTTTTATTTTGTTTTTTATTTTATTAATTAGAAAACACAAACACTTTTAATTTAAACAAACATTTTCAGAAACACTTTCCACAAGAGCTAAGCTTTTCAACACGTTTGGCGCGGCTGCTTGAAACTTAAAATGACGCCAAGACTTGGCAACTGTTAAAAGCAAGCGCATAAAGCAACAAGGTTTCCGCTATTTTTCGTGCAAGTGCAAAAGAAACAGATATATGTATGTCTAGGCGAAACACATAAAAGAAAGGAGTTCTGTTTGTTTTAAATTTGCAGAGTTCTGTTCTTTTTGAGTTTAACAGTGATGTAAATATATTTTTATTGGGTAGAAACACACAATTCTATTTTGTCACAAGCATATTAATATAGACGTTAGTTTTTGGCTAAGGCAATTATATTAATGTTGGACACAACTAATATATTCTTATATCGAAAAATTATGCTATTGAAGGAAAGTTCTTAATCATTAGGTGGTTCACTCTAAATATTTTGTTTTTGAAACCAAACATATATAAACATATTTTTTCTCTGCGTGTATAGCAAAAATGGACGCCACTTGTGACTTGGTCGCAAGCGTGGCCATGAAGCCGCCCTTGATTGGGTCACCAAAAAGCTGTACTGCGAAATGAACGTGATGAAAGAAGTGGCCGATGTTGCTTGGTTGCATGTGCCCAACATGTTTGCCTGTACGCAAAAAGATTGGGTCTATATATACGATAATCAGTGCACCGAGCTAAACTGCGTCAAGCGTTTGTATCGTGTCAATCGCATGGAATTTCTTACCATTTTTTGCTAGCTACAGGCAATCGCAATGGCTACGCATCTTGGTTGGACGTTTCCATAGGCGAACTAGTGAGCAAATGCGTCAAAATCCAGCTAATGGCGTGCTCTGTATAGGAGGTGGCAAAGCTGTCGTTTCAATTTGGTCACCAAAGTGCGTTAGCCGCCAAGCTGCTGTGCCACCCCACACCTATGTCGGCACTAACTGTGGAACCCAAAAGCTTGTACATGGTAACCGCAGGCCTTGATCGCAATGTTAAGGTGTGGGACGTGCGTGTTCTCAGTGGTCCACTGGCTACTTGCAAGCCTGTCAATCAAGTCGATGTATCGCAACGTGGCATGCCGGCGTTGGCACATGCCAAACGAGAATGCCAAAGCGCCCTATTTGCGCCAATGTTGCGATGGTTTTGTGCATGGCATGCGTTTCTGTACCAACGAAGATATACTTGGCGTGTCCACAGCTAAAGGCTTCCAATCGCTACTTGTACCTGGTTCGGGTGAACCTAACTTGATGCGCTCGAAGACAATCCATTCCAGACCAAATCCAACACAAGGAGCATGAAAATACATGCGCTGTTAGAAAAGATACCGGCGGAACTGATAACCTTGAATCCGAATGAAATTGCAGGCGTTGATGTTCCATCAGTGCAGCAGAAGGTGGTGGTCAAGAAGACGTTGTTCTTTGTGAAACCACCACAGATAGATTTCACGTCACGAAAACAAGATGAAGGGACGAGGTGGCAGCACATAATAAGCAAATTGTAAAGGAACTGAAACTCGTTTTTAACCATATTTAATGTGTTTTTTTGTTGATAGGAATTCATTAAGAATGTGCTAGAAACTAAAAAGCTAATTATAAAGGAACACAGCGTGGCCAGCGAGGACTTTATACCACTGACGGCACCAAGCGCTCCATCTGTGCTGGATAGATTAAAGCCTAAAATTTAAAAGAATAAAACGTAGCTCTTCGTTTGGAAAATCTCACCTATATGTCAAACTGAGTTGGGTCAAATTAAATAAGATTTTTTCGTATTTTCCGGGACATTTCTAGACTATTGAATTTTTTAAAAAATCTCATAAATAACGCTTTGTTATTAAAATGTAGATATTCTTACTGGTCAAACTGTAAATTAAATGATATCATAAGCTAGAGGTCTACAAAGAGTTCAAATGTAGGCGGCTATTTTTTACTTCAGAATAAAACTTTATTTTACTTTTTTCAACGATTTTTTTTAACAAAAAATTAACAATACTTGTGACAATTTATTTGACTAAAAGTAGTATGACAAAAAAAAAATAGTTCTATTTCAATTTAAGTGAAAATAGTATACAAATCCGCATTATCTTTGGTCCGACGGCAAAGATTAGAAGATTTTTTGATGCAGGTTGGAAGAACTATTTTATTACTATTATTATATATATACCAAACCAAGAAATATTTTTATAAAAAACCTCGATTTTTAGAGGTTGTTTCAAACCATTTCCGCTCATGGATGGCTATCACTAGAGTCGAAGTATTTGTGGAATCATCATAACATACACCAAGGATTATTTTGAGGAACCAACCCAAAGAACTCTTTTTTTCTAGGGAGTTTGAGGCACCTTGCCCATATATACATATATGGGCAATAGAATCAAAACATAATTCACTTCGGGACTCAATTACAGCTATGCTATTTAACTTGTAAGGACCAGCAGTCTTCAATATAACTCAATTGTTTTTAGCGGCGTTCACAAGGGGAATAGGAGGGAAAGTTACCTCAGCCCCTAGAATTCATCAAAAACATTAATATTGTAGTATTTTTTTATATATGTTACATAATTATAAAAAAAAGTTTTGAATTTAGAATCAATTCAGTGTAAAAACAAAAAACAGTTACATCCAGTTGCAATGAGCCCCAAGGTATAGTGTTACCTGAGACCACCCAAACAAATCCTATCAGCTCTATTATCACAAAGAATAAGATAATCTGGGTGATAAACAGCTTCTCCCCATACAAATCCTCAGGCCCTGACGGCATCCTACCAATAATGTTACAAAAATTACAAGATGTAGTTACACCACACTCTTTTTCAATATTTACAAACTTCCTTCGCCTCAATTATACTTCAAGTAGCTGGAGAAGAGTCAAGGTAATTTTTATACCCAAAGTCGGAAGACGAGGTCATGAGTCAGCTAAGGAATTCAGACCAATATGTCTCACATCATTCGCACTACAGACTCTGGAGCGAGTCTTAAACTTGAGTATCGGATACATCTCAGAGATATTCTAGGTAGATCATTCTTATCCACATGCCTACAACATGCCTACCCAAGGGTAAATCCACGGAGACCACCCTGCATGAGGTTATCACAACAGTAGAAAGATCTATCTTCTTTAAAAAATACACTCTTGCTGCCTTCTTAGATATAGAAGGAGCCTTTAACAACATGCATACAAGAACAGTTCAGAATTCTCTGACCAATTTAGAGTGTGGAAGTACCTCTAAGAAACTGGATAGTCTCAATGCTCAACAGCAGAATAATCCAGTCAAGCCTGGGCTGCAGCCAACTCACAAGATTAGTTAATAGGGGCACACCTCAGGGTGGTGTGCTATCTCCCCTACTCTAGCTCATAGCCATGAACGAATTGCTTAATATACTGAATTGTAACAGAGCCAAGGTGGTTGCATACGCGGATTATGTGGTCTTAATGGTATCCGAACTGTTTCCCTCCACTCTCAGCGAGATTCTGGAGGGAGCTTTGGACAATCTCAGCAGCTGGACTGCTAGGTGCGGCCTAGGAGTGAATCCTAGCAAGACGTAACTGATGCTATGTACCACAAAAACCAAGTTGCAACACTTTGTTCTACCGAAACTAAACGACCAAACACTTCCGCTATCCAACAATGCCAAATATCTAGGAGTCATACTGTAGTTGAATACAGAGCTAAAAAGGCCTGCATAGCCTTATACACCTGTAAGAAGACCTTGGGGTGGAAAAAATGCGGTCTTCAACCAAAAATATTCATATGGCACTATACCGCAGTAGTACGTCCTATCCCGACATACGGTTCACTAGTTTGGTGGCCGGCACTGAATAAGGCGTACAACATTTCAAAACTGGCAAGGATTCAGCGATCAGCGTGCATAGGTATTAGGGGGGGAATCCGCTCTTGTCCCACCTATGCACTTAACGTCCTGATACATACACCTACCTCCCATAGATCTTCATATTAAAATCAGCGCAACAAACTGTGCAGTCAGACTCAGGGAGTTCCACAACTGGGCGAATAGACCATATGGACACAGCAACGTTCTTAGTTCATTACCACAGGAATTGGTGGCAAAGAGTACGGATTATGACATCCCTATGCTTGATTTTACAAGGTTATTAACCATTTATGTTCCTACCAGGGTAGAATGGCGTAATGGAGGACGAGGACCTGATACAGTCTTCGATATATCAATATACACTGATGGATCCAAGATGGGATGCGGAGTTGAAGCTGGTGTCTACTCAGAGCAACTGAGTGTGGCGAAAGCTTTCCGTCTACCGGATTCGGCTAGAGTCTTTCAAGCCGAACTTTTACCGATAAGAGAAGCTTGTCAAGCTATTAGTCGAGCCAACACAAGCAATCTTAATACAGCAATATTGTCGGACAGCCAAGCCGCCATAAAAGCTTTAGCTGCGGTCAAAACGAACTCCAAACTGATTAGGCAGTGCAAAGAGGAACTAGCCCGACTGAGCCACCAACTTGGAATCACCCTAATATGGGTTCCCGGCCATAGGAACATTTATGGTAATGAAAAGGCGAATGAACTAGCCAGACTGGGTTCTTCCCTTGACGTTTCCAGTGCGGAATCAGTTGCATCCCGGACCGACATAGCTAGGATCACAGCTATCATAACGGGGCACTGGTGCATTGGAGTGCACGCAGAAAGAAATGGAATCCCCTTCAACGCCCACTTCCTATGCACCTGCCCTGCTCTAGCCAGTTCTAGATTGAGCGTGCTAGGTAAGCCGTTCTTCGGCAGCTTAGAAGAGCTCTCGGCAGCAAAAATTTGCAACCTATTTACATTTATTAACCACACTGAATGGTTATGAAGCAAAACACCAACCTCCTGGTGCGCAACATACCCAATATACAGGAACAAGAGGTTATGGTATCAAAACGGCTCCTCAGAGCTAATTGGATACTACTCGTAGTAGTATCACCATTTAAACGGACCAACCAATAATTAAGGGTATTCACTTCACTGCTAAAATTTCAGAAATCGGAAATTTCCGACGAGTTGAAGTGAACGACCGTTTTTAATGTTTCGTTTTTTTCACAGGCATCTGTTAACTTTAAAATCGCCATCGCGGCCATCAAAACTTTAAATCAAAAGAAACTAATTGCATTGCACTTTCGTTCTAGATTCTAGATTTCATTAGCTTTTAGGCGAGCTTTGACAGAATGCTTTTCTTCTTATCGAAATTGTCATATTCACAATGCATCACACTCACTAAACAGATTCGCTTATGATTACGGAACACATCTTTTCTTCGCAAATTTCCGACGATAATTTTTCATCAACTCAATAGATGATTAACATCTGATAACATCTGATTAACAAATGATTAACATCTCAAGAGAGATGTTACCGCTGCTGTCGCCGCTATCGAAAAGGAATCAGCAAAAGTGGGTTTGACGATAAATGAGGGCAAAACAAAGTATATGCTGTCTACAAACAAGGGAGCACGGCGTTTAGACTCCCACGTTTCATCCGGCAGCTATAACTTTGAAGTAGTCAAGGAGTTCGTTTACCTTGGCACCGCCATTAATACCAAAAACGAAATCAGCCTGGAGATAAAGCGAAGAACAATAATTGCTAATAGGTGCTACTACGGGCTCAGTAAGCAACTAAGTTCCAGAGCCCTCTCTCGATCGACAAAACTAACACTCTACAAGACGCTCGTTCTACCTGTGCTGCTTTATGGCGCTGAGGCATGGGTAGTTTCGCAAACTGACGCAGCCGCTCTGGGGGTGTTCGAGAGAAAAGTTCTTCGCAAAATCTTCGGTCCTGTTCGAGTCGGCGATGACTATCGCATCTGAATGAACCACGAGCTGTATGAGCTCTACGATGACATTGACGTAGTTCGGCGTATAACTGTGCAGCGACTACGCTGGCTGGGTCATGTCCATCGTATGAACGACGAAGCTCCAGCGAAAAAGGTGCTCGAGGCGAGGGTCGTTGGTCAACGACGACGAGGGAGACCATGCCTGCGATGGATGGACCAGGCTGAGGAAGCCCTAACCGCACTTGGTGTATCCGATTGGAGAAGGCGCGCGCAAAGCAGAGGCGCCTGGCGAGATCTGATGAGGTTGGCTGAAACCCGGACACGGGTTGTTACGACCACCTAAGTAATAGATGATTAAATTTAAGCAAACTTCGGAAAACCAAAACAATAACAATTGCACTGAACACAACGCTGAAGTGAATACCCTTATTGTTTTTTTTTCGCAGATTTCCCGGGAGTCCTTTGAATTCCGGACAAAATTTCCCAGACTAAAATGTACATTTTTCCCAGGATTTTTTTCCCGGTTCATCCCGGGAAAGAACGCTACTTACAAGATAAAGCATATAGGAAGAGACTTGATTTTAAATTTTTTTTTTTTTTTGTCATTTTGCGGGACCTATAAAATTGGTTATTTAAGGGGAATATAAGTGAAATAAAAAACTGTCATGGTAAAAATTTACGTTTGTCTACATAGAATACATATCCTATTACAACTTGCAAATCTTCTGATATTTGTTAAAGATATCGAGCAAAATAAAAACGTGGCTCACAATTCTCCACTCTCCTCTGCCCTAGTGTCAATACAGATAACCGAGATACAGTGTTTTTCTAATAGTAATACGTTTCCTTGTCGAATACAGCCTACTTTAGATAGACACTACGTGTTCATGGTCTCTATTTGTTCACAAAAAATTACAGCAATCGGGCTAAAGCAGACACTTCAACGAATATTTTATGACCATACACAACATTTTTACACAAAACCAGCGTGGCGTAGTGGCAGGGGGAGGGGGAGGGGTGTGTGCGGTTAGGCCATGAAATGATACATGACCAATGTATAAATAGACTATCCAAGGTCAACTAGCTTAGATATATTCTATAAATTACAGTTTTTATTATAACTCTAAAATAACTGTCTCCATTCTGGTTTCACCCCATCTCACATAAAAAAAAAAAAAAATAGGAATAATACTGGTATTCAGCACACGTCATTCATGTCAAAAGCAAAGAAATTTATTTACTTCGTTTAGAACAGGTCACAGTTCAGTTCATTTGTAGAAGTAGCAGGTAGTTTAATCTTAAAGAGGGTGCCCCTAACACCCGCTCAACTCATCCCTCGTTACGAATGAATTCAAAGCAGCTGCTTTCAGTGAACGAATAAAAGTGCACACACACAGAGAAGGTAAAGAAAATTAAATGTCGGAAAAATCATCGAATGAAAGAGAAAACAAAACATTTTTGCGTAGGCAGCAGCTGGAATGAAGAAGGAAAGTGAAGTGGAATGAAATAAAATGAACAATTTAAGATATCTTTTTAGTAGGAGTGGTTTGTGTAACGGTGCGATGGGCGCTGATATGGATAATGCGGTAGAGCTATACATATGATTGTGAAGAAAAGATTGGTGGTGGCTGTAAATAAGGAAAGCTTGTGGGTGAATTGTTGATACACAATATTTAGAGCACAAAAAACAACAACAACCACCAACAATGAGCAATATAATTTTTTTTGCGAAAACAATCAATAGCAGGGAACATTAAATATGGGTACAATAAATATGAATATGAAATGAGTCGTTAAAAAATGTTTTAACTGAATTCGGATTAAATTAAATAACTGTTTTTACAGTATTAAAGCCAGATATCCTTAAGTGTTTTTCTTACTTTGAAATGACAAACAAATCAATTTATCGCTGCCCAAAAACTTTTGAAGTGAAACTTTCATAGCCGCGTATACAACAGTACGGCGAGCTAGATGGTTTTTATGAAAACAACAACACAGCAATTCGCCGTACTATTTGTATAAAAATTTAAAAAAAACGCTATTTAACACATTTTTCATATTTTTGCATCCACTGAGGATTGAACACAGTATGCTGTGATCTGAAGGTGGCTGTTCTACCCACTGGGCCACGAAAGCATATTTAGTTGCGTAGCTCAAACTCATCTTAAATCAACAATCAGTTCTTCTTTTCTTTTCTTTCCTTTATGATTGAATTGAGTCTTAGCATGTATAGCTATTAATAGATCTGCATTTGTTTCGTCCATGGCAGTATTCTAAGGTAGGGCCGACTCGGAGAAGAATGAAGTAGACAGCAGAGAAAATGCCGACTAGTTGTCAAAATCAGCTGTTCATCTCAAGTTTCTTTGTGTTCACGTTTCGCAGTTGATTTTAAGTTAGAATTGCTACAAGTTTTCTTGCAAATTTAAGAATTCTTCCACATTTTATCGATTTTACTACATTGTTTTTATAACATTTTCACATAAATTATCACAAATTTAACAAACGCAACAGCGGAACATTTTGGAAACATTATATATTTACTTCGTTTGCAATTTCTAAGAAATTCGTCGTTTTGACAACTAGCCGGCATTCCCAACTTGCACCATTCGTTGACGCATGAGGGCACTAAGCGACTCGGCCGTACCATATAATTCGGCCATGAGTTTCGTCAACATTAAAAAAAAAAAAAACAGAACAAAGAAACAACAAAAACAGTATAACACGCTATAATTGATAACTCTTCTCTCTTGTATTTCTTGTCGAAAATTTTTGAACGCGTCCGGCTTCTTGTGTTCGTTCATTAAAAAATATGTCGAATATTCTTCAACCTTTCTTCTTTATATTCGTTCATTTTTTCCCTACAAATGCTTAAATTTCGGGGTAATTTTTTTGTTAAAAGTTACAACATATATATCATTTTAAAAACGTAGTGTTATAATGGACTGCATGACTGATATATCAAAGATTACAAATCGGAAGTAATCTGATTAAAAAAAGTAAAATAAAATCAAAGAATATATTAAAAGGGAAAAAAGAAGAATACAATTTTTTTTCATATTTCTGTCTTGTTTGTTGACGAAATTTCCGCAACGATTCAGTAATATATTCATGCACGAATTTGGTAATTTTATATGGGATTTTCATCAATGAAATGTATGGCCGAATCAACATGTTTCGTCAAAGATAAAGAAAAATCGTTAATGATTCGCTTATAAATTCTTTAAGACTTGGACTACTAAGAAATATCGTCGCAAATGCAACATTAAATACGATGCGATGTACCGATAAACGCATCAACTGTATCGTCACGCTAAAATAAACCTAAACAAGTATGCGCGATAGCATAAATCAGAGCTTCTGACCACGAAACAAAGGTTTAGCGGTTCTTTCTGCAGTTGAAATGTTGTGCTTTTTTTTTAATAAAAATATTTACAATTATACTGGCAGTTTGTTTTTAAGAAAAATTGATATATATCAATTATATATTAGATTATATAATTAAAACCAGAGTTATAATCGATCAATGATTATTTTGTATAAGCAATAAATTCTTTTTGGCATCAATCTTATGGAATACATTGGAAGATCTATGCTATGCTTGCTTTCGAGTTGGTTCGTATTTTGTTCACTTTGCTGCAAGGGAGGCAATGGTGAGATGGTAGCACGTGCTACTTGCAGTCGAATTGTACGCGGTTCGATGCGAGTACGAAAAGGAAAAAGTGCATTATTCCCGACACAGGTTTTTCGAAAAATTTTTTCTTTTTAATATTTATAAATAAAAATATAATTAGTAAAAAAACACAAAACAGCAAGATCTGTCCTCTGTGTTATGAGGATCAAGCCTGGGTACTACTTAAGTCATCAAATTAAAATAAAAAATCCTCTTGATAACCAACTGTGTCACGAAGGTAAAAAAAACAATCTTCTAATTGTGTACGTGAATATTAAACTTTTCAATAACTGTCCATAAACAAAAGGGAGAATTGATATTTCCCATGATATCACTATGTTGAATATACTCAAGACAGTTCTTGAACTACTACTGGTATGAAGGCAGACTGCTTTTAGAACCATTTGGTTGCATTACAGGAGGGAATGTTAATAAAAAAAAATTAGCATTCTTCCCAGAAATTTCGTTTTTGGATAAAAGTTTCACTGCTACCGTGCGTGGCGACCACACACATATTTTTTTTTTTTTTATCTTCTCTCTGTATTTTATAAAACGTTCGCGAACTGCTTCAAGGCGCTTTCTGATGATTGTTTTAAATTTCTTAATAGAAATTTTACTCTTATCTTTCATTACCTTTGATCGATAGTTTCTGATATATTCAGCTTTCTTTTTTTAAAAACTCTTCATGTTTTCTCATAATTTTATGCTTCCTTAAAAAGTTTTGGTTTTTCAGAGCCTTGCTCAATCGCTTCTATTGAAAGCAAAATGGTATAAAAAAAAATTTCATAAATGAAGATATAATCGAAGGGGAATTTTAACTTTCGAAAATAAATATCACAACTCTTAAATCATTTAAATAAGGTTATATGGGGAGAGAGCGTGTCTTTGACCAGATCACAAGTTCTTTTTTTTTCGCGCAACATTTTATATTAATGCCATATATATTATACACACATACCAAATTTTATCTTACTTACTTGCTTACTTAGGTGACCGTAACAACCCGTATTAGGGTTTCGGCCGACCTCATCAGCTCTCGCCAGGCGCCTCTGCTTTGCGCGCGCCTTCTCCAATCAGATACACCAAGTGCGGTTAGGGCTTCCTCGGCCTGGTCCATCCATCGGAGGCATGGTCTCCCTCGTCGTCGATGACCAGCGAACCTCGCCTCAAGCACATTTTTTCGCTAGAGCTTCGTCATCCATACGATGGACATGACCCAGCCAGCGTAGTCGCTGCACAGTTATACGCCGAACTACGTCAATGTCTTCGTAGAGCTCATACAGCTCGTGGTTCATTCGGCTGCGATAGTCATCGCCGACTTGAGCAGAACCGAAGATTTTGCGAAGAACTTTTCTTTCAAACACCCCCAGAGCAGCTGCGTCAGTTTGCGAAACTACCCATGCCTCAGCGTCATAAATCAGCACAGATAGAACGAGCGTCTTGTAGAGTGTTAGTTTTGTCGATCGAGAGAGGGCTCTGGAACTTAGTTGCTTACTGAGCCCGTAGTAGCACCTTTTAGCAATTATTGTTCGCTAAAAGTCTGCTTTATCTCCAAGCTGACTTTGTTGTTGTTACAAATGGCTGTGCCAACGTATACAAACTCCTTGACTACTTCAAAGTTATAACTGCCGGATGAAACGTGGGAGTCTAGACGCCGCGCTCTCTTGTTTGTAGACAGCATATACTTTGTTTTACCCTCATTTATTGTCAAACTAACTTTGGCTGATTCCTTTTCGATAGCGGCGAAAGCAGCGGTAACATCTCTCTTTGTTCTACCGACAATATCAATATTATCAGCGTACGCAAGGAACTGGACACCTTCGTAGAAAATGGTGCCATTACGATGCACACCGACCTTTCGTACGATCCCCTCCATGATGATGTTGAAGAGATCGCAAGACTTGTCTGAAACCTCTTTCGGTATTAGAGATTTCAGAGAGGTCATTTCCTATCTTGACGGAGCTGCATGTGTTGCTCAACATCATCCAGCAAAGTCTAATCAACTTTGCAGGTATACCGAACTCAGACATTGTTTCGTATAAGCGAAGGGATTCGCGGGCTATCGAACGCAGCTTTAAAATCGACAAAGAGATGGTGTGTGTCAGTTTGACTTTCATGGGTTTTCTCCAGGATTTGTCGTAGCGTGAAAATCTGTTCTATGGCGGACTTTCCAGGTCGAAAGCTACACTGATAATCAGGTCCAATCAGTGTTTTTGTAATCGGCTTTAATTTTTCACACAGTACGCTTGAGAGAACCTTATATGCGATGGAAATAAGACTGATATCTGGATACCAAATTTTATCATTGAAGTTAAAGTTTAAGCCTGTAAAATGGCGATTTCTCCTTTGGGCTTTGTATGTAAGATGGGTATGTTCTTCAGCGGTTTCCGAAAATATTTAATGAAGTATATACTTAGACGTGGTGGCGACCGTGGCGCAGTGGGTAGAAATCTATTATGTGTTTATTAAAAGCCGTTAAGGCTTAATTGCTCTGGGTCCAAAGACGTTGGAGTTATAGCTCATGAATCCAACATATAGTATTTAAGAACGCACACCCAAGGATGTTCAAGTGAAATACTCTTCACAGACCTGTGTATTACAGTATACCATATAGCTTAAAACAAACACAGCACATAAGTGACACCTAGAAAAGCAACCACGTACTAAATGTCACATTCATAAACACAATAGCATTACCCTGTGCCCTATTCTGTAAAAGCAGTATGCAATAAGGATTTCATACTCCCCCTTAAAGTACCAGTTTTGTTACCGTTAGATGGTGTACCTTCATTGCCTTCTACTGGTTAAGACGATACCTATTCAATCTCTTGCATACTAATCAGGTATGCCAGCCCGATCATACTACTGCGCGTCCCCGCCGGTCAATCTAGACCTGTGAAAGCGATGTACACAAGCCGCAGCCAGCACGAGTCTCCTCGAAGGGCGAACCCATGATAGTCACCTGGGCAACTCGGTCCCGCCGAATGGGGGTCTACAACATCCCGGCAACGAGACAAAAAATTCATGTTAGAATTTTTGTATTTGACAGTGCCCAATAAAGCACTTATTTGTTTTTGACTGACACTTCAATTTAAGGCATGGATCTATTAACATACCTTAAACGAAGTGCCTAAATTTGTGAACCCGTGCAACTTGATTGCACCAAGTCTCCCTTTTGCCATGTCTTATCGACACAAAATATCCTTACGATATTGGCCATATAGACCATGTCTCCCTGCCGTGGATAGATAAGGTCACCTCATTCGACGGTTATGACTATTCCCGTGCTAACAACTTCAACTGAATCATTGCTACTCCATTACAGGCTTTTTCTTACAAGAATCTACTATAGTGACCTGCTACCCGATTGGCCGCCAACACCGAGCTCTGGTGAACTCTTATCTTTTACGACAGTAGACAAGACTTATCCACGAATGTTACACATCTACTGCCAACTAGTAGATCCTCCTTTATCCTGGCTTTGAACAGGCAGGCGCAACTATGTTGCTAACCTGGCGGATTTCACAGTGGGTAGAGTGCGTGGGCCATACGCATACATAAGCCGTTCGAAGTCGGCATAAAACTTATAGGTCCACTTCTCGATCATTTGTGTTCAAACATTTCACAACACGCACTACACAATTGATCATAAGAAACTCGGTCAAAGTCTTTTCTGAAGGGCTGAAATGGCCATTTCATTTTTTCATTTTGGTTGGCATGGGACTGTGTCAAAGCGTTAGTTTGCTTTTTCGTAATACGAAATTAAGGGGTTTTTTATTGTGCTGTGATGTGCTCTAGTTGTGCTGCAATATGACTTTTCTTTTTTTTTCGTCATTCAAAAACGTTAGTTCACTTTTTTGCGTCATGGAAATGCTGCAGTTATCCGCTTTTAAACAAAAATTAGAATTAATTAGGAAGTGTTTTTTTAAAAAATCAAAAAAAAAATATCTCAATTTCTTTCATATATTTAAACAAGGAACCACGTCTAAATATGCATTTAAAGATTTAAGCAATTCACAAAGTGTTGTAAAGTTGTATGTTGTAAGTAAACGGTTTTCTCATTTTCTTCCTTATTAGTAAAGCGATTTTCTTGAAATGTTGGTTGTCTGTTTTGTTTATAGTGGCTGTGTGATAAAAGGTATAAAATTAGCCTGATTGGACCGGAAGTACGCCTACCTCCCATACAAAGTAATGTACAAAAAATAACTTTGTATGAGAGGTAGGCATACTTTTAGTACGATCACGCCAATTTTATACACATCATGCAACCACTATAAATAAAAAATATAACCAAACTTTCAAAAAAATCGTTTCACTAATAAGGAAGAAAATGAGAAAACCTTTCACTTACAACATACAACTTTACAACACCTTGTGAATTGCCTAATTATACATTGTCATTCGCAAAGCTTTTTAATCTTTTCATGACACATTATTGTAGCACAACCTGAGCACATTACAGCACAATATCCAAATTCCTTTTCACTAGCAAAAATTCTTGTGCCCAACAACGCAATTTTGCACATAATTGAAAAAAATTACTATTTCGTGGTATCATCAATTCAGTTTGGTCTCATAATTTGCCTTGTCAATGCTTAACATTTATCTCAACCAATGCCAGCCTAAAAAAAAAAAAAAAAAAACAAAACAAAAAATGTCCTTCGGTATACTTCTTTAGAATTTTTTAGGCTCAATATTTGTTCATTGTATTTAGTGGTTTTGACAATGGTAATTTTTCAATGTCACCAACACCAATATCAATACAAAACAAAAAAATAAAGTAAATGCAAATACGTTACAACAACAACAACAGCAATGAAAACGGAAACCAAACATGTAGCTTTGGCAAATTTATGCCATATTGGAAAACCGTTATTTCAAGGATACCAACCAATGTACAGTGGTAACGCCTCAACATTCGAACCACCAGATAAGCACACACACACACACACACACTTACACACTTACACACCAACACACATTTAAAGCTATACACACAAACACAAAAATATCAATAGCTATAAACTTACATTGCTTTATTGTTGTGATCCTTTTGCTGCTGTTGCTGTTGCTGTTGTTGTTCTTGTTGCTGTTGTTCTTGTTGCTGTTGTTGTTGTCGTTCTAAACTGTTTTGTAGAAAATTACTGTTTTAGCTGATATTCTTCACACACAAGAAGTAGATAGACAGCAAAACAAATTAATTGCGTCGGAAAGCAAAAACCTAGCACTTTGTTGAAATTTTCCCTTTCTTCCCAAAGGTCAAATTACAAATACACAAAGTGTGTGAACACTGGCAAACAGATACACGAACTCATACGTCAGCTACACACACACACACGCATACACACGCGCGAAATACACAATAATTGACGACAATAAATAATATTTTGCACGGAAATTTCAGGATAATCCGCAAATTTTGGACACGTCGTTGATGTTGGCGTCCGCTTATTTATCGACTGCTGCGGTTCGTTAAATACACGACAAGCTCCGAAAAAGCGCCACAAACAAAAGTCGTGCGTAACTCATTCACAGCACAGAAACAATACAATACAATACAATAAAAAAAAAAAAAAAATACGAAACACAACACTGGCAGCTTTTATAAAAGAATAACGAACGTACTGGGTGCAAAAATTACTACGACAACCACGGGACGCGTCAAGACGCAACGCAATACAACACTGATTTATGTAACAGCTATGCAAGAAAAAATGTTTTTAGTTGTTTTTTTTTTTCTCAAAAATATCGTATGAATTTATTTTTCTATTAATGGTGTTGACATTTTTCTTTATGTGTTAAACACTGTAATTTAATTTAAAAATTTTAACTTCGCAGCACTTTATTCTCTATTTTTATTACTTCGAAGTAGTTTGCTTACGAAAAAAATTTGTATTCGAACAGTTTTGTATGTCATGCACAAGTATAAAAACTTTTTTTAGAACATAATTTGTTCTAAATTTTTTTTTTTTATTTCTTTCAACAAATTTGAATTATTATTAATATTTTTATACGTGTTTGTTGAACTCTTTTTGTTTTCTCTAATATTTTGTTTTTACACCTACATCAATAAAAATTCCAACTGTCAAGCTTAACGGTCTCAGACTGACTGCTAACTGTTTTTGTACAAATAGGAGAATATTGTGTGTGCGTGTTTGAATTTCTCTCTTAAAAATATACGCCAGATAACGGTAAAAGGAATGTGTAGTAGTCCACGCAGGTATACAGCTTAAATTACAAATATTCGGAGTTGGAATGGAATACACACACACACACACACACACACACACACAATTCTCTTAAGTATGCATCACTGCAAGCATGTAATACTCGTTGTTTTGTAGAATTAATGGCAAAGTTGTCAAATTTGGTGTTGCCATATTAGAATAAAAGCTGCTACATTTAATGGCTTGCCATAAATTAATCATCAATCAATCTGCTAATTAACATGGATGATTTGCATCAAGCAATTATAATTAATTTTACTACTTTAACCCTCTGCAGCTGACATCGTAGTCTCACAGACACCGAAAATCAAAACTTCGTACGTACAAAAGTAAAATTCAATGCCAAATTCGAACCAAATCTTTTAAAAAAAGCGTATTTTATTTCAATTTATTTTCTTATGTTAGCCTAAAATGTATTTGCTGTTATATGGATCAAAGGAAATCATTTAAAAAGTGAGGTCTGCTAGACCCCACGTCAGTTATATTGCTAAATTTGAACCACACCAGCTGCAGAGGGTTAATATTTTAATGAGGTGTTAACTGAGAAATTTTGCAAAGATTTGTTATTTTGTGTTCGAGATATATAAGAAACTTAAATAACTTTGAAATTCGAAAAATAATTAAAATTGAAAAATAAGTAAACTTTTTGTTCGATAATAAAATAGTATCCTGCTATATTTTTTAAAATTATCTTAAACCTTTGAAATGGTAAAAAACGCACTTCATTGCATAATGAATTTATTCTTAGAAATATTTTTTTTTTCCTAGTTAAAAACACTGTATGCCGTCAATATGTGATCTGAATAGCTTTATAAGGTTATATATGGGCATTTCCATCGTAACTCACGCGACATGCGTACGCTTTAAGGCTTCGTTTTCTCGGAAGTTTATGTTATTAATGTAGAAAAAATTTCTTATGTACATATATGTACATCTGCCTTTGAAGAAATAGTAATGGTATGATATACCAAAATTTTCATTCCTGTAACTAATTAAGAACAGCAGTGGTAAATATGGGCGTAACTGACGCCCATTACTAAAAAGGAACTGTGTTTTACAAGCACGTTTAGATTGAAAAAATTTAGCGAATTTTACCATACAACCTGTTTGTGTTTCTAATTTTTAAATAATGGGAAAACAATGAAGTTTCAAAATAAACCCACTTTACCGATGAACTTTGCTTATTTAAAAATGTATTGAGTTTCCAAAAAATATTTGCCGTAAGGGTGATGTTATGCTGACGGTCAAATGATCCCTGGTCACATCACTTTTTGCGCTCTTTTTTCGTTTGATGAGCTCTGTGCCCAAAGTATGTTATGCTGACGGTCATATGATCCCCAAACATTAGTATACTTTTTGCTACTTTTAGTACTTTATCCGAAAAAAGTATCATCGTTGAAGATGGTTGAGAGTTGCTATTAAGCAGGATTCATTACTGCTTTCATACATTTCACACTGAAATTGAACTATTTTAATGCGAAAAGACAAACGTTGTGAATGATTCCACAATGCAACACTGTTTTTTTTTTTTTTCTTTATTGACTGCATGTGGTATAAATATATCATATGCAATTATTTCTCAAAAAAAATACATTTTGTACGAGAAAATAACTGAACTTATTTTATAAAATATAACGCTATTAATTGTGTGAAGAAATTATTTCTAATCTTAATTCGGAAAATTTATTTCCGGACCTATTTTATTTATAAAGGCAATTTCAATTTAATAATTTATATTATAAAAATATTTTGCTTAAATTTCAAAGTTTTAATTTTACAGATCAAAATTATAGTTTTGTATAAGTAGATTTTTAATCATGTTTTTAAATTGATTTAGGATATTACAATATTTTACATGTTCTGGTAATTTGTTAAAGATTCTAATACCATAACTGCGTATAGATTTTGTGCTTCTTTCTGTTCTAAAGAATGTTGTTCTTATATTAATATTATTTCGAAATCTATAGTTTGAATTTTCTGTTAAGCGTAAATCAAGATTGTTCTTAATAATGTTATTTTTTATTTTGAAAATAGTTATTAATGTTTGCATAATGCCGTATTTCTTTATGTCCAATCTATTCTCATAGAGGTTTCTTGTAGGTGTCCTAATTGGAAGAAATAATATATTTTTTATAATTTTATTTTGTAGTCTTTGCATCTCATTAATTTTCTGATCGGAACACCTGTTCCAAATTGCGTTTAAATAACCTATTTGCGACATGAAATATGACTCATACAGTAACCATAGCTGTTTCTGTGGAATATATTTTCTATTTCTATAAATCGCAAAATTTAGAGGAATTAATTTAAGATTCATTTTTAATATGTGTTCGCTCCAATTTAGATTCGAGTCGAACCATATTCCTAAAAGTCTCAAACTTTCCACTCTAGTAATAAGAACATCATTAAAAACAATTCCAGGGAGTTCATTTAAATTCGGAACTGGCTTAAAGTTCTTAAATATAATAAAATTCGTTTTTTTGAGATTTATTTTTAGTAAATTGTTCTCAAACCATATTTTAATTTTTTCTAAGTCCAACTTGTTATCAATTCTTCAATCGATTCTGTTGCGTACATAAATATTCCATCATCAGCATAAAACTGCGGTACACCTTTTAAATTAACTTTAAATATATTATTAATATATATTAAAAATAGTGTTGCCGCTAATTTTGAACCTTGTGGTACGCCCGATTTGATTTTTTGTTTTGAACTTTTTGCCTCTTTGATTTGAACAAATTGCTCCCTGTTTTCTAAAAAACTTTCAAATAACTTAAGGTCATTTCCCCCAATACCCAATTCTGCGAGTTTTCTTATCATTATTTTTATGTTGACTGAGTCAAACGCTTTTGACAAATCGATCGCCAAAAAAGCTACATATTTTTTTTTATCTAGATAATCATAAGCAAATTCTGTACATGATATACAGGCTGATAATGTGTTTGAATTTTCAACAAAGCCAAATTGATTTTTATCAATGATTTTATTGGTTTTTAGAAAAACTTTTAATCGATTTAATATGATACTTTCGAAAACTTTATCAATTGTGTTTAATTTAGTTATTGGGCGATAATTTGCACAGATTTCTTTACTTCCTGCTTTATGAATTGGTACTACGGCACCAACTTTTAGTTCCTGTGGGTATTGACCATTTCGAAAACCTTCATTTATAAAACGAGCTAAATTGCTGACTAAGAAGTCTTTATATCTTTTGACGAAATGTGCAGATATTCCATCTGGACCGTTTGCTGATTTTATGTTTAAATTTTTAATAGCTATTTCAACTTCCAGGTCATCACAATAATTTAAGCAAAATGGTTGTATAATTCTGACTGCTGGCTCTTCAATATAATTAAAGTCTTCGGGAGTTTCCACTACATTTGAGGGTTAGGCCATTTTGTTTTGATCCCGTGATATTCATATTTTCATGGAATCATTTGGTGACCGTGGTGGGCAAAATGTATTCTCTCTCTCTTGATCTCAATTTTTCAATTTACATTGAAACAACAACAATGCATACCCATGACGTGCTTAAGGCTGATTAATATAGGTTAAGTCACTTGAGAGAAGCTCGGTCGAACTGTCAGAATGGATGAAAGGAAATCAAGAAAAAAAAACCTGAATCTGTACAATTTTTAACTAACAGCTACTTTGACAGTTCGAGCAAAGGCGGAAAAAGAGTGCTATTCTCTCAAGTGACTTAACCTGTATTAATGAACCCATGACCGCCAGCATAACATAGCCCTAAGAAAATGTGTGATCAAAGAAGAGAGAAAAGAGCTTAAGAAGAGTAATTAACATCTTAGTTCGACCATGGTCGAAGCTTACGAGGTGGCATGTTCTATATCTTCAGTAGACGAGGGTTTTACTATTATGTAAGCCATTGAAATTTTCAAAATGTGAAGTTCATATGAGGCGTTCAGCGCCAAAACGGCCTAAGCCCAAAAAAATGGTTGTGAGAAAAACGAAGTTAAAAGAAAATTAGTTTTTAAAATATTTTTATTTTTTTTTTATTAATCGTAAATAAGTATTTGTTGTAATATTTGTTTTAGGTTAATCATGATGTCTTAATTAACTTAGATAAAGACTGTTTTAAACAGTTAATACAAAAATTAAAGTGGCTTAGGCCATTTTGGAATCCATTTAAAAAAAAATATATTGAAAGGAACTGAGGGTTAGGCCATTTTGGCTCCATTTATTAAAACATACAAAATTTCTTCAGATAAATAATAAAAATAATTTTTAGCGTTTTAAATAATACAAATTAATAATAATAATTATTCGTCTTCATCCTGAATATCTTCTTCTTCGGCTCTGGAATTTGTTTTTAAATTATTATAAAATGCGTGGTTTATAGGAGGTATGAACTCTATGAGTTCCTGTAAATCCTTAAACTTTGCAGCTTCAATGAATCTTCCTCCAGGATAAAGCGGATTGGTCGCTATACATTATTAAGTTCTTACATTTGACATTGGCTTTCACGTAATGCATAATGAGATAGACCCTATTTCCTGTGGGCCACGTGAAGCTATTCCCTCATTCCATGTATACATGAGTGACTTGTTCGTGATAAGGTCATGAATACCAAGACAATAGGTCCATAGCTGTCTTTTGTAGTAAGCTACCCCTGTGGAAATGACTGGTGTCGGCAGAGTTTTCATAAGATGCTATATCTGCTATAACTGCATATTCTTCCTTGTTAAGTTTCGAGTCCAATTGCATCCCAGTTCTAGCTGATTCAGCTTTTCGGTGGTGTAAATATCTTTCGCTCGTAATCCTTTCCTTTTCAGAAGGATCACCTGCGGCTTCGATTTTTACTTCAAAAGAATCACATTTTTTGCAGCTGTCGGAAATTGAAGCTTGAAAATGCAAATTAAAGTTTTCTGAAAAGATTTTGGTGAAAACGAATTTAGATACAACTTTGTCCATTTCTACAGTTCCACGATATAGCTCGTACATAATCAATATGTTTAAGGTAGGTGCGAGAAATTCTCTTTGAATATTCTTATTTCTTGAATAGTGGGAGCTATACCTCGGAAATTTATTGATAAATTCTTTCACGATTTCTGTAGCTTCAACGCTGGGCTTATTATGAGGTGGGTGTCTTCCTCTTTGGTCCAATTTTGGTGTAGTTGTGCCACTTCCAGGTGCTCTATGCTTAAGTGCACGTGTAATACGACCATCGGTTATTTGTAAGATCTGCTTTAAATATCTTTTGCAGACATGCATTCCGACATTATTTACTACAGGAAGCTTTTAAATTCTTGTACTAGATCTTCGGCTTTCGCCAATAGACCTCTTATAAGATCTTCTTGTTTCAATTACTGCAATTTGTCCACATAAATAAGCATATTGCAAATCATGATCAGCAATTTTATAAAAATTTTCAAAAATACTTCGCAAATTATTCTCATTGAAATGCTGATGACATTTTAACGGACATGGACATTCAAGTGCATTAAGTGTTTAAGCTGGCTTCATAACTCCTTTCACAGTTTTATTAGATTTTCCGGAATTTCTCTGAACTTTACTTACGTGTTTTTTTCCAGTTAGATTTTTTGGCAATCCGTTTTCTAGTAAATATTTTTAATTCATTGCTGCCTGCTTTCAACTTCGATATCTGGTTCAGCTGACCTGCTTTCATTTTCTGTTATTCCTATCTGGGATTCTGTTGCCGCAAGTCGCGATGGCCCAGGCAATGTATCTTCGGAAGAGCGCGATGAAATTGATGACCCACTGGGTTTTGGGACGTACTTCGATCCAGAATTTTCGAAGTCTTGTAAACTCATCGAGTCAGCATCAGACATGTTTATTCACGAACTATTTCTTTTTCTTGCTAATACATTTTCAATTAAAAAAAACTGATAACACACTTCAATAGATGTTATGAACTTACCTTTGCCAACTAGTGGATTTATTATTTAAACAAGAATAACTATTTAACGAGCTATACCGATACTTAAAAACAAAGCAAATGAGGAAATAGTTTCAAGCAGTAAGAATAATACAATTCAAAATTACAGTTTGACATTTAATGGGAAAAGCTTCAGGAAAATTCAAAAATTTGAACACCCATGGCTAACATCATTTATTTTTCGAATATACTCTTGACTAAAACGTAACATGCGTTTTTAGGCTAAACGACACATATTTTTATTTCTAGGATTCGATTTGGCCTAAGCGGCTTAGGCCATTATGGCATCCACATTTTTTTGAACTTTGCATAGAGGAAAAACTTTTTTCAGCAGGTAGTATAACCTAGTGTTATATACTATGCAATAAGGATTTTTTTAGTATTTTTTTCAAAAGGTTCCGGTTAGATCAGCAGTCAGCTTGATTTTTTTGAAAATGAGGGTTAGGCCGTTTAGGCGCTGAGCGCCTCATATATAGTAGTATTTTACACATTAAACACATTAAATTTTTCAGCTATGGTGGACATTTTTGTGGAAATGCTCATATGGCCTCTTCAAAAATAATAATCGCTTTGAAATAATTGCCTATCATAAAACGACCTTGCAAGTGAAAAAATGTACAGTGGGTCAATAAAGAAGTCGGACAAACAGGTAACCAAACATTAAGTATGAAAGAAAATTTGAAGGAAACAAAATATTGCTTTGGTTTATTTTTTATTTAGTATGTATTTATATATACTATTAAAAACAATAACAACATAATTTAAATTAGCTTCATTTTATAAAAAAAACAATAAAAATATAATTCGTGAACAAAATTCATGTCAAAAAAGAAATTCATACTATATTTTAAGTATAAATAAAATTTAAAAAAAAAACTTTTATTTAGTATTTTGTTGGCAAGCCTTTGCCTTTTTTAACAGCTTTTAGCCGCTTTGGCATTGACTCTACCAATTTTCTGCAGACGGAGGGATCTCTTTTAGCCCATTCTTCCATTAAAGCATTTCCCAAGTCCTTTTTGTTTTTGATGGAGTGATTTTTTAATTGAATTTCCAAGTGGGCCCATAAATGTTCAATGACATTAATGTCAGGTGATTGTGGAGGAGTTTCCAGTACTTTTGGACAGTTATACAATAACTACAAACGCACATTTTGCGCCTTGTGTTTGGGGTCGTTATCTTGGTAGAAGTGAAAACTATATTTTATCCCCAATTTTTCAGCACTATTAACCAAGTTTTCCTTTAAAATGGCTAGGTATTGCTTTTGGTCCATATTGCCTTCAACAAAACACAAATTTCCGGGCCCAGCTGCAGACATACAGCCCCAGACCATTACGGAACCACCTCCGTGTTTAACAGTTGGGCGTAAATTTTTCTCCTTCAGCTCTTCGTGATTGATATGATTGCCCATCTGATCTGAAAATGTTGAATTTACTCTCATCAGAGAATAAAACATGACTCCAGTACTCAAAATTTTTGTTTTCATGGCTTTTTGCAAAATTAATTCTTTTTTTTCTATTGATTTCACTTACGAAGGGTTTTTCCTTGCAACCCTTCCATGAAAATTTTTTTTCCGGAGTACTAACCTTACAGTTTCTGGGCAGCAGGTGATGTTAAGATGTTTTGCCACCTCCGTTGTTAGCTTTGGTGCACTGAGGATAAGTTGTTTTTTTTATTTGGCTTACTATCCAGCGTTCATCATGACTCGAGAACAATTTAGGCCTTCCAGATTTTGTCTTATTTTCCACTGATTTATTAATTTTAAAACGTTTTATAACGTCGTGAACTGTAGAACGGGGCCTGTCAACTATTTCACTGATCTGCCGAACCGTTTTTCCTTCTTCATAGTGCCGTATAATAAGTTCTCGAACTTCGATTGAGCTTTGTCCACGTTGTCTACCCATTTTCACTTTTATTTTGGAAAATTGTTTGCTCCGAAGCTTCAAAATACACAAAAACTGCTTTAGTTTATTGCACCTACTACAAACAAAGCAAAAACTGTGATTCCCCTTTTTCAAAATGTTTAGTAGCAAACAGCGTTGCCACAAGTCCGAGTTCTTTTTTGATGTTAATTTTGTTCACGAATTATATTTTTATTTTTTTTTTATAAAATTAAGCTAATTTAAATTATGTTGTTATTGTTTTTAATAGTATATATAAATACATAATAAATAAAAAATAAACCAAAGCAATATTTTGTTTCCTTCAAATTTTCTTTCATACGTAATGTTTGGTTACCTAATTGTCCGACTTCTTTATTGACCCACTGTTAGAGCTTCGAGTTTTGTTTTAAAATTAGAATATATACAGTACAAAATGCTTATTTCAATCTTGTACTGATTAACTTCCAATAGTTAATATTTAAGCACAAATTGACACATAGTAGATAATATATTAGTGGAATTCACGATCTAGTGCAAAATATTATTGCATATATTTGGACTACACAAACAAAGTAAATAGATTTCCACTTGCTACGTTCTTGCAACTATGCAACATTTGAAAACTGTAGCTAACAAATGCTACGCATGTGCAACGCTAGATTGCAAGCTTACCGCATGTTTATGTAATCCGAACGGAGCACTCTAGCTCGTGTGGGACATGATAAGCAATACATTTATTCATATCAAAAAGTATTGCTGCTCGTATCTTTCACGAACGAGAGCGCTCATTTCGGATTACATAAACATGCGGTTAATCGAACGTAATGTACCTTTTTTTATAAGAAATACTACATACCTTCGTTAAGGTGTCTCGACTTGTAAGGGGGAAAAAAAGTACCATATGTACCCCTCTTAAAATGAAACTTGATGTATCTTAAGATGATTCCCAAAATATTTTAAAGCCTCTAGTGAGCTAAAGCATTTCGCAAAAATCTCAAAAAATCATGTTTTTCGGAAATATATTGGCTAGTGTAATAATTGTTTAAAAAAAAAGTTGTCCGATATTATAGGTCTGAAAATGTTCTTCCGATCTCCATCAAAAATTTTTGAAATTTGCTATTGGATTAGAGAAAACGCTGTTTTTCATGCATTTTTTCACCTCATATATAGCATATCATCAAAAGATTCACTAAAGGAGGCCCTTCGCTAAGACTGGGAAAATATAACACAGTTGGGAGCATGCAAAGGCGCTTACAGGCAGTTATTCAAGCCAAAGGAGGCCTAACAATATATTAAATGTATGAAAACCAAAAATAAATCAAAATTTTTACACATGTTCCTTAACTTTTTTGTGTAAAATTGTGACTTTTTTGTTTTTTAATAATCAAAAAATTTATCAAAAATTAAAGTGCTGGCTTTGAAAGTGAATAACTCTGTCATATTACAAAGGATTACATTAATTTTTTTTTTCCAATCATTTTCCTTCTAATTTTTATAATTTTCCAAAAAAAAAACCTTAACGAATTCCTTTATTTCGCAAAAAAGTTTGGTAAAAATAATTGTTGTTGGAAAAATATTGAAATTTCAATTGCTTTTTTAATATTTTTTCATATGGTATGCATAAGTGTAGGGTTTGTTTAAAGTTTCTGTCGTAAAAACTTAAAAACGTTATATAAATCAAAAAATCAAGCTTTTTTTTCTTGTTTATTTTTATTCATTTTGTATTTTTGTATTTTTGTTAACATAAAAAGTAATGGTGTAGGGAAAGAATCATGACAACTTTTCAATTCATTTGTGAGTTATACTTTCAAATACCCCTTTAAACACTGCCACACCAACAACAGCGCCACCTACCGGGTCAAACTTAAAACCTAAAACATCTGCAGATCCAGCCGCATACACACACCAAATTTGATCAAAATCGGTTCTGCCATTCAGGAGGTGTTCAATGACAACGCCATGTACAGAAGAATTTTATATATAAAGATATGGAATTTTCGGTATAAAAGTAAGAAATCTTTTGTAGATAGTTTTTTAAAAATTCGTTAAAAATAGCAATCGTTGGTATCCCAAGCTAAAATTCCGTGTGGGCCTTAAGAATTAATGTATTATAACGATACTTTGTTCAAAATGTGAAAAATTTACTGCGAGCATTACAAAAAACGTGACAAATAACTTCAGTCAAAAAAACTTTAAAAAAATTTCATAAAAACAGTACAAAAAAAAAGGACACCACAACAAAGAGCCATTTAAGGTCTCTTAAATATATGCAAGTTTTTTTTCTGTACGATTTACGGTTTCGAAGTTACAGCTGTTTCAATACATGCACTAAGTGTATTTTTGGAGGTATTTTTACAATTTTTTACAGTGTAAAACTTGAAAAAGAAACTGTTTTCGCAAAAACAAAAAACACAGTTTAAGTTATATTCACGAGCACTACTAACCTACAAAGTTTAAAAAAAATCGGAATCACAAAGGTAAGATTTTGCTCAAAAATAGTCGAATTGATATGGAATCATCGACATGCGTATTATATATATTCGGATATTGCTTTAAGTTCCTTAAACTAGACACAAAAGTGGAAAAAATTGTGTCAACAATTTATATAAGCAGTATAGCGTGACAGAAACAAAAAACTTTTTGACAGAGAATAAATATATTTTTTTTTTAAACACAGCTTCACTACACTATCATTGCCCGAAGTTTTTCACTACTTTACAGCCACTGAACGATCAAGCGTTGGACAAACTGATGTCGTTTGACATTTATAACTGGTAAAAGCAAATTACAACACCTAAAAGCGAATTACTGTTCTGCTCTCAATCAATAAGAAGATAAAGAAAATCTACATGTTATTTAATGTCTTTATCAACTCTTAAGACTATTCCATTTGTTATTATTTTGATAATTTTATTTTTTATTTTATATAATTTATTCTCCACATTAACAGTCAATATTCGAACAAAACTTTGAATTTAAAATTATTTCGATAGAAAAAAAAGTTTCTTGGGATATTCACGATGCTGAAATTATTTTCTTGGGAAGAAAATTGTTCGAGGGAAAATTTTTTTTCTCTCAATTCCCGATAGGCCTAAGTGACTCTTGGGACACCCTTTAATATTAATTTATCGTTTTCATTTTTCTGATGTCTAGGGGAAGCCATTATCTCTCTCTAACCCCCGACCTCTACGCCCATGTTACTGTATCAAGGCTACTTTTTTACTCCAGTTAAATTTTTTAGTTGAAAGAAGACTTAAATTTTTTTAAATTTCATTTAATATGTTTAATTCAATGCATCGTTTTAAAATTTTAATATCCTGATTTTCAGTCAAAGACTATGAATTGATATCTTTCATAATTTATTTGCAGCACAGAAATCGACAAGTATACAACATTTTTATCCCCACACGTGTTATTGATATTTAAATGTCAAATTGACAGCGACAAGTGCGCATGAGCTTACTCTTGAAATACCGAAAAAAAAACGAATTGCGTAAAATAAACCGCTAAACACTGTGTTGTATCCTAACAGCGACATAACAGTTAAGAGAGTCGGAGATGATTTATTCGAACAACAAAGAGGAAATTGCGAAGAAAAAGACAATAAAAGTGCGTGAAAAACAACTAATAGATCCACTCGGAAGGTATATTTCAAAAATAAACTTCTTTCCATTACAGCAAAGCGCCCCTTTAGCCACCCAAGAACGCTTCTCTGTTACACGCCTTATTGAATTGCGTTCAAAAATGTGTCTCTTTCGCATCAACTGAAGTATCGAATTACTTTAATTTCTCGATTTTTCCACTCAGTACCTACAACGTTGACATGTAAACGGAAATGTTGTAGTCAAAGTTAGATTTCTGCCAAACACAATTGCACATACACTCAAAGAAGGCTTTTTTCACATTGACAAATTCCTAGGTTAAGTTGATAAATTTTTTGTCAGTATAGAGTCAACATAAGCGTTTGTCAATTTGATTGAAGGTGAGAGGTTGCAATCATATTAACAAAATTTTATTTTGCTTATTTGATAAACGGATATTTCGATTTGATAAAAGCCTTTATCAAGAATGCCGCGTTTGCATTGTACATTTGATAAATGAATTTGTCAATATGAATAAAGAATATTTCAACCTGAAAACATGGTTTGTTGAATATAAAAATGATTTTCTGTTAAAAATATATTTTATTTATCAATCATACAAAAATGTTTTGCTGTTTTGATAAAATATTTTATTGTTTCAAGCAATTTTACAAAAAATAACAAAACGAAATTTAACAATGTATAACTAGAAGAATGTAATGTTTACATTAGTTCCACTCCTAAGCTCCTTACTCTCACTGAATTGTTAGTGAAATAATTTTTTTTGTTTCACAAATTAAATAAAACTTACACAACTCACGAAATAGCTTCCAATAATTTTTGCGAACAACAAATAACGCTACCGCAATGCCAGACCTCTATTTTTGTTGTAATGATTGAAAGCTTTTTAAATTGATAATTAATTTCATCATTACGAAATTGAAATTTTATCCGCGTGACTCAAGCGATTATCAATTTTATAAATAATTTCTTCAGCACAACAAATCTATTTATCAAACCAATGAATTAAGTTTGTAATACTATTTATAAAAATTGTAACATTTTATTCCAACTGGTGGACGATTTTGTTATCGTAAATAGATTTATATTAAGTTGAGAAAAGCATTTTTCAAACAAATAAAACACATTTCTTCAAATCAACACATTCAATTTGCTAACGTTTCATTAAGTTTTCAATCAAATGGATAAACTTTCTTTCGAATTAATAAAAATATTGCACAATTTGGTTTTGTAAAGGAATAAAAAAAGTTATTTATCAATTTTGCCAAGAATTTTTCTTTGAGTGTACATAATACTTCGCGCAAATAAACATTGACGAGTGTAAATTGTTCTTCTGTCATAGAGTAGTCAGTTTTTGTTATTCTTCTTGTCGCTTTGTGCTGCATGAATGTTCATATATTTCCCTTGATTTGTTTCGATTTTCATGGTCAAGTGTTGCCGTTGTACTTTGTTATTTTTCCACCTACGCAGCTTGTTGTTGATCCTAATGTGTGGGTGGCACTCTGCTAAAGTTTAAACTGCTTAAGTTTAGATAGAGTTTCTTTACATCTTTTTAAATTTTGGCTCAATAAAAATTTAGGTAATTTTCGATCGATATTAAACAATGTAAAAAAACGTACCTAATCACTCACGAAATCGTTTATAATGAATTCGAATTAAAGTCAAAGGTTCACGCGCACATTAATACTGGTAGATATGTTTGAACACATGTTTATGTCCACACAGCCAAATGCCCAGACAAAGAGAGAAGATGAGCAATTATAAAGGCAGACAGTTCATTGTTGCTGCAATTAATACTTAATTAATTACAGCTTAATTTGACATTAATTACATTGAACTCTTGTATCTCACCCGAAGTTGTTGTTGTTGGCTTTGTACTCTTTGTTGTTTCGCATGCCTTTGTTCAAGACTACCATACAAATAAACTAAATCTTTAATGCTTTTCATAGTATTGTTTTTTTACTTATGATAAGTTAACCAGAGGGAATCATTACAGCTGTTAATTGGTATGCTTTTTTTTATATTTTGTGTGAATAAAAGTTATTTGTACTAAGGAAATTTTATAAAAGGTCGACCACAGGGAAGAGCAAGGTAGAGGCAGTTGTCCACGGCCCTAGACTTCAGACAAAAAAAAATTGTTTTTTTAAGTGAAACTTTTATAGCCGCGTATACAACAATACGGCAAGCTAGATGGGAGCATGGCAGAATTAAAAGGTAGGGCCGATTCGGTGAGTGTCGTCACGCGCCAACGAAGAGTGCAAATGAAGATAATATTTTATGTTTCCAAGTTGCAAACAGTGCGGTCGCGTGTGTTAAATTTGTGATAATTTGAGTGAAAATATTGTGCAAATTGTGTAATAAAAACTATAAAATGTGAAAGAAGTCTCAAAATTGCAAAAAAACCTGTAACAATTTTAACCTAAAAACAACTGCGAAACGTGAAAGAAACTCAACATGAACAGCTGATTTTGACATATAGCTCGCTTTATTCAGCTTTCTACTTCATTCCTCTCCGAGTCGGCCCTGCCCATGGCAGAATTATAAGGTAGGCTCAAGTTGGAGTAAAAAGGAAGCTGTATGTCAAAATCGACTGGTCTAATTTAAGTTTTCTTATTGTTGTTGTTGCATTTATCATTTGACGTTTAGCGTTCTCACAGCTTTGTTGTTGCAAAAGTTGTTGTTTGAGCAGCCATTTAAATGTGAGCCTACCTTATAATTGTATCATGGCCCTACCTTATAATTCTGCCATGGATGGAGGTTAAGGTGGGAACCAGAATGATGTAGCTTGTAGTACGTAGTATGATCTGTCAAAAGTTAAAATGTACTAAATGCACGGAATCGCATAGAATGCGTAGTACGTCTGTGGCTCGTAGCTGTAGTTGTAGCGCAAGTTGAGCTATAACTGCTATAGCTCTGCTGCTATACTGCTATATACTGCTCTGAAAGTTGTATTAATGATGCTTTTTTTAAGGATCGAATATATCAAATCGATACTGCAAATTAAATTCGAAATTAACAATATTTGTAAAATCTTAAAAATTTATAAGCAAGTGTTCTGAAGCGCTCACGCCATTCTGGACATATTTTCTGGCGTAGCATGCAAAAACACACTGAACAGCTGATGAGGTTACTACATGGAATCCAGAGCCCTCTCTCGATCGACAAAACTAACACTCTACAAGACGCTCGTTCTACCTGTGCTTCTTTATGGCGCTGAGGCATGGGTAGTTTCGCAAACTGCCCCGCAGCTGCTCTGGGAGTGCTTAAGAGAGAAGTTCTTCGCAAAATCTTCGGTCCTGTTCGAGTCGGTGATGACTATCGCATCCGAATGAACCATCAGCTGTATGAGCTCTACGATGACATTGACGTAGTTTGGCGTATAATTGTGCGGCGACTAGGCTGGCTGGGTCATATCCATCGTATGGACGAAGAAGCTCCAGCGGAAAAGGTGCTCGTGGCGAGGGTCGTTGGTCAACGACGACGAGGGAGACCATGCCTCCGATGGATGGACCAGGCCGAGGAAGACCTAACCGCACTTGGTGTATCCGATTGGAGAAGGCGCGCGCAAAGCAGGGGCGCCTGGCGAGAGCTGGTGAGGTCGGGCGAACGCCGAACACGGGTTGTTATGGCCACCTAAGTAAGTAAGTGAATGGAATAGCAATTGTCCAAAAAAACTAGTTAGCACAGGTATAGTCAAACCCGCTAAAATGAGTAGATCTGATCAATCCACGCCAAAGAGACCAAACCAAGGTTTTTATGTAATTGGTAGAGAGATATAGTCCTTGATTCAACTCCAAATAATTGGTGTTAATGATGTAAGGCACTCCTCGTTTGCAGTGATAGATTGAATTATCCCTGACTTGTTAACTTGGTGAAGTGCCCGTCATGCACGATTTAGTGTATGAATTGCATACGAACATTTATAAAAGTTTAGTTTAAGTCCGGCCAAGAGATGTTGAGAGCCTCATCTGATGAGATCCTTGCCCATGGTGACTATCTGGTGCGACCCTTCGGGAAGTCTCGTGCTGGCTTTGGTTTGCGTAAAGTCGCTTACACAACTCTAGAGGGACCGGCGGGAGTCGCTATTAGTACGGCCGTGCTGGTATATCCCTTAATATAGAAGAGATTGAATAGGTCTCGTCTCCACCAATAAATGGCCGAATTGGTACTATTTTGTGCAACATGAAATTTTTAAATTGCTCTTACAAAATAGGGCACAGGTCTTGCATTGTGTTTATGGAAGTGACATCTTTACACGTTTGTAAAAACTTGTATTGCCAAACAGTTTTGTATACGAGTATTTCATTTCCACATCTTCAGATGGATGGATGGATGTGAAGTACTGGTTGACAGTTCCATGAAGTGACCCAGAAAGATTAAGCCATAACGGCAGGGGTCCTTCTTTAAACACAAAAATGGGCTTTCTGTTAATGCTGGTAATGCTGAATGTTACACAATCATTTGTTGGTCGGAAATCTTCGGAGAATTGAGCAAAACCAGCCACCGAAGAAAGATTATCCATCATCACGACAGTGCGAGCATGTGTGGGAACACATCAGCTCCAAACAAAAGTATTTTTGAGCACTCAAAACGTGGAATTAATGGGTCATTCTCCTTACAGCCTCAACTTGGCAGACTCACGATAGCACTACTTGAGGCAACATCCGAGGATGCTTGTATAAATGTTTTAATACGAAAACGATGCATAAAGTGCAAACTACTCATATGAATGTGTGTTTCGGGATGGGTTGCTGTATTGAATAGACATGTCTCACATTATAGCATTCAAAATAATACTCGTATAAGGGGAAAATATAAAAATAAAAAAATTTACAAGTTGAAAGCTCGTATTTAATAAAAATAGAAAAAATAGCACAAATGTCAACTTATTTTTTAAAAGTTTCGTTTGAACCTAATAATGCATTCATTAACTGTAGTTATAATTTTTTGAGACTCCAGTGTGACGTTGTTTAAAACTCCGAGATGCACCGTTACTTACTTTTATTTGCTCAGGCCATCTCTTTCTGTATAGGCATATACGATATGCTGTGGTCATATAAATAGCACACATGTTAGTTGATCAATAAAAGTTAACAAAATCGGGTGTTTGTAAAAATTTTAGAGTTTTATTCAGTTAGTTTCGCCGATTCTAAATAAAATGACAAACAAACCATCTAAAATCGCGGATATTCTCAAAATTTTGCGAAAAATGGTCTAAATGCACTCAAGCTAGTTACATCAAATGGTTCAAATAATTTCGAAAATAAGCCCAGCAATCCTAGACCGCGTAAAACCACCGCTTCTACTAATAGGCTAACAGTTCGCAAAAGTAAGGCTGATCCTTTCAAGTCACCAAAGCAAATTATGAAGGAAATAAATGAAAAAAGCAACCTTAATGTTTCAAGAAAACTAGTATCTAGAAGACTACATGAAGCTAATCTTTATGGACGCATTGGCCGAAGAAAGCCGCTCTTAACGAAAAAAAATTTAAAGGATCGTTTAGCGTTTGAAAGGGCCCATGTGAATAAAGACTAATTTTGGAAGAACGTGCTCGGGACTGACGAAACTAAATTTAATAGGGTTGGACCAGATAGAAAAACTTTTGTTCGGCGTCCCAAACGACAAGAGTTGAATCCGAAGTATACAAAAAAATCATTAAAGCATGGATGAGGAAATTTAATGACTTGGGGAGCTTTTTCCTAGCACGGCGTTGGGCCAATTTTAGTATACCAGGAAAAATGGATAAAAATATGTATTTAGATATTCTTAATAACCAGATCGAACCATTTGCATTTCAGAACATGCCTATTAGTTGAACTTTTATGCACGATAATGATCCAAAACACACAGCAAAGGTTGTGATTGATTGGCTAAAAAAGAAAAAATTTATATTTTGAATTGGCCGGCTCAAAGCCCAGACCTCAATCCCATAGAAAATTTATGGAATGATGTGAAGGTCAGCATAAGCAACCAAAATTTCCGAAATTAAGATGAGTTATGGAGTGGAATTCAGAAGGCTTGGTACTCTATTCCGAAGGATAGGGTCAAGAAGCTTGTGGAGAATTATGGGACGAAGCTGTCGGGCCGTTTTGGACAATTCGGGATACAGTACCAAGTACTAGTAGGCATATTCGTAAGCTCATTGTCAAATAAAAATAAATCACTGTCTTTTTTTTCAGAAACCAAATTGTGCTATTTATACATACATACGTCCACCTCAGCTAAGGAGCAATTTCAGATTTTTCATTAATTTTCTAGTTTTTGATTCGTAATTACAAAGTTACTACTGATTTTATGTTTTTAGTGTTTAAATTCAAATACCATGCAGTAAATTCTTGTTTTCCTTAATGTATTTTATTTAAATTTATGTGAACCACCCTACATGTATTTTTGTGCTATTTATGTGTCCACAGCTGTATATATAATATTTTTTTCCTTTAATTGATCTTGATGTTTTAATCTTTTTATAGCAAACAGATCTTATATACTCTGAATATAAACGAAACCAAATGGATAGCTGACTATGTATAACATACTGCCAATGCCAAGAGCGATAAGCATATAATGTGGAAACCAATACGTAGCTATGAGCTGTATGATAACACTATAAATTATGTATTCTGCTGGTGGGCGAAGAGGCGGACGAGGAGGCGGAGTTCTATGTAGCTTTGTAGTAAAAAAAACGAAATAATGTTAAAAGATTGAGTAAATCGTTTATTTCAGATACATTGTGCAAAAATGATAAGAACAAACAAAACGACATCAACAACAACAACAAAAACACTAAAGCAATAAAGACAAAAACCAAAAAAAAAACAACAATGGCAATAACAACAATGCAATTTATACGAGGACAATAAGATTATGCTGAAGGATAAGAAAAAAAAAATGACGAACAGACAACAAAAACTTTGTGATAGGTTTGTGAAGTGCAAAAACCATGAGTATTCTACTGCTGCTGCTGTAGAGCGTAACACTAAACGAAAAAACTAAGCTGGATGGAAGCAGCTTTAAGTGGATTTAAGGAGGTATTTGCGGAAAAATATCGAGCTTTTGCTTTAATTTTTACTTACTTTATAACTATAGAATTAAAAACTAGTAAGGAATGGAGCTTCGGCAGGGTAACGACGCGGCCGTATTGAAGTATATCCGAAGTAACTTTTGCGTAAATATATAAAGGGTCCGCCAAATAACTTTTTTTTTTTTTTGAAAATGCAAAAATAAAAAAAAATACTGAATATTTTCTCAAATTTCTTTTTTTATTTGAATGTACAATCCTTCCGGTTAATAATGGAAAATAATTTCATTCAAATGGCTGCCTCGGCTGGCCATGCAGTAGCCCACACGATCGGTCCAATTTTTAAGCACATTGTCGATTGTGTGCAGCTGTATTTCACCAATGGCTTCACGAATATTGTCCTTTAAAGCGTCCATTGTCTCTGGCTTGTCGGCGTAACACTTATCTTTGAGGGCACCCCAAAAATAATAGTCCAACGGTGTCAAATCGCAGCTCCGAGGTGGCCAAACGACATCAGCTCTGCGGCTGATAATGCGATCTTCAAAAACAGGGCGCAAAACATGGAGTGTAGCTTCGGCTGTGTGGCACGTAGCGCTGTCCTGTTGAAACCAAATGTTGCCAATATCCTCCTCTTCAATTTTTGTGAGCAAAAATTCGTTCAACATGGCCCGATAACGATGGCCATTGACTGTAACGACCACTCCTTGCTCATTTTCGAAGAAAAATGGCCCAATAATGCCTCTGAACCAAAATCCGCACCAAACAGTGACTCGTTTGCGGTGCATCGGCTTTTCAATGTATGCGTGCGGGTTTTCTGTGCCCCAAATGCGACAATTTTGCTTGTTTACATACCCGCCAAGATCAAAATGAGCTTCATCTGAAAAGATGATTTTTTTGACAAAATCGGCATCTTCTGTAAGTCGATCGCAGGCCCACTCAGCGAAGCGAAAACGCATTGGATAGTCAGTTGGCTTCAACTCCTGAACCAATTGGACTTTGTATAGCGTCATACCAAGGTCTTTATGCCAAATTCGTCTCAATGATGTCTCCGAAATGTTCAATTGTTGAGGACGACGGTGAATTGATGTTGATGCCGCTTCACGCACACTTTCTGCCACAGCAGCAATATTCTCGGGTGTACACACTGTTTTTGGCTTTTCACGCTTTAGTTTATCGATGAGGATGCCAGTTTCTTTCACTTTTTTCACAAGATAACGAACATACGGAGCTGACGGTGCTTCTGTTCTTCCAAAATCCGTACGCAATTTTCGCACACATGCTGCAACATTCCCATGATTTTCAAAGTAATGTCACAATATTTGCCAGCGTTGTTCAAGCGTATGCACAACCATATTCATTCAGCGGAAGGATAAAACTAATTATCTGTCAAATCAGACATGTGCTAAGTGTTACCATTCACGAAAAAAGCACTAGTTGAAAAAAAAACGTTAGATGGCGGACCCTTTATTTGCGAAAGTTTTCCTATTTTGATGGCGTCACTTTGTATGGGAGGTAGGCGTGATGTTCATCCAATTTCGCCAAATATCATAGAGATGGTTCGTATTATATATCAAAGCTTATGTGCAAAATTTCAAGATATTTATTTAATTTTTGTTTTCGATTTTTATCGCTGAATAAAATCGTTGCAATATCGGCATGTCTAAAATGGATCTTAGCAATACGCAGAGTATGGAAGATAAACTTGACGAATATAAAATTATTATTGCAAAAGAGCATATCACATCTCTGCAATGTAAATGCAAGCTTTATGGTCGTTTTGGTCGGTCTTTACAAAGCCGCTTGGTCTAAACTTATATTATTTATTTTTACAACAAAATTTAAAAATTTTTTTTATTGAATGTTGGAGAACATTATATAAACATGTTGCACAAATTGGTGGCATATCAGTACTGTTAACAATATATAGCATTACATTTTTTTATAAAAACTAGTTTTAAATCATCGCTAAACAAAATATATCGAAGTAATAACAATAAAAAAAACCACACTCATCCGTAAGTTAACTTTAAGGAATGCGCAAAAGCGTCACTACGTGCTTAAATTCCAGAACTAAACTGCTGGCAAGCAAAACAAATAAGAACAAGAGATAAAAAAAAAAAAAAACAACAGAGCTTGGGACAAGTTTACAGTGAAAAGTTAGCGTATAAAGGAAGAAACTTTAACAGTAGAACCTACTAAAGCAATACAAGATTAACTCAAGCATATGATTCAATTAAGTTCCAAAAATCTCAGAACTTAGAATTTTTTGTACCAAAACGCTTGGAAGCAATTTGAAAGCAGCCTAGTTATGAATTGAAACAGAGTTTGAATTAAACCTGTTTTTGTTGTTGTTGTGGTCATTTTGTGCCAAAAACAGCAACAGTTCGCAAGCAGAAAAGGTCTAAAAACAAAAAGAATAGCACAAACGTGCGTCAAAGCCGGTTAACTACTTAATGTTTACAGCGTAAAACACGTTTCGGCTATAAAATAAATAAAGTGTGAGGCTACATTAAATGTTATCAGCAGTTTTTCAAAATGTAAACATATTATTTTAAATTTTTGGGTCACAGCGCAAATAGATGCACTTCCAACTTATAATTCGTCTAAGTGTCTGTTTGTTGTGTTTTAAAAACATTTTAATTTTGTTTTCCAAAAAATGTGCAAAATTCATTTAACAAATTTGAGAAGTTGCCCAGCTTAAAAGAAAACCTTTAGAGTTGTTCGTACTAACTTTTATAGTAGTATTAAGACTAGCAGTAGAATTAACATTAGCATTAATTTAACATTTTGGTGGTATTCTCTATATAAGGTTTTGAATAACATTGGCATTGAAATTAATGTTAATATTAAGATTAATATGAAAATAACATTAATATTAACATTAACATCATAATCCTGAACATTAACATTTACATTAAGATGTAACATTGACATCAACATTAATATACAAATTAACATTAGCGTTAATTTAACATTTTGAAGGTTTTCACATTTTAGGGTTTTAAATAACAGCATCGAAATTAATGTTAACATTAATATGAACATTATTAATTAATATAAACATTAACATTAAAATTATTTCATTAATTTTGAAACGGTTCTGCTGAAACATTCCTTTATTGCAAAAAGAAAATATTCCTTTTATTGCACAATTAATGTTAATTTTAAGATTTGAGTTTGAAATTGAGTTCGCTTTATTCATTATGCATTTCTTAATTGATACGGGATGTTCTGACTGAAAACCATTTGTCTAATTGTTATTTTTGAAAATAAAACGAAGCATTTATCAGGCAAGTAACAATTAACACCAGCTCATGGTTATAAGCCGAGGCAGCACAGATGTGTTAATGTGAATTTTATAAAAATTTAACTAAATATTAAAATAGAAAATCGAACAGCTTCATTGGGAAGTTTCATTAATCATAAGTCCAGCATAATCTACAATTCCGTATGTATGTACGTGGTGTCAGTCTCTTTCTCCTTCGGTACAATATATAGACCCTCGGATGTGGTCCACCTCGTGCCATGTTGCGGCTGATGGAAGCCAACAATTTCCATTTGTCCCGATATGGGTCGGCCAAATGAACGTCCTGATATGCCTAAATAAATTTGAGTGTCAACATGTCGCAAACGCACATGGGCATCACGCATCCAGCTGTCGTTGCTGCATATTATTTCCCAGTGATCGCCAGTGTCACCAACACCATCGCCGCCATACGCAGAAACTTCCTGCTCACTCGACAGAGGTGACGAGAAGTGATGCGAATGTAAATTCTTTTTTGTCGTTAGATGCTCGAGACGAATGATGTCGCCACATTTGATAGGTTCTCCACGTTCACAGAATTTATTCGTAGCCGCCTTTACTACCCAGTGACTGTTGACATCCTCCTTCAGCTCAACACCCGTCACAGACTGTTGTCCAGATCCAGAGCCATACTTGACATCATGCGAGTGCAGCCGAAAGCCATAATCGGAATTGAGCAGTTTGATGATAGAGCCACAGGTAACAAGATTCGTTTTGGCGGCTGTAGAAAAGTTTTATTTGTTAACTATCAATATTTAGTTTAAACTTTAATAAGCTGCAATAATCGAATTTAAGGGGCGGCATGTTGGGCCAATCACAGCTTAACACATAAACTGCTCTTGACCCCACCGGTAAAAACTTACCAATAGCTGTTTGCAGCATGCCTAAAACAGCGAACGTGCTTAGTATTTGTGTGCACTTAAAAGTTGACTTCATTTTGACCAATTCACTAGTTTTCTTATAAATTCTTTGATATTTCTATTGATGATTTATTGCAGAAAGATTTTAATCCACTTCGATTAAAGAGAGACACGCAAACAGTTGTCAAATGTTCGTTTTACTTGCAAATGGCAACATTGCAACACTGTGAAAGTATACTACGTACAAAGAGCTTGTAGGTATAATATTGTCGGTATTATCAGCTCTAATCATTTTGAAAGATTTTGTAAATTTATGTACATAATGGATGTGCTATGTACTGTAGAGAGCGTATCGTTACCTTAATATAGAAAGGCCCTAACTCAATTTTTATTACATTATAGGAGAAGAAAAAAACTTCGTAAAAAACAAAGTTCTGCAATTTCTACAGTAAAAAGAATTGTAACATCGCTACATCACTTATAGTTTTTAATAAAAAAATTTGTTTACAAAAAATTCGAAACTACAGAACTTCATTTTTTATTAAGTTTTCTCCTTCTCCTATTGACTTAGGGCCTTTTGAGATAGGGCCTTTCTATATTAAGGTAGCGGTATATGTCTTGTATATAATCGACTTAATTAATTTGAAATTAAAACATATGAATAAATAATGGTATTTATGCAAATGGACAATAATACCCTTATAAATGATAAAAGACAAATAAGTCTGTCAGCCTTATGATTGAACTGTCAAATCTTGTACAGAGCAGCATTTGCACAAACCATATACAGGGTGACCAGCGACTGAGTGCAACTACTTACGGAGTTGTGAGGCGATGTCGAATTGAGCAAAAAATTGTATGGGAGTGGTGAGGGTCTATACTCACATTCTTAGGAGTTACAGGGTTAATTAATATTTCATGGCTGATTCACATTATTTGGGCCTATTCGGCGAAATCTGTTATTCTGTTACGCATTTTTTATTATCATTGATAAAAGATGTCGGCAATAAAAGATCTGTTAAAATTGGTATTCAGGACTTTGAACTTTTATGGCATCCTGTTATCAATCTTCGAAATCAAAAATCTATTACTTCTGTCATGAAACAGCTGATTGCTGTCAATAATTATTCTTAAAATGCACATAAAAAAGAAAAACATAAATCGCAATGCAGAGAGAAAAAAGTAAGTTAATCATTTAAATAATCAATTGTATTTTATCAATTAACATTTTCTTTATAGGGAAACGTGAGAAAAAGTCTAAATAGAGTTTTATTGCTCTTATTTAGAAGAAACCCCAATGCTGGCGAGGAGGAAACACTGCGACGCATCAGTGCAAGTGATGTGGCAAGAGTTGGCTGGTAGCCTTAACTCAACTGGTGTGGTGTACTATCATGCGACAAGTGGAAAACGGTAAGGCTTTTGTTTATATTGTGAGTACATATTTGCTTATGAATGATTTAATTTCAGGTGTTTGATAAACTGCGTTCGGAGAAAGGTGAGTTCGGTTTGCTGTTTAGGTATAACTCCATCAAGGCAGTTTTTAAAGACGACTTTTAAAAGCTAATTTAAAAAAAACTACGGCCGATATTTATAAAAACTTTTTTTATTATATTAATCAAGTATTCAAGCATACAAAAAAATTTTTAAAATTCATGTACATGTAAGCCCACAGAAGGCGTTGCAAATTGATGTCCAAAAAATAAAAATTACATTTCCGGTGGGACAAATAAATCCACACTGGGTCATCTAAAAAAAAAGAATTGCGGTTCGCCGTGGCCCGATTTTTAAATTTTTGTTTTTAAAAATATTTTTTGAGCTCAAAGTTGAAAGCCCGAAAATTGATGATATTCTATGGTCAAAATCATTGATTTTTTTACCTTGTGAAGAAAAAAATCAAAGTCGGGCCACGATGATCACAAGAGTTAGGCCTTTAAATAAACCACAAAATTTCGGTTGAAACTACTTAATTTCAAATTTGAGTAATAAATGAATATTTATTGATATTAGAAAATATTGATATATTGATTGATATTGATACTGCCTAACTAATTGTAATATGTTATTTTTTATTATTTTTTTGGGAAAATTTCCATGTAAATATATTTTTGAATTTTATAGAGTTGTTTGACCATTCCTTCGTAATTGCAATTTTTAAATATAAAAAAAAATTTGCGGAAAATTTGCAACGTAGCCTTTGCAAAACTTTCAGGCTGAATGGTATGTAGCATAAAGCGCTCATGTTCCCTGAGCGGTCAACATTTTAGGAAGCCAAAATATTTTATGTTACTTCGCTACCTGAACGCTCTTTCGAATATGTATAATTTTTTAGTACACCCAACTGCTTCAGAAAATTTTAAACTCTTAATTTATAGGGTGATGAACGCACGAAAAATCTGTACTATACTGTATTACGAGTTGTCATAACAATAAAAATGCTACTCATGGTCAGAGCTACAAATACACAAAATCAAAATTCCTTAGAAATTTTCAGAAATATGCTATGAGAAGAAAGATAATAAAAAATATATACAGTTTCGATAGTATCGTAAGTGTGGACGTAGAATTTTCAGTTTGATTTATTTTTCATTTCATCTCATTTATTTAATTCATCAATCAGTGTACAAAGCTCTTATAGACTATGTAGATAATTAAAAATACTAATATAATAATATAACTATACAAACTAATTAATATGTATCATTACAAGTTATTAAAATAAATAAAAAATGTATATAGCAAAAAATATAATTCAATTTCGTGTTTGAATACATAACCATTTACAATATTAACAAGATATATGGTAACAGATACTAGACTTACAAGCATCAGGTGCCATAATATTAAGCATGAGAGATCCTTAAAGGATTAACGTGAAAAATCTCTAAATAAGTCAGACACATTTAGGATTTCATTTACAACGAGTTATAGGCTTATTTTGACTATAGTTGGTGCTTTGCTCCCTAAAATGGAATTGGCTACGGAGATGGCGAGAAGGGGTATAAAAATGAATCATTTCTAGGAGTTCAGAGCAATTTATATTATGGTGGATCAGATTCCATATAAACATTACTGAGAAAACTTTACGCCTAGTTTCAAGTGGATGAAAATTTATAAGAGCACATCGAGTAACATAGGAAGGTATTAAGGGCAGGTTCCAATTAAGCTTTTTCCACATGTACCTAGTAAAATGTTTTTGAATAGATTCAATTCTATTTGAGTGTTGAAGATAAAAAGGGTTCCAAATAAAAGAGCAGTATTCCAATTGTGATCTTACTAGTGATGAGTAAAGAGTTTTGAGGGTATACGGGTCTGAAAATTCTTTTGAGTTTCTTTTTAAGAAGCCAAGCATTGATTTCGCTTTAGCTTTAATTAAGTCAAAATGATCCCTATACTCCATCCTTTGATCAAGGAGAACTCCTAAGTGTTTTTTAAAATAGTTCTGCCTAGATTAGTTAAATTTATGGTGTAATTCCAGGTAATAGGGGAGGCCAATCTAGTCTAATTAAAAAAACTCACATTTAGTAATATTCAGTGGTAGGTTATTGAGAATACACCAATTCACAATAGAATCTAGGTACATTTGAAGTAGATTACGATTGTTTGAATGCTTAATAGATCGAAATAACTTCAAATCGTCCGCAAAGGGAAGGCATTGGCAGTGATTTATAGCTGTGAGAATGTCATTAATGAAGATTACGAAAAAGAGGGGATCCAAATGGCTACCTTGAGGGACACCTGATGTGACATGTATTACATCGGACTAGCAATTGTTGGTTTTAACTAGTTGTTGCCTATCCTGTAGGTAGGATGCAATCCAATTGAGTAAATTTGAGTGAAAACTTAGAACTGAGAGCTTATCGAGCAAAGTAGTATGGTTAACTTTATCAAACGCTTTTGCGAAGTCCGTAAAAATTACATCTGTTTGTTAACCTTTAGCGATGTTATCAGTTATGTAATAACAGAAAATATTTAAATAAGTCGCTGTAGATCTACCTGAAAGAAACCCATGTTGATTTGAAGAAATTGAAGAAATTGTGTTTTTCAACAGAAATAAAGCTTCACATATACAATTTTTTCGAAGATTTTTGGTATTGTTAACAGTTTGCTGATTGGTCTTTAATTGCTGACATTTTGCTTAGGATCCGATTTATGAATGGGTTGTAAAAATGGTTTGGTGATGAGCATGCTTGTGTTGGTTAAAAATAAATGTAATACAATCTTCTGCTTAATAAATGGGAATTAGTATTTCGAAATAATATGGATTTATTAGGTATGTTCCCGTACTTGAACATTCGGATGAATTCGTGCTATTTTTTGCGATTTCCTGTTCACGCACACAAATTAGAGTGCCAGACATTGAAACTACCAAATTTCAATTTTGAATGCAAATTCTCAGAACTTCACGTAATAAATTAAATTTTTTAGGATCAATTTTGTAATTTATTCAATTTTCTTTTGAGTGACACCAAAAACATTAACATTTCTCAAAAAGTAAAAGTAAAAAAGTTGGCTGTACAAAAAAAACTATACTTATTAGAAAACAATGACATTATCTTCTGCATAACTAATTGTAATGTCATTATTTATCATTATTTTTTTATAAGTATAATTTTTTTAGTACAGCCAACGTTTTTATTTTTAAAGATATGCTTATGTGTTTGGTGTCATTGAAAAGAAAATTGAATAAATTACAAAATTGGTCGAAAAAAATTTAATTTTTATTAAATTTGAAAACATTTAATAATACGCAAAATTCTGAGAAATTTGCACTAAAACTTAAAATTTGGTAGTTACAACCGGTTGAGTTCATATTCACAAGAGCACATCTCGGTAACGGTTAAGCTGGTGAGGTTTGTTGATATACCGTTAGAAAGGTGAAATTATTGCCTTTAAAATGAGTTTTCAAAATAAGTTTACTGTAAGTTAGTTTTTCTGCTAGAAACAATAACGCGAATCAAAGTGGTGAAATATTAATTAGCCCTGTACCTCCTAAGAATGTGAAAATAGACCCCCTTCCCCCTCCCATACTATTTTTTTCTCAGCTCGACATAACCTTTCACCTCCGTAAATAGTTGCACTCAATTGCGGGACACCCTGTAGTGTGGAAGCTCTTTAATATTATAAACTTTATCTCTTGAAATATTTTATGAGATAAGCTGTTTATTCAACACTTATTCACCACTGCTGCCCTACTACCTCACTGAACTGACTCACGCTGTCAATTTAAAGCACAGCTGTTTACACAAACAATTAGAAAATTCTGCCTATACACAAAGAATTTACGTTGTAATTCCCATAAAAATTGCATTTTATCACAAATTAATGGCGTACAAACGTGTACTCTTATTTACAATATTATTGGCGATATGTTATTTAGTTGGCGTGACATGGGTGAGTAAAAAAAAGTCCTAATATGGCTATCAACAGAAAAACATTTTTTGCATATAAAAACCAGGCTGAGACAGCAGCGCAACAAAACAATGCAAGCAATGGCGCTGCGCAAAGCAGTATTAACAGCAGTAACACCCTCAACGTTGGCAATATTTCAATCGCCAGCACGGCAGCAACTAATGTAGCTCTTCCAAAAGCAGCTCCCGCTGCAGTGGTTACAGTCGCATCAAACAAAACTACGCCCAAGTGGTAAAATTGATGCTTGTCTATTTATTTTAAAAAATTATGGAAATTTTTGTTGCCTTTTTTAAGTGTTTGCGATGGAGCATTGTTGCCACGTCTGGGAGAGAATGGCAAAGAAGTAGAAATCTGCCCAGAATGCAAGTGTCAGCATGAGGCGCGAAATACGACTTTAATAAAGGTAAATAAAATTAATTGTTTACATTAATATACGTGGGTTAAGCTCGGACAGAGCTGTGGCACACCTCTATTATTGGAATTGTAAATAAATATATAAGTTTGATATAAACTTTAATGGTCCGCAATGCAAAGTAGACTAGGGTAGACTTGGTTGCTTCGTTTCGCAACTATTAAAAACAATCAAATTATCAATAGGCCGTCAACTTAAAACTTTATTTTAAAGAACTCAAAAATTAATCCACAAATAATTCGTTTAGTAACAAATTATTTGAGTGCAATAGTCCATTTAAAAAATATTCGAATTTCTAATTTAAATTTATTTCTTTTCAATTATGACGTAAAGCAGTATATTGAGCTCAAAACTAAATGAAAAAAACCCATGAAATCATATAGGAATTATATAAAAATAATATAAGACCCCAATTAAAAAAGATTTTGTTTTCTTTTGAAATTTTAGGGCTTAATTTCATAGCGAAATAAAGGTCCATTAAACGAAATAACGTCACAATTATTAATAATTGTTTTATATATGTATAAATGATTGAGGTGTTATTTAATTTTGAGTTTGGCGCCTTATTTCATAGAGTCAATATATTGAAAGAAAATTCAAACCTGGGGCCGAATCGCCGCATCCGTGAGCGTATCAACCCCTGAATTTTCTAAAGTTTACTTTGATCGATTTGAAACAACGGTTTCCAATAGCTCGAAAATTTTGGAAAAACTAGTTCAAATAACTAATTTAAAATCGGGACTAAGTTTATGTGAATCGCTTTTAAATGTTCAATATCTTCAATCATGTTTCAAATAAAACTTTGTTGATCTGACCAACCTGTACTAAAACTTTATAGAGATTTTTTTATTAGAATACATTTACGTTTCTTATGGTTCTGTTAGACCCATGTTAGATAAGAGCCCCAAAAAAAAGGATAGTTAAGGGGTAATTAATCGTTGTTAGGAAATTAAGAAAGAACCATTATATCTTTAAAGTATATGGATTCCCTTAAAGAATTTTGTTTAAAAGGAGGATGGTTCCAGTTAATGGGTGCATCCTGTCCTGAGTAAAATAATGGCCTAACTGGAGCCTGAAGTTAATCGAAACATCCGGGTAGCTATTGAGAACTATTGACACGATTAATAGTTGCCAAATGCTTGCACAGTAGTAGCAATTTTTGTGTTGGTCCTTCGGGGAGTATCATGCTGGCTGTGGTAGCTCAACGTCACGAGAAGTCTTGGTTAAATCAGTGTAGGTTTGCGAAGTTGGCCTGGACCGCAATTTGGCAGATTTTTAGTTTGGTCTCAATTTCAACCAATAAATGGATTTTCCTGGTCAGTGTTATAGGAGTGTTATATCAGTAAACATTTAATTTAAATGATAATATCTACATAATAAACTGCTTAAAAATAAATTTTACTTAAAAAAAAAAATATATTTTCTTTTCTCTCCACAGGTCGTTGTAATAATTGTGATATGGATCATTTCGATTCTGGTGATTTATATGCTCTTCCTTATGTGCTTGGATCCGTTGCTGAATAAACGAGTCAAGGCCAATTATCAGGAGCATACAAACGAAGATGTAGCTATAAAATATTCTACCGTTCAATATAGTCTTTTATCAGATTGCAATAAAGATTCTGATTGAAGTTTCCCCTTTTCGTTCGTTCTTTTATGTTTCCTTTTGTTTTCATTTTTCGTTTTATTTTTTATAATTTTTTTCTTTGCTTTGGTTTAATATTTGGGTTATTATCATATTCCTGAGTTAATTTTATTTAAATTTCCTTCATATAGCATTGCATGTTTGTAAATAATTTTTTTATAACGCCCCTCTATGTGCGTTTTTATTATTTTATCTCTTCATAATATATCTATATTTTCACCTAATTTTTTCTATTATTTTCCAAATTGTCCCAATTCGCATTCTAAATTCTTTTCTCTCTCTTTTGTTTGCTTTCTTAGGATGATGCAACATCTGTCTCTCCACCATTACCCACAACAAACAATCAAGAATTGAACTCACGAGCTAATGTTTTGAATCGGGTAGGACATCAACAAGATAAATGGAAGCGTCAAGTGCGCGAACAACGGCGTCACATCTACGATAGACGCACCATGTTGAATTGAACAAAAATACGCGTGCTAAACGGATGATGAGTAGCAGAATACAATATATATAAAAAAAAAAAAATATATATATATAATTTCGAAAATGCAAATCTACAACATAGCGCCTACGTAATTTCACATATATTTATTTTTATTCGTCTTGTATTTAAAATCTAAATTGTATGTTATGAAAACTGATTCTTGCTACAAAAGTAATGTTGAAATCGAAAGACATAAGCATAGTATTTGAGCCAATTATTACAGAATATTTATCAAATACTTAAATAATTTTTTATTGGTAGCAATATTATTCAATATAATAAATTCGTAACAAATCTTTTATTATTACGATAACATTTTTCGACCTAGTTAAATTCAAAAAAACTTTGTTTTCTCAATTTATTTCATTCCGATCTCTGTAAAATTGGTTGTTTATCAGCCACTTTTGTGTTTTCACTATTTTCCGATTAAAATAAATTAAATATTTACAAAATCATTAAGAGTTTTCAATCAAAACTATTGTAGAATCCTATTGCTAAAAGATGTGAACTTGAGTTTAATTTATTCCAAGGTGAATTAATTATTATTCAAATTTGTATGAATAAGGCGAAATTTCAAGACTCTGAAATTCGAACAAAAATTTTTTGCGGATACATTGGATACTATTGAGTCCTTTCAATTTTAAGTGGATATACAATTGTAGTATTAATTGCGGAGTTTATATTTCAGTAATTTCTGAAGTAATTCAGTAAATTTTTAGATTTGCAAAGAACTTTTGCTTAACAAAAACTAACTGAAGTAAATATTTTAGAAGCAAACCTTTGCCCTATGTCGAGTCCACTTCGGCAACTAAAATCTATTCACCAATCAAATTTGTTTACAGGGTTTTCATTTCAAATATACCAAATAAAACACTTAAAATTGTTTTATAAATTCAAAGTCCATGTTTTATTTTCGCATGAAATAAAGTTAAGAATCTTAATTAAAAATTAGAATGTAACCCAGAAACTAAAACTAGTATCCTTTGACCATCATAGCCACTTGCCAGTTTTGATTAACGTTGAAAGGACCCTGTACAATGGTGCCCTCTTTGGTGCATACAGCTACTGTGTATTTAGACATCGAACGACAATCACGATAAAACATAACTTCCATGCATTTGCGCAGCTGTTATCAATTAAAAAAAATTTAATATAAACTATAAACTTTTTCTTCTAACCAACTCACCACTTCAGAGGCTTGATTCTGTGTCAGCTTCTCGCCTTCAACAAGTTGCTCACGCACCAAAGGCAGAGCTAAGTGTTTTCCAAAACCTGTACATACAACTTGATCTTCATAGGCACGTCCACGTAAATCGACATGGCCCAAGAAAGGTTCACCATTCTCCATGCCCCCCACAATCAGATCCAGCCACAATGGATTAATACGGTTACGACGATTGTACAGCACGCGCGTTAACCAATTATATAGAGATTTTGGTTTCAATTCGTTCGCATCCTGATAGTACATATCTTCGACAATTTTCTGATCAATACTGCGTTTAAGGCTTTGGAAGTCGGCAAAATCACCGCCAGCACCAATCATCGTTTTGTCGTTTATTTTAAAGACGCGCGTTACATTCTGATAGCGTGCCAAAGAGCCATATGAGACCAGGTTATCAGCAGCAATCATGACGCCGCCATCGAATTTAATGCCCACAACAGATGTGCCGGTGGTCATGGGGGAACTATTTTTATAAACGTAGTTTTGTTATATGTTAAATCTTTATATTTTTGTGAACTTACGATGTTCGTTGAGTTCCATATAATCCAGCCGTTGTGTATTCCGGGCATGCGGTTGTTCCATTGACCGCATAGCTATTGGCGCCGGGAAAGTTGTAGAACTGTCCTGGCACTGGTCCATTGCCCCAGAGTTCTTGACGGAATATTTGTTGACCCGAATACATATTTAGTTGTTATTTATACAAATTTTTCTACAGTTCAATGCTCAAAATTATAAAATGCAAGTTGTGAACGATGACAGACACAAAAATTTATTTGACCGAGGTGACAGTTGCTCAAAGCTCTGTTCGATTTTCGTCTTCATCGAATATATATAACAAGCACTGTAGATGAGCTTAATTTTATCACTGTTTATAGTGTTGTTTCAGGAGTAAATTCATTCAAGTTTACACTGTGCTGGTTCTGTTTAGTACCATTTTACAAATGCCGTTTTGCGATAATTTCTGTCACTGATTTTCTGTTTATGGGAACAAAAGTGACGAAAGACGAAAGTGAAACTGAGTCTTTCGTGGAAAAACGAGATGAAAGACTGAGTTCTGTGCGATTGAAGAAAAACGGCTAAAATTGGCATTGGGTATTTTGTGACGCCGACAAAATATGCGCAAGTAATTGCTCAAAAAGATAGTGCATTTTTTCTAGTTGGCATTACTGTTATCGTCAAAGATCTGTCAAACGTTTACGAAATTTTAAATGCACAGCTGTTTTTTTATATACATAAAACAAAATAATAAATCCAGTTTTCTACACTTTTCTTTGGAAGTCGTGTGTTAAGAGTGTTTTAAAAATGGAGAATTTTGATGATTCAAAAAAGCAACTGAAGCCAGACAAAAATTAATGGAAAATTATGGTGATGATGTGATAGAATAAAGACAATGTCAGAAGTGGTTTTGGCATCAAGACGCTAGTGGAAACAAACAAGCATTCGACAGTTAGAGAAATTCCGAGTTCTTTAAATTTGTGTGTTTTAAGCGTTCATGGCCATTAAAAGTCTGCTGGTTTAATCAAAAAATTGAATACCTGGGTTCCGTTCGAATTGAAAGAAATTCACAAAGCCAATCGAATTGACATTTGCAATCGGCTCATGAAACGTGAAAAACTGACCCGTTTCTTAAGCGAATGATTACGGTTTTCAAAAAAGGAATCTAGTTCAAGAAAGATGAAACATCGGAGAGCCAAACAAAATCAAACATTTGCCAAAAGAAGGTTATGCTTTTAATACATGATGCAACTAACAAGGTAGTGAAGACAGTTCTTTTGGAGATCGTAGGCAGTCAAAAATGGCACAAAGTTGAAAACGAAAAAAGTAAAAAAAAAATATAAATATATACAGGCAAATGACAACATAAGATCGCCGTTTGTGTGAATGTAGCCAGCCGTCACTACCATCTCGTTAGTTACATCAAACTGCTTATATGGTTTCAAGGTCAAAATTTGTACATGGATTTAAAAAAAACCGTATAGTTTTCAATAAAGATACTGTTTTCCATTTTTTTGCTGAAGCCAATGGTATTATATATTGTACACTTCTTAGGCCAATATCTTTGAAAAGAGCCGAAGCCAAACTTTCCGATGTGACTCTTTCCGATACGCCAATTATATCGTACATCATGACATAATTTAGACAAATTTTATTTTGGTGTTAGTATGTATTTCAAATGTAAATTCAGAGTCAAAGTCATATATTGAATCAAAATGTTGGTAAAATTTGACTTAAAAGGCAACATATTTTTAAAACTAAATCAGATTCGGATAGCTGGCAAAAATTCCTTTCAACAAGCCCAAAACTAATGATATAAGCTGCCATTTTTTTACTATTCAACAGTATTTTTATTTAAAACTATACAGTTTTTTTTTTAAATCCATATACAAATTTTGACCTTGCTATGCCCAATATTTGGATTGATTTTAGACCTATAGTTTCTTGGGGAAAATTTCTCAGAATTTATCGGAGATAACGTTTCTTCTATACGCATTCTTCGTTTTTTCTCATCCGAACAATTTGATCCGCCCTATACGAGGGCTGTTCGGAAAGTTCTTAGCCTGACACAGATATGACGGCATAAACAGCAAAAAGTTAAGTCTGTAGGAAACTTTAATCCATCGTATGAACACATGTAAAATTTCAATTGGATCTGGCAGCTCATTCGTATAAGAACAGCTGTTCAAAAACGGTACTTCAGTGATTTGTGTTGCAATGGAAAAATTTGAAATTCGTTGTGTAATTAAATATTTACATAAAAAAGGTTTATCGGGACAAGAAATTCATAATGATATGGTGAATGTATTAGGTGAGAATGCTCCTTCATACGCAACAGTAAAAAACTGGATAGCTGAATTTAAACGTGGTCGTTCAAGCATTGAAGATGAGCCTCGAAGTGGTCGTCCAAAAACTGCAACTTCAGCAGAAATCATAGCAAAAGTACATGATATAGTACTAGACGATCGACGAGTGACAGTGCGGGAAATAAGTGATGCCATAGGCATCTCAAATGATCGAATTCATTTGATTTTGCATGAAGAATTAAAAATGAAAAAAATATCTGCAAGATGGGTGCCGCATTTGCTTACGGTTGATCAAAAACGCATTCGCATGAAAATTGCTCAAGACTGTTTGGATAGATTTTTGCGAAATAAAATGGATTTTAAACGTCGTTTCATAACTGTTGATGAAACATGGATTCATCACTATACACCAGAGACGAAAGAGCAATCAAAACAGTGGATTGAAGCTAAAGGAAGTGTACCAAAGAAGGCAAAATCAATTCAATCGGCTGGAAAAGTTTTGGCAACGGTTTTTTGGGATTATAAAGGAATATTATTGATCGACTATATTCAAAAAGGTAAAACAATTACATCAGAATATTATTGTAACCTTTTGGACCAATTGTATGTGAAAATTCGAGAAAAACGACCTGGTTTGCAACGCAAAAAAGTAATTTTTCATCAATACAACGCACCAGCACACAAGAGTGTTAAAACAATGGCAAAATTCAACGAATTGAAGTACGAATTGCTTGACCATCCACCTTATTCTCCTGATTTAGCTCTCTCTGACTTTTACCTGTTCCTAAATCTAAAAAAATTTCTTGCTGGCAAGCGTTTTACCTCAAATGAAGATGCAATTGCAGCTGTAAGCGATTATTTTGCAGAGCTTCAGGACAATTATTTTAATCAGGGGATAGAATTGCTAGAAAAGCGTTGGACTAAGTGTGTTGAAGTTTCAGGAGATTATATTGAAAAATAAAGATAATTTTAAAAATCTAACTCTTGTTTTTCATTGTTAGGCTAAGAACTTTCCGAACGGCCCTCGTACATATCTATATTATTATTACGCAAGGGCATTTTTTGTGATGACTATTAAATCTTTACTATAGACGTGATTTTCATAAATATTTCTTAAATAGTGCGTATTTTTTAAAAAAAGCTGAAGCAATTTTCTATGAAAAAACAACCAAATATCTTTGTGATGCCTAAAAGAATGTGATGAATTTTTATTATAATGCTATGATAAGTAATAACTAGGCTACTTAACAAATCAACAGAAACATAGAAAGTCTCCATGAAATCTTTGGTTCAAATGTAAAAATAGTTCTTAATATAAAAACGAAATTACCTATCACTTAATATTTTTTATTTTGGCGTTCTAACGCCACACGGGATTACTAGTATATATATATATATATATGCCATGTAAGGCCGCCACAATGTGGTCCAACACAGCGACTTGACTCACAGTCGATATTTTTTAAAGCGTCTACATTTACTTGAGAAATCATGTCTCAGTATTCGATACTGGGTATTTACTGGGTATTCGATACTGGGATACATTTACAAGGTAGGCTAGTTTTAGGCTAGTAGGCTAGTTTAACGCTGTGAGGGTCATAAACGGCAAACTATAAAAGCAACAAAACAACTAGAAAATGTTATATTTGAATAAAAGAATCTGGCATCTAACTCCCTTTTGTACCAGTTACTGCAGAAGGTATTTTGAGAGATACAGTTTATTTTTCATAAGAAAGATTCTAACTAATGACTAATTTTGACACTGGACCAATTATTCTTCATTATTTTTAAAGGATATTCTCATTAAAATTAATTTTTTTTTAAAACAATTATGTTTTAGAACAGTCTGCTAAGTCTCTGGCATGTGTTGACTGAGTTATTTTCACTTAGAACGCGAAGAAAAAACACTGTTAACCTCTGTCAACACATGCCAGAGATTTAGCAGAGTTGATGCAATCTCTTTATAATTTATATTCTCTGGAACTAATTGTTGCTAATTTCTCCCAGTTAGTAATCCTTTTTGTTTTTTTTTGTGCATAGAAAAAACAGTTAAAATATTAAATGAAATTTAAATTTTATTTGATGGATACTTTTAATTACACAACTTATAATAACAGAAGACATAAAATAAAATGTTCGCATTTGATAAAAATACATGAATTAAAAACCATTTCCAAGACTATTGTATATATGACACTTAAAATTAACAAATATAACTATTAAAAACAACTATAAACTATAAAATACAAGTTTTTACTTTACATAATTTGTTTTTGTAGGTAATGAAATCAAGCGAACAAATGGAATTTTTGTTTTTTGAAATACTTTTGAAAGGAATGTTTTCATTAAAATTTTAGACAAAGCAAAACAAGTTAATGTATCGGAACGCACATTACATATACATAAGTATATTTATAAGTATATTCTTTTATAATTTGGAAATAATATTTTGTATTACTTTTATTTTTTTATTTATTACATATACAATCTAAAGCCAATTTAGGCCAATGTGATTATAAGTTTCTTTTACAAATAAGCATCTATTCAATTTATAACTTTCATGTGCACAATATTAAGATTAAAAAGCTTAAATCGAAAATCCCCAATTTCTTAAATTATTCACAAGACTCCCTGATAAGAGATCAGGAACTCTAAGACCACTTATTAGAACTAAACCAATTCCATAAGGTGCTAAAAGATTTAAGTTCAAATGTTTTTGTAGAGAGTATGTGTAGAGCCCACAAAATTGTTAAGACTTTTGGATAAAAAGGTTTTTTTTTTGGCAAGAAATGAACGCTCGAAAAAGATTTGGAAGCACGAGAAATTTAAATTTGTGCGTCATCGAGATCGAGTAAAATTAAATACTTTTCAAAGGTAAATAGGAGTTCTGTTTCAATAAATTTGTTAAAAACAAAATGTTTCTCATTTGAATATATTGTAGATTATTCGCATGTTTATGTTTCCGAAAGGAGCACTCTCGTTCGTGTGGGACAGAATAAGCAATACATTTTTTCATATTAAAAAAGTTTTGTTGCTCGTTTCTGTCACGAACGAGAGTGCCCATTTCGGATGTTAATAAACATGCATTGACAAATTTTAGTACATTTTCAGAATGTTAAAAACAAACTTAATAATTCTGTTAAAAATGGGACGCAGTTGATTAATATGTGCATGAAAAAACTTCTAAGCCATATATAATATGGAGCCACGCTTGTGCAACAATAAGTTTTACTGGTTTTTTTCATACTTGAATAATCTTCTAACTACCATATCTGATGGTTTTATAATAATTTATAGCTTATAGAAATACATTTTTTGAATCGTTATACGATTAATATAAGGCAAGATACCAATATTTCTATTTTGAACAGCAGCAACACAGACTTGTTTTCTTATCACTTTTGGAACTCTTGACATAGGGATGTGGACCACGCATGAAAACATCGATGAGTTGACAATGAGAGCTACAGGAAAGTAAATAAATAAATTTTACAAAAGCAATAGTTACTTGAAAATTACTTTTAAATATTTCTAATATATTTGCAATAGTTCAAAATTCAATGTTAAACCATTAAGTTTAATTTTACAAATACTTTTTATAGAATTAAACTCATCAAGGAAGCATTACCTCATCGTTACATCTAAATCTTTGACGACTTCACCATCACAATTCCAACTTGACATCCGCTCTTCATCCTCACTTTCTCCATGTGTTACGGTGATGGGTTGGCAGGATCCTTTAATACTGTATCCTTCCTCCATGGAACTTTGCACCAGTGAACGAAAGAAAAATTTGCGTGTGCGGTACACCTCTACAAACGGTAAATTACGCTGTTGAATTAATAAAATAGAAAATTCTGTTAATAAATAAGATATTTAAAATTTTTTTTTTAAGTTTCAGAAAATAAAATGTTGAAGGGAATATTTGCTTGGAAGGAATGAGCGGCAAAAATACCAAGAGTGAATATTAGTCTGACTTACTATATCACCATTTCTTCCCATGGTGTTGATAACAAAGCGCACGTTATTCATAAGTGATGTCTTTCGCACCAAAATTAGATCCAAATGACCATCGCCAAGATGAGAATACCGCGAAATGCCATTCGGGCTGCGTGAACAGGCGCAGGTGATATTGGCACCGCTTATCATAAAGAACGTGCCTTTTATTACCTTCCACTGCATATTAGATTCCGCTTCCAAGATATTATTGTCCACATTATTAATGAGGCTGTTGGAACAGCAGGAAGATGTATTTTGTGTTCCATTTGTTGCAATTGTTTCATTAGTCATTGTATAGCCTGTAATATCAGTTTTCTGATCATTGTTTGGCGCTTCATTTAGTTCATTGTTTGTATTAACAATACCGCAAGGTTGTTGGTGCTGTTGCTCATCGCTTAGTGTTTGCATTGTTTTACAATACTTTTGTTTAAATTGTTCGTCTATCACACATGTTTTATCACAGTTTTCATTATTACTATATTTAAAATTATCAACTTCATCAGCATTATCGGTACGTTGTTCGTTGTAAATCGAGCTTAAATTAATTTTTGCATTATTAGCATGCGTTAAGTTACTTAAAGAGTTTTGTGACTGCAACTTTAAATTTGCTTCTGTTTCATTTTCCGTTACATTATTTTTATTGGCCAATGGTTGATGATCTTCTTCTAGTCTATTGTCTTGGGCTTCTGCTGCTCTGCAATGTTGACAATTTGTATAACAAAGCGTATCTGCTGGTTCCAATGACTCTGGTGCATTGGCATCATTACTAATGGCGTTTTGCTGTGGACAAGACAGATGCTCGGCATTTGGCAATAGTATATGTATTTCAGCTTCATAACCACGATTCATAAGGAATGTTTTAACACCTGAAAACATTTGAGAACAAAATGTTTAGAAAATAGCAACATATTAACAACGATCTATCTATATTAACGTTTAACTCCAAGCTATAACAATCTTAATTTTCTCAAATCTTTGTACTTACCCGTATATTCATAGCGTTTTGTGCCCATCCAGCGATACTTCTCACTCTTAGCGGCCACATCGCCTAGATAACCATAGGAAAAAACACTGGCACAGAAGCGCAAAATTCCTTCGCTATTGCGCACGCTGCAAATGTCCAAACCACGACGTTGTCCGAGTACCAAATGTATAGCCGCTGTACGCACATCGGAGGTACCGTGGAGGCTGTAGGCTACCGTATCTGTGCTGCCCGCTGGTATTATGCCTATTGGCAGCGTAGGCTTTGGAATATACACTGGTCGATTTTCATCTATACTCCGATCACGCATACTGCGAAAGAGTAGACCATTTATTACTTCAGCCACGGTTCCATCGCCCCCCACACAACATACGGCATCGTAAGGTGTTAGATCGTGACTCATAATAATGTCACGTATTTGATTGGCACGCTGCGATATTATGCACGAGGCATCGATACCGGCCAGTTGGAAGAGCGGCTTGCAATATCGTTCGTACGTCTGCAGACCCTGCTGGCGGCCTCCATAAGGATTGATGAAAACCAACAGACGCTGTACACGCTGTTGACATGCGGCCATTTGAACAAGCGCTGTGTACCATTGTTGTACGATATTGGCATCTGCATTATAGAAACTAATGCTACGCACGCGCCAGCGATTACAGTCGGTAGCGGATTTTACCACACGCACTGCATAGTGAATGTTTAGAAATTGTGCAGTAGACAAAGCAGTCTCCTGTTTAGCAGGTTTTGCATCACTTAGTTTGACTGCTATAATATCATCGATATGAACCACTTTACTGGATTTGCCATAGGCAGCTCTATCCGACAATTGCTCTGCATCGACAGCACATTCTGTGGTATGGAAAAGAAACGTGTCTATTATGTTGCTATTCTATTTTAAGCTTGATAGAAATACCTTTCTTGTGCTTTGTCTGTGACTCCGACTGGCTACGTCTTTCGTCTAGACGCTCCCATACGATGTGGTCATAATGCAGAAGTACACGAAATCTGCGTTTACCAACGAGGAAATTACTCAGGAGTATATCACAATTTTGTTTAATTTTGGATTCCGCTGTGTTTTTACTTTTCTGTTGTTGTTCTACTTTTGTTTCTTTCCCATGCGTTTGTTGTTTTCGTTGTGTTGCATCTGTACTGATTTCAGTCATGATGCAGCTGTTGGACTTGTTTTTTTGGAAGCCTCAAAATGCCATTTTTAGAAGCTGTAATAAAAAAACGGGTTTATTTTAGCGATTGTAGATATGTAATATATGTGTTTAAAATAAATATGTGCATTACGGTGTGAATGAACCCATTCATGACAATTTCATAGTGAAAAAAAATCCTTTTAAGGTTACCTCATTTCGTAAATTGACGATAATTTTGCTTGGCAGAATGATTACGAAGTGTTAAAAGATTTAAGTAACCATATTCAGAGGAATGATGCCACTTTTTTAATGACCGTGATTCTTTGTATATTTACGTATTTTCACTTAAATAAATGGACTCTCTTAATATATTGGAATTATTTCAACGAATGCAAGAATATGCAATGAAAAATGTTGACGTACTTATGAACAGTTGATCTCAAGTTAGTGTGCATTTGTCAACTTATATTTTTCCGGTATGAGAATTCATTTGTCAATTTTCAAATTTTTCAAGTGTTCTATTTTTTTATAAGCTTTGGATAAATTTTGAAAATCTTGCATAGACAAGTGCTAAAATACTGACTTGAAGGTAGATGCACATAGGTAAACTTTTTATATTTTTTTCTATACAGGGTGTAGATACAAGACCAGAGTGCAAACATTCAAGATGGCGAAATGATAGTCGAGTTGAGCAAAATTTAAATTGGCGCTATTTACGTTTGATAGGACTGGAGGTAGAGTAAGTACAGGATGTTCTCAGGGCGGGGTGCTATCTTCAACCCTGTGGAAGTTGAATCGGTCATAAACACGATAGAGCATGCAGATGAAATTGCGTTGGTGGTCTGTGGTAAGTTCATTGACACCATTTCTGACATCATGAAGGGAGCACTCCGAATGTTGGAGGAGTAGTGTTGAGAACAAGGTCTTACCGTGAACGCAGGAAAATCAGATAATATTATCTTTACTAGAAAGAGAGTAGGCCTGAGGAGAGTACCACTCAGACTTTTTGGAGCTGGAATCAACATGTCAACGAAAGTTAAACATTTAGGGGTAACCCTTGATAGTAAACTGAACTGGAACGAGCATGTAGAAGATAAGATTCAAAAAGCCAAGAGGGTTCCGTTTCAGTGTAGACGCGTTTGTGGTCTCAAATGGGGACGAAACCCAAAGGCTATGAAATGGGTCAACACTATGATGGTTAGACCTGTCATCACGTATGCTTCGGTGATTTGGTAGACAAAAGTCAGCCAGAAAACCATTAAATAGAGACTGGATAGAGTCCAACGGCTGGCGTGTGTTGGAATAACAAGTGCAATATGCACCACTCCAACAAGCGCAATGGAGGTCCTGTTAGGTATGCTGCCGTTGAATTTAGAAATAGCCCTCAGGATGTTGCGAAATGCTACGTGGCATGGATCAACGGCCCTAAATGGTCATATGTGCATCCTTGATATTGTACAGAGAGATGTCAGGGAGACGTGTATACCTATGGACGGAAGGTAAAGAGTCAGAATAACAGAAAAATGTTATAAGACTCTTATAATAGATGGAGCCGTTTGTGAAGGTTTGTGCTGGTAACAATATCAGTATATTCACAGACGGCTCTCTGATGAATGGCAGAGCCGGGGCAGGCGTTTACTCAGAAGAGTTGAGCCTGTCCTGTGTACTGAGGTTAGGGAGATTTGTGTCTGTATACCAAGTGGAAATGCTTAAAAAAACGTTAAAAAAAGAAATAATGATGAAGCTTTAAGAATTAAAAGTTAGCCTATTTCAAGGTTGATTAATATAGTATAGTATAGTATAGTATAGTATAGTATAGTATAGTATAGTATATAGTATAAGATATAGTAAATGTCTTCGAGCACGAATCTCGACCTTCAAACAGCTGATTGTTAAAGTTTAATTTAATTTAATTTAATTGTTGTGCTGTATTTAAAAAAAAAAATAAATGCATAAAAAAATAACGTTAAAATATGCAAAATGAACGGAAATGGATGTGTACTGCTACCAGATGCTTCCTACTCATCTGAAAGTATTTTAATTTTGCGTTTTTTATATATGGGCATATATATTAATATTATATATTTAAAGTTATTAAAAACTTATTATTTGATGATATTATCATAGAGAAACATTTAAAAATTATTGATTTAAGAAATTTGAACATAAACTCATTTACCGTGATGATCAAATCGTCTGCACTGTTTCATAAATGTAATTTTTCTTTTTAGTAAATGTCTCGTAAACGTTTTTGTTTTAGTATAAATGGAAGGCATTGGCTAAAAATAATGGAAAATGATTGAGTCAAGGAGATGCAGAATATATTAAATTTTTGTTTAACGACTAAATTACATAATTACTTAATTACCTAACTACTCAATTACCCAATTGAATTACAATGGAAATTTAAGTAACGTAACGCCAGTAACGTCACCTCATACGACTAAGCCTAATAACAAATAAACGGGAAACGATTTTTAAATTTGATTACTTGTAAAATAAACTAATATTATTTGAAAACCTTCTAAAAAAGGTTTCATACAAAAAGTCTTGCCCAATTCGCAGAGTTTTGCAAATTTTATGATATAATCCAAATCGAAAACTAGTTCTGTTTTTTATAGCGTCACGCCAGAGCATTTGCTTATATCTTTAAATCCTGAGGATCGATTGTTGTAATTCTTGTACTTAATATAGTACTACTTAATTACTATGCAAATATAAGAAAACCTTTTTAAAAATTTGACTTTTTCGTTTACTTTTTTAATATTTTTTCGTACAAATCGTACGTAACGCCAGTTTGGAAATGCCCATATTCATAACGGGCCCTTAAAAAATTTCATTACGTTACGTTATGATCTGAAAGTAACACTTTTCAAACTTTTACTCCCAAGCGCAAGAACCGCACATAAGTTTTTACTTAAGTGATCAATTTAAGTTAAAGGTTATATTTTGGAACTGCAGAAGCGTGTGTAATAAGTCCGTTGAATTGTTCACATTCCTGTTAGCACATAAAGTTGATATTTGTATGTTGTCAGAGACATGGCTTAAAAGTTCTATAAAATTCTCTCATCCGAACTATACTTTTATACGAAATGATCGCCTAGATAGGACAGGAGGAGGCGTTGCGATACTAATTAAGAAAGGTATACCTTTCGTATCTATTCCTACCGTTAAAACAAAGCTCATAGAAAATGTTGGTGTACAAGTCAACCTTTTTGAGAATTTCACAGTTAAACTCATTAGTGTTTACTTCCCTGGACAACAAAATTCCTACTCTAACCGACAATTGTTTGAAGCAGACTTGAGAAAATTGTTAGGTAACATTGATAAATATATTATTTGTGGCGACCTAAATTCAAGACACCGTGACTGGGGTTGCACACGTGCCAACAGTTGGGGTAATGTTCTTGCAAACCTGACTACGCGTCTCCCTTTCGCAGTGCAATACCCTACGAGTCCAACTTATATACCCAACTCTAAGGCGGCTCCTTCTACACTCGACTTGGTACTTACGAACATATGCCAATTTATATCACAACCTATTGTACTGAATGAACTTCCGTCAGACCACCTTCCAGTCAGTTTCAACCTTCATTGTACAGTAAATGTCAGTGAAAACCTTACATATAATTATAGCAAGGCAAATTGGAGCTTGTTCAAATCCTATCTAAACGAGAATTTTAATAACTCTCCTATGAATTTAGATGATATCTCTAGTACAGCTCAAGTTGATAATCACATAAAATTTTTATTTGATAAAATTCAAGCTGCAGTTCAAGCCTCTGTTCCAAAGGAACTACCAAACAATAGTTACGTAAGGCTCCCCTCTGACATAATGGATCTTATCCGTACCAGAAATCATTTTCGACGAAATTGGGGCAGATATCATAGCCAAGCTGATTATTATGCAATGTGTTCTTATTCTACTATAATTCGTAAAAGAATTTTTGATTGGAGAAATATTCAATGGAAAAATAAGTAATCTTCACTGGATAAAGGATCGAAGCCTTTTTGGAACATTTACAAAATCTGAAAAAAAAAGTAAATTGTATTCCTCCCCTCATCCTAGGGAATGATATTATTACTTCCAGTAAAGATAAAGCAAACGCCCTTGCTCAAAAATTTTTTTAAAACCATAACATATCTGCTAACTTGGGTACTGACTCTTTAACACGATTTGTAAAAGAAACTGTTATCGAATATGAATCCATACAGCAAGTTACTGATCCAGTATTTACCACACCTGAAAATGTTAAAATGCTATTGAAGGAGCTGAAGAACAAAAAATCCCCTGGTATTGATGGTATTGATGGTATTCAGAATATTATTCTTAAAAAACTGCCAATTCAAGCGATAAATTTTGTCACGCTTATCGTAAATGCTTGCCTAAAATTGCAATATTTTCCAGACTGCTGGAAGCGTGCTAACGTTGTCCCTATCGCCAAGCCTGGCAAACCCCCAAATCAGGTGAGCAGCTACAGGCCTATTAGTCTTCTCTGTAGCCTAAGCAAATTATTAGAAAAAGTTATAAAAGATTTACTTTGGAAGCATATTGACGAAAAACAGATAGTTCCTAAGGAGCAATTTGGTTTTAGGAAAGGCCACTGTACTACGCATCAAGTAAAAAGGATACATAAACATGTTACTGATAATTCCAAAAATAAAAAGTCCACTGCTCTGGTTTTGTTGGATATTGAAAAGGCTTTCGATTCTGTGTGGCATGAGGGATTAGTGTATAAGCTTATTAAATTCATATTCCCTCAATATCTAGTTAATATTATAAAAAGTTTCATTTCAAATCGTTACTTTCGTGTATCTGTTCAAGGAGAACATTCAGAATATATCGAAATACCAGCTGGAGTTCCACAGTGTTCCGTCCTTGGCCCTTTGCTCTATATTATCTGCTGTTCAGACATGCCAAAGCCCAATTATTGCGAAGTTGCAGCTTTCGCAGATGACATAGGTCTCTACACTGCCAATGAACTGGGTGAGGATTGCAGAAAATTTTTAGAGCTCGCTCTTCGTGACGTATTGTGCTATTTCCATCTTTGGAAAATTAAAATAAATGTAGACAAGACTCAAGCAATCTTTTTCTCGAGAAAAAGGCTGTCTTGCTTCTTCCCCAGCTCTACGTTAAGCATAGGAGGTGTTGCTATACCCTGGTCCAGCAATGTCAAATATCTTGGTGTTCATCTTGATTCTAAACTCACTTTTAAAATACACATCTATCTATACTATTAATAAATCTGTAGCCACTTTTTATGTTCACTCATCACGTTTAAACGACAACTCAGATTTTTATAAAATTTTGTACACATATTTATAGGTCAGCAGAGAGTGCAATAGGATACTTTATTTTAACCAACTTTATGCGTCTCGAATTTTCATTAAATACTGCATAATATTTCAAAAGTTTTAGTGCCAGTTTTTTAAAAAAAGTAAAATTAGCATGCAATAATAACTTATTTCTGCTCAATGGCATACATAGTTTTCACCAAAATGTTGCTTCAAGTCTAAAAATGTCTGTTTTTTATGGTTTTCTTTCGGCCCTAATGGATTAAATTTCACTTCGGTTAAACGAGAACAAAATCAATAAACGCTTTTAAATTTCCTTCAATTTGATACCAAAATCATGTATGTAGTTTGAAAACTGTGAAAAATTTTAGTACCAGATCTTTTTAGTATTAATTATAAGCTGAGAATGAGAGAAAAACGACTTGAAATTCACACTTTTAGCTTTGAAGGCAAATATTTCAGTCAGTTTGCAATGGATTTCAATAATTTTTTTTGAAAAAAGTTTTTTGTTAAAATATCCTTCAAACATAAGTTGAAATTTTTACTAAACCAAAGTATTAATATTTTTAAAAATTTTTTTAAAAAATGTTCAAAAATTTTTAGTTTAAGCCAAAAAATTGGATAAAAGTTGTTTTTGTTGTAAAAAAAATTAAATCCAAAATTTAGGTTTTCGATTTCCTATCAGATAATATAACAATCTTAAGGTTAATAATTTGTAGTATTACTTAAACAATAAAAAATCGTTTTGGTAGCGAAAAATCAAGCCTACCCACTATCAATTTTTGAATGAAAACTTTTTGAAAACCCGGCGAAACGGCGGGTTTAAGCTAGTAACAAATATAATTAACAAAGTTGATATCGCTATAAAAATGCTTTACCCACTTATTAACAGAAATTCTGTACTAGACCATAATAACAAAATGCTCATTGCGAAAACTATATTTCAATCCATCATTCTGTACGCCTCGCCCGTTTGGGGAACTTGTGCGAAAACCCATATAAATAAGTTGCAAGTCAAGCAAAATAAACTCTTGAAAATGATGCTAAACCTCCCCTTTGATTACTCTACTAACGTAAAAGACTACATGATGAACATAAAATTTCTCTTATAATAAACTCGATAAGTGTAAGAGCCTCTAAATTTAATATCAATTGCAGCATTTCTGACAACTCTATGATATCAAGTTTATGTACAAACTACTAGGTTAAGTAAATGCATTTTTAGTTATATTAAGTTTTATGTTAAATTTAAAAATTGAATTAATCGAAGGTTTTCTATAGCTTTTCCTTCGTAGTTCCTATAATATTACTCAAACGATCTCAAATAACAAAATACTGTTTTATAGATGTAAGGATAGCCAAATGCCTGTATAAACTGTACACAGTTAAATGTAAATGTAAAAAATAATGTTTTGCTATTAATAAATGAATTGAATTGAATTGAAAAAAATTTTTACTTAAAAAGTAGTCAAAATGAATAAATTAGTATATTAATTTTTTTTTTTTAATCTTATTGATGAGAACTAGTTATGTACACAGTACGTTTATACCTAAGAAATTGTTTTTCTCGAAAAATGATAAACAAGTTTTGCAGAAGTAAACGAAAACTTCTTAGTTGCTTAAAGCTGTTTTATTTTATACGAGCATACAATTGTTTTGCTATTATTTGAAAAACACATAGCCACAATATGTTCAAGTACTACTGACACGATATGATTCAATGCAAAATCTTGAACATTTGCAAATACACGCAGGCTAAAGACACTAAGGTACAAAAGTACCCGTTCGGTCAAGTTTAACTTATTACAGTTTATTAGAGATTCTTTATAAGTTTGTTCTTTGTGCTTGTCGCAAATAACAAAAAAAAAAAAAAGAACTTTATAAAAAGTTGCACAGTCAGTAAATTAAAATCAAATTCATAAAGTATCTAACCTCCCTGTAGGAAAATCAACTAATTTAAAAGTAGTTGATAAAGTAGTTTTTTGTCAACCACAACTAGTTGAAATTCTGACTTTTTTCCATAGAACGAACTAACTTATTTTGTATGGTGATGTCCGCTAAATAAGTCAATTGACTGTCGTCTGCATATATTTTCAACTACTTGTTAAATTAGTTACATTTAAATTATTTTTTAATTGCTTTAAAATAACCAATTGAAAACATTACTGATGGCCAAAAGTTAATAATATTTGATGAAATAACATGGTTAAATATATATAAGCTTGTAATCTAATAAAAATTTTCAATTAAAACATGCCAACATCAGAGTAGTTGCCGCCTTAATATAATTGAAAGTAGTTTATCAATCACTGGTTTTTAAGAAGTATTTCAATTACTTCATATATTGAAGTGGATGCCGCCTTAATATAATTCAAAGTAGTTCATATACTGGTTTATTTTAAACTAGTTTTTTAATTAGTTGTTTTTAAAAACAAGTTAGTTTGTTCCTGTAGGGCTATTACTATACTATACATATATGTACGAGTACATAAACAATGTTTGGATTTTTTTGTTTATAGTGTATTTGTTTATATGTATTAATGCAATTTCACAGCATTTGTTATTTAAATCAAATTCTCACAAATACTGCCAAGATTGTACTGCTGCTGTTTGTGTCACAAAAATTAAATGTGTATGTTAGAAGTAGTTACTTCTACGTAAACGTTTTAAATAATATCCGCTTACGTTCATTTAATTTAACCTGCAATAAATTTTAGCGAAGTGTTGAAATTTTATTCGATAAGAATGTAAAACGAGTGTAAAAAACTTTCGTCTCATCCATAAGAATATATATGGAAAGTATTTCTTATAGAATATATATTTTTAACATTTGATAATTAGAACACTATTCATTCAGATTATAGATAAAATCAAAGGATTGCGAAATAAGCAATCCTGTTTTTTTTTATAACAACTTGAAATTAATTTAACTTTTAAAAAAAAATTAACATTGATTTTCTAAAAAACCTTGGTAAAATATATTGATAAATTAATATTTTTAAATAAATATAATTTCATTTATATAGCCAACATGAACATCTCATAAATTTTTGTGTAGCTTCCTTTTCATTTACTATGTTTGTGAATTTAATTTGTGCCATGTTTATATATTCTGCCCTCAACCTCGATGAGATAAAGCAAAGTTATAATTCCAACAAAAATGTCGAAATTTAATAAACTAAAGGTGCTAAAAAGTTTTCATATTTTATTATACTCGTTCTTTTAAAACCTGTTTTCGACATTGTTAACCTTCATGTCTGACCAATTTGCAGCAGTCTAAAAGTAGAATACAAAAAATGTTCTCCATGTGGTAGTATCGCTATCATCTTAACTGAATATTGTACTGTATAAAGCGTATACGAAATGAAGGCTAACAACAACTTTAAACTTGAACTTGGTAGCATCAGTTAATTTTTGTTTTTCTTTTTATTTTGGCTTATTGTCATGACTATATTGAAAACAAAAAAAAATGGAGATAATTTTATACATAATTATTTCAGTTATTGTTTTTCTGTTTATGTACATGAGTACAAAAATTGGAATAGTTTTTTGTATGCATGCGTTATATATGAACTTTGTATGATTGCTAGTAGTTATACGTATTGTATTAAAAATCAAAGATCATTAATGTAAACCGTTACGATATTAGTTACAAACTAAAACTTTAACAAAAATTGCTTTCAATAGTATTCTCTTATACATCTGACTTTTTTCTAAATTCTGATATAATCTGTTGTGTGCAAGCATGAAGTCGTGTTGTGTTTAAAAATCAAAAGACACTAAATCTAGTGCAAAGGTACTGATCTGCAACACTGGTGCAGAGACGCTGCATAAAACGAGAATTAAACAAATAATTCACAATTTGACAATGGCTGTATTCTGCCAAGGAGACCGCTTCTGTAGCGATCAAGGTTGATTTATAAGGTTGTCGCAAGGGGGAGAGCGAGTACCCATAATTGTCAAATCGAAGTTGACAGCTCATAGAAAATCTGCAAGTGCTCTCTTTTATCATCCGTTCTTCTTTCGTAGTCATTCGCAAAATTGGCTGGTTTTGACAATTATAGGTACTGAGAAGAGAGTGCAATCAGCTCTGCGACAACCTTATAAATCACATTGGTAGCGATGGATCATTTTACGCTGGATTTCTCTGAATGCATTGCTACGTCGAACGTCAGATCTGTTGAAAACTGACGTTTGACGTTGCTTGTTCGCTTGTTTTATTTTGTTGAATTTAAAACCTAATTTCTTCGGCTCACATTTCAATGGGTACTCAAACAACAAGTTTTGCAACAACAAAGCTGTGAGAACGCTAAATGTCAAATGAAAAAGGCAACAACAACAATAAGAAAACTAAAATTCGACCAGTCGATTTTGACATACAGCTTTCTTTTTACTCCAACTTGAGCCTACCTTATAATTCTGCCATGGCTCTACCATGCTGTTGTTCTCTGTAAAGTACCGTTATCGCACCAGTGTCACTGATGTGCAGTTTTACCCCCTAGCCACACGTGCCAGTCCGAAGACAGTAACAGTTCGAAAAACTCAATACACTCTCACTTTTCACTAATACACTCACACCTTGACATCACTGGCAGTCCACTGGCAACAACTTTTACTGAGACAGTGAATTTCGACAACCACAGCCAGTGCGAAATCGAAGTAAGAAAACAGTGTTGTATTTTCTCCCTAAAATATTCGAGCTTTAAATATGCACTTTTCTTTCATGTCTTGTAGTGAAATATATGCAATTATTTTAATTGCCCTCATTTGACACATAAAATATCATATGAATAAGTTGCATTTCATTTTAAAAAATATTGATAAACACATTTTACAACATAATTAGTTCCCCATTTTTATCCCGTTTAAGTTTGGTGCTGTGTTGGCATATAAAGCATCACTGAGTAAAAGCAAACGGAATAAAAAAGTGGTCGAACCTTTGGCTTTGACGACATTTTTCAAATGAAAATTTTCTATCACGTGTGGCCGCAGCGAAATTTGTTGATTATTTCGAAATATTGTCGAAGTAAATACATATTCTTTATTAGCATGCCAGTACTATCACGTGTGGCTGCAGCGTTAGCTTAGTCAGTTCAATTCATTAGTGGCGTTCACATTATCAAATTCTTCATTAAATTATTGGTCAAACAGTTTGACCATGCAAGTGTTCATATTATCAAATTTTTCGTCAAATTTCATTATTGTCTTGTACACCGAAGTGAACACATTAGCAGCACTCCATATTTATTTATTAATAATCTTTATTTTTTAATAAGCTTTTTTTATAAATTTCCGATTTAATCTGCCACAGTTGTAGATGTAGTCTATAAATTTCAATAAAGTCATTACAAAAATCTTCTTCATCGTGCATTTTGAATTGATGTGTTCACGTTGAAATCTTTTTTAAGTGACGAAATCGCACTAGAAAATTTGACGAGTGTTCACATAACAAATTTTTCATCAAATCGTTGATCAAACAACCGAAAAATCAAAATATTTTGATTTTCGTCAAACGATTTGACCAACAGTTTGATGAGTGTTCACATGTCAAATTTTTCGTCAAATTCCATATATATTTCTGTTTGTCAAATTTTTTGATGACTTGTTGGATGAAAAATTTGATAATGTGACCGGCCCTATTAACTCGGTGAAGATGGGTGAAAATTCAACTAATACTTTCAAAGTAATGTTTTAAAAAGGCAAAGTGATTCGGTTGTATTTAATTCTGAAGATAGTAGTAGTGCACCTAAAATTCTCAAAAAGGAGGTCTCAATACGAGCGGTAAGTTTTTTGCATATATTTATATACCCCCACGCGTACTGCGTAAGGGTGCAAAGGTAATTCACTTTGTCACTCAGTTTGTTATGCTCATAAGAATGCGTGGTAACATATTTATAGAAAAATGTATGCAATGTCCAACAAAAGTCTACATACAATTTTTGATTTCTATTAAACTTGAGAATATGAACGAAGAGTTAAGATCAGTGTTGTCACTTTACCACAATTGTGGTAGATCTATCACTTTTTTGGACGTTTTTGTTTTCTACCACTTCTACCACCCACTATTTGTTTTTTTCCAAAATCTACCACTTTCTTATTTCAGACTAAGTTTAACGATTTTTGTTTTAAAACTACTGCATTATTATTCGAATATTACAAATTTTATCACAATTATAAATTTCAATCCTTTTGGTATATAAGGAGTGTGTGCAATACTGCTTTAAGAGGACTTATATCAATTTTTTTTTAAATTTAAGAGTGTTTTCTGAGAAGATTATAAAACACCGGTTAAAGAGATTGATTTGAAAATTTTTTTATGTATAAGAAAAAGTATTTCATTTAAAAACAAATTTTTTTTTTTTTGTTTTATGACTTCATTTCTTCGTAATGAAACGAAGCGTTCAAATCTTGAAACGAAAGTTCAACTATTTACGAAAATGTAATAAATTCATAGAGGATCCTTTTAACAAAATTGTGAAATGAATAAAAGTTAGTCAAGTCAGAGAAAAATGTATGGCTTCGTACGTAAATGTATTTTTACAAAGCATCAGTGTATTTATTTGAATTGGTGCTTAGTACATTCACTGACACTGCGCAAATGGATTGTTATTTTTAAGCACGCCTTTATTGCGCAGTTTAGGTGAATCTACTAAGCACCAATTTAAAGAAAATGCACACTGATGCTTTATAAAAAGACGTTTAGAAGCTCAGCCTATTATATAAAACGAAATCTACTCTTAATCTGTCCCAATCAAACCCGCAATTTTCTCGAAGATATTTAGGCACTTTTATAAAAAATGTAACCAAAATCGGGGAATCAATGGCTTAAAAGTAGCCTATCATATGGGCTATTTCTTGTCAAAGTTAACTATATATACCCTCACAAATCGCACATGCAAATAAAAATTTTTTTTCTTTTTTATAAAAAGTCAATATATATATATAAAAAAAAAACATAAGAACAGAAATATTTAATCCGTGGTTCAAATGCAGAACTAATATTAAATATTTCAATATTATATAAGACACACATAAAATCAGTTTCACAGCACGGAAAAGAATACGTGCTCTAGAAGAAAATGTATTTAAATTTGGTTTAAATAAATATTTGCAGTATTTCTGTTGTTTATTTAGTATTCAATTGGACCTCCCTCTTTACCTATTACTGCCATTAATCGATTGTTCATTGAAAATAGAGGTCTTTTTTTGTTGTTTTAGCCGTTATTTGGTGCCTTCCACGCTCCTTTTAGTTCCTGTTTCTTGCTAAATATTTTATACGTATGCGGTGTTCTAATTCATCCCACAAATGCTCTATAGAGTTGTTTTGGCATGTTACAAAGCAACTATGGCTTGTTCTATTGGGTATACCAAACGCTTGCTTGCGGATTCTTTTGAAACTGCTTTTTAAGATGTTCAAATAAACATATCGTTCCATATTTGTTTCCACAAACTGGTGTTTTTCGACTGCATTTACCAACATACAGTCCCATATCATGACCGAACATACGCCATGCTTCACAGTTGTGATAAGGTTTTACGGTCGCAGTTATTCATTCGCTTTGCACCATAGTTTTTGTTTGCCATTGCAACCGAATAAATTGTACTTACTTTCATCGCTGAATAACACATGTCGGTATACTGTAATGCAAAGTCGAGTCACTTCTTTTTGTTAACTTGGCTGATGAATGGTTTTTTTCTCGGCACTCGGCTATGAAATCCGCTTTCTCTCAAAAAACTTCAAAATGCACATTAACACTCTGGTTGGTTTCAGAGATATTTCGAACTTCTTTATCTGTTGTGTTTGGATTTTTAACCATAACTCTTCCAATATATCGCTTAACTCTTTGAGAAATTTTAGGTGGACGACCACTTCTAGCTTTACTAGCTAACGATTTTGATTCAGAATTGTTTTTTATTATTGCTTGCACTGTGGACTAAGCCCGACCGATATTTTTGCAAACATTTTTTGTTTTTGGACTCATTTTTACTGAAATATATTTTAATTTAAGGATGACCGCAAACTTCTTCAATCGAAAAAAAAATTTTGACTGAAGCAGATTCATATTTGCATTATTTTTTTTAAATCATGCGAAGTTTTAAAAAATGCCGCTACTTCGTTTGTATTGTACATATGCTTATCTGTGCTGCAATATGCGTTTCAATTTGTTTGTACAAAACAAACGCGAAATTGACGGAACAATTTATTGTTTGTTTGAACAGATGTGTCGTTGCACTTGTAGTTTGCGTAGTTTGCTTAAGGGCCAAATAGACTATGCAGATTGTCTGCGCAAACACGCGTTTGCGCAGACGGTAGAACGGTGTATTTGGCTGTTTTTTGGTCTGCGCAAATGTCTGCGTAAAAATCAAAATATTTTGATTTTCGGTTGTGCTTGCGCAGACCGTCTTTAAAGTGTGAGTTGAAATTCACACAGACTTGTCATAATCGCGAAAATTTTGTTGAGTGATGACGTATTTTAAAAAAAAGTAAATAAAAATGGCAGTTGAAAAAAAATTTCTTGAATTCATAGAACTTTATTCTATGTCGTAAATGAAGTCTGTGTAGTGTATGGTCGTCGCTATGGCAAGAAAAAAGTCTTGTTTGCGCAGACAGTCTGTATAGTTTATTTGGCCCTATAGATAAGAAATGTATATTTTATTTAAAATTGCATATTTAGACGGGGTATTCTTATACTCTTATAGCTTATATAAAATTTAGGGCTTTCATTATAAATATCGTTATATAAACTTATATTTAATATGAAACTTACGCTTACCCCCTGTTATAAAATCGGTAGAATCTTAAATTAAATTTTGAACCTGAGCTTTTTAATATCTTAATGATAAATGAAACTCCGTCATATAAGTAACGTTGCCAAAAATGTAAAATCTACATAAAATCCAGTGTCTTTCGCTTCGATCGAATGTTCACTTTCGTCGCTACGAATATCATGTTTTAGGTATCTAAGAAATAAAACTGGAGGAAAAAGACTCAAAGGCCTAGCTCTGCTAAATGTTCACAGAGATGTAGAACTGAATACTGAGTATATTTTAAATTTATGGGTTCATAATAAAAGAAAAATGGACAGGGTACTCTAAAGATTATTTAATGAATAAAAAAATGTTCTAAAGTCTATAGATAAAAATCCCCCAACATTTTTTTTTTTTGTTTGGTGTGCACCCCTGAATGGTTTAATAAATTTTGTGCGCCTGAAATCTTTATTTGCCAATATTTATTAAAAAAAAACTAATAAAAAAAAATACTATTCTCAGTAATATTATTCGAATTTAGATACAGGATCCATAAAATTTTATCTACTTTAAAATAAAAAAAAAAATCAAGTCAAGCCATAAAGTAGTTATTGAAATATCTTGGAGACCAGTTTAGAGAATATAGTTTTACAGAAAACGCTTTTAAAAATTTGGCTAACGATTTTTTCGAGTTAATAGCTTTCCGGTTTTTCAACGCCACATCGCATCTAGCGACATCTGGTGGTGCCTGAGGCAAGTGTTCTTACCACAGTATGGTAGGGAATACAGTCGTGCATTCATTTCAAAAAGATTGATGTGAGAGACTCATTTTTTATGAGATACTCATAATTTTCGTGAAAAATATGGGTTCCTTACTTATACGATAACGTTTTTATGCAATCGTTATCGGACAGACCGCTTTGGAAACATATGCTTTATATCATAAACTATCAAAAAATGAAAACAAAAACAGTTGAGTTTCATGAAAAACTCCCCTTAAAGCTTAGCGAATTTTTAGGTAAGAGAAATTATACCATATAGTGAATCATATTTGGTGTTCTGTTTGAAGAGCAGAATATTTGATATAAGCAACCATGAAAGGGTTACTTAAGTGCATCGAAATATTTAAAATATTTTTATTCGGTTAAGTATTTCGGTAATTTGTGTATGTTCACTACACTATAAACTGCGTCTTAAGTTTTTGTACCATTTTTCGAGAATAACGCAAATACGTGCTCTTCATATTCTTTTATTACTTAAAAGGATCCTTAAATCCGAAATTATTAGTTTTTTGTTTAATGTTTTCTGAGCGCATTTTTTCATTCTGAGCCCCGTACAATAAAGCAGGCCGGGACCAGTTGCCTACTCTTACCCCCTGCTAAATGCGGCCCTTTCTACAGTTATTTTCAATAAATTTACTATGACGAAAGTAGATCGTAGACTTCTTAATCAATCTATTTCGTTTGATTTATTTTAAATTTGTTGATAAAATTTTTCAATTTGATGAAAGTAACATTACAAAAATGTAGAAGAAAAAGTAAAAGGGCCAAAATTCATATAAAAATAGGGCCAATTTGACATTAATAGGGCTTTAAGATTTAAAAATTGTAACTCAATATCATAGGCCGTACCAATTATGCATTTTATAATAAAAACCAAAAAATAATAATTATATTTTGACTTTTAAAATTTTGAGCAAAAAGTAATAATTATTTCTAGTTTGCATTTGTTAGGGCAAAAATAAAAAGCAAAATCTAGCCGATAATTTTTTGAGCACTAAATAACTGGTAAGTTTTGATTTTTATTTTTTAAGGCAAAAATAAAAAGCAAAATGTGGATCTAAGGTTACGGTTGAACCAAAGTTTTACTAATTTTAAGACAGGAAATGCACGCTCCACGCATGATGACGATGATGATGATGACTCATTTAGAACTGTAATTTAAATGATTAAATGAAATCACATCCATCTTAAATCAAAAATTTTGGGTTAAAGTGATATAGTTTCAGGTTATTCTTTCAAAATATTTTATTTCACGCTTTGTTTGTAAAAGTTAAAAGACGCCAAAATTAATCTATAGATAAAGTGTTTCTAAAAGAAAATTTTTAACAAAAACATTTTTCTGATAAGTCAATCCTAAATTTGATAAATAAAAATAAAAATTGTAAAGCTTTTCCACAAAAACCACACACCAGATATTTCCATCTTGAAATAGTCGTAGAATGTCAGAAATGAATAAGCAATTTAATGAAGACTCTCCGTCAAGTCTTGCAAGAAGTCTAATTAATGAAGCGGGACTTGGGTTCACTCTTTTCATCTAAACTCAACTTGGGAAATAAACTAAGCTTGTTGAAATTACCAAAAATTATGCTATTAATGGGACAATGACTGTATTTAACAAAACTTGTTTTACTGAGAACAATTTGAAAGGCGTAGGAAATCTCGCCTTTACATAAAATACAAACAAAAAAAATAACATAAGAAATGAAATAAAAAATCATCCAACATTTTTCATACGAAATTGGGGTGAATGAAATAAAAAATGAATGGGAAATTCAAAGGAAAAATCACCGAAAAAATTGGACAATTTGCACATTTTTTAACGAAATTTCGCTTTTTGCTGAGGGTTTTTTTATACAAAAATCACCTACTCTTGTGGTTGCAGTTTCGCTTTCTGTTTTTAACTGGTAGTTCACATTGACTACTAGTGAAATGGTAATTATAACTCTTTTTTATTTTTATCACTTGATCCTTATGTTTTTTTAAAAATTTTAAATAATTAACTTAAATCGGTCGAGAGCTATCTGTCCCTTCTCTCCCCTCTTCCCCCCCGCGGTTGTCTACCTTTACATGATCACAAAAAGATAACTTTTTTTCATTCTCCAGATATTTCTATTCACGAAATAAATCAAAGATAGCTTACAATTGGCTTCCAGAAATTACGAACGAAAAAAATTACAAAAAACCCGAAATTTTCCATACAAAATCGGGCTTAATTCGTCGAAAAACAATTATCGAAATTTGTACCGATTATGTAATTTTTTCGGGTGTTTGTACCAATAAAATTAGGATCTTTTTTGCAAATACTTGAAAATTAAGAAAGGCCCGAAAAATAAGCTTGTAATTTAGGGCCGAAAAAAAATCGGTCATTTTCGCCAAATTAAAAATAAAAAAACGCCCGAATTTTTGTTTACCAAAAAGTTAAGAAATTTCAAATTCGTTACGATAAAATGGTTCGCCCTTGTACGGAAGGTAAAAAACATTATTCCTTAAAAGAGCAAATCATTTTATTTTTTTATAAAAAACACCATCTGAACCTTATCCCTACATAATGTTCATGACCCCTTGTTCATGAATTACATCAAAACACAAGTAAAATTAATGAAATCTTTGCAGATATTTTTACAGGGGAATATTCATTTACTACTCAAATCTGTTCTTGTATACTTTGATAATCTTATTTGGAAATAAAGACCGAAAAACTGCTGAATACTTCGGTTGTAATTTCCATTTTCTTTCGAGTCTTATTTCCAAACCATTCGAGCATTATTTCTTTCTTTCGGGCTCAATTGCCATTTCAAATTCGGGCGTTTTTTCCGAAATTTAATGCTTCCAAAATTTCGGGCTTTTTTGCCATTTTTTTCAGGCGTAAGTTCTAGAAGCCTTATAATACTTGTTCGTCGTCGTCTATACAAGCAACAATATTTTCAATTTAGAAGCAAACCCCTTTGTGACGGGGGGTATTGGTTGTGTCATTTTATTTTTGTCAAGCACTACAACACCGCTGAATTGCATTTTGGAACATTTTTAAAAAAAAATGTTTAACATTATTTCGTTTTTATTGTGTAAAAATTTTTTATTCTTTTCGTTTGGGGAATTTTTCATTTTATTTTTTCGGCGATTTTTCTTTGGCATATTGAAATCATATACATTAACCTAAATGTATATAAATGTATTAACCTAAATGTTAGGGCCTAAAATGAATAAGAAGGGCCTCGGGGCTTTTGAAATGAAAAAGGGTCCAAAAAAGCCCTAAAAGCCCCCAAATATCATTCCTGATAGATACCTCATACAAATAATTATATGTGCACCATTGGTCAAATTATTCTTGCGCTGAAATAAAAATGTTTCAAAATTCTGTTTTTGAAAATACAGTACATTAAATTAAAGTAAAGTAAATTAAATAAAAAATGAACATACAAAATTGCATCATAGTAAGTAACTATATTATGTTTTATTTGCGAGCTAAATTATAAAAAATATTAAATAAAATTTCATATTAGTAATTTATATGCTTTCCTTTTTTTTTAAATAATTTGTCTCAGCTTGAATGGCATAGAATTAATCAAGAATTTTAGGATGAATGGGCTGATATTCTGCCATTCTTGCTCTATTGCTATTTTTAACTCCCTAGCTGCCTCAAATTGCTTTCCATTCTTATATACTTTTCCAGAGAGGATTCCCCAGAGATCCTCAATGGGGTTTAAGTCTGGACTTATTGCTGGCCATTGCAGTAATGGTACATTTCTAGCTGTAAAAAACTCTTTTGTGCAGTGTATTGGTGCATTATCCTGCTGATAAGTCCAATTATCGCCATAAAGTTGGCAGGTAAGTTCTATTAGTTCATTGTTCAATAAGTTGACCTACGTTTCAGCATTAATTTTTGTTGATATGAAACACACTGGAGTCTCTCTTTCATAGCAAAACGCAGGAACGCTTAACTGATCCTTATGCCGCCAATACTTCTTGTAACAATTAGGCCCATCTAAATTGAATTTTTTTCGTCACTTAAGATAATGTTATGCCATTCCTCATCCCAAGATTGGTACTTGGTTGCGAAGGTCAAATGTGCGTTCATAGTTCGAGGCAAAAGGTTAGGTTGTCGCGTCATGGAAGTATGTGTGACTTTAGGGTTTTCATGTAATATTTGAACTATTCTGCTTATAAGGATTAAGACCCATTTCACTTTTTGTTTGTCCGCTACTCATTCCTTCGACTCCTGTAAGATGTTGAATTCTTCGTTTACACCGATCGTCGACCACTCCGTCTAGCAGTGCCATAACTGCTAGAACATTTTAAAAAATTTGTTATTGTGCTTTTGTGGCAATTAAGCCTTTTGGCTATGTCTTTTATTTCAGCTCCATTTTCGCTCATTCTCAGTATTATTTCCTGGTCATATTCAGAAACGCTTGTTCCGCGAGTCATTTTCAGTGTTTAACACATAATAATTAAATTAACTTTAATGATTATAAAAGAAAAAACCTTACCTTGTCTTTTGCAACAATTATTTCCAATTCGAGCACTTCTAAGCAGAAGTGCACGAAGCTATCAATTAAGCAACCAAACACCAACTAAATGCGTTATGCACATATAATTCTTTACTACTAATCATTCCTTGTACGGGCACATTTTTCATGTAACGGTACATTTAATGGAATGCGAACTGCATGCTAAAATTTGGTAAACAATAACAACGAATAACAAAAACAAACTGCATACACAAAAATACTGTACTATTCCAGATGGGGAAAAAATGCAAGCAAGTATTTATGCACATATAATTGTTTGTATGAGGTATTTTAATTAATTTTTGTTTTCACTTCAAAAGAAGTATATTGAGGGCGACACAATTGTTATCAATGAGCTCGATTACTCACTAAAAGTAAAATTCCAAAAAACATCTATCATTTATGTATCTGTCAACAATTTTGATAAGGCGATAAGAACATAAACAAAAGTATTGCGACATGAACACAGAAAAAGTGCGTCTCTCATAAAAATTAATTTAAGCGTGCGTCTCCTATAAAAACAACCATCAGACTTCCTTAATATTTTTTTTTCATATTTTTAATTTAGAAACTCTATCCCATATAAAAAAATCGGGAAACTTGTCTGCTCAAAATTCCTTTCCTCAAGTATAACTTTAATAGTTTTATAATCGCAAATATGATATATCCCGATCTGCATAATAATATTAATATAGCTTATATATATGATTTTTTTTTCCATCACTGTTCGATAAAATTTCATTAGCATTTTCCATTGATCACCACGAGAGGTAATTGATTGAATTGTTTCTGTCTTGCTATTTTATTGTACACAATAATATATAAAAATTGTGTACATTAACTTTATTGTATAGTTAAGCTGAATGATAAGGCATGTTTTAATTAAGATTTACTTTGAACGTTAAATTCTTTAAACGTCAAATAAACTTTGATATACAGAATTAAAGCTATATTATTATATATTTTATATGCCATGTAATTAGTTTCTATTCAACCGTGAAGCACCCCAACAATGTAATTAATTATACTGCCTTCAGAACCAACAACACAAAAAAAACTTGAAATGAAAAAATTAACAAAATAAATAGAGAATTGCATGCCGTGTCGTGGTTTCTTTAGCTTTGTCCGCTTTTTACACTTTAATGCATCTACCTTGAACGTATCCGACTATCTTTGCACTCGATTGCTATGTATTAAATGCAACTTCAAGAAAATTCGATAACAATAAGTAGAACATGCAGGTAATAAATCAAACGAAATGCGTACACAAACTACTTTTAGTTATATTATTAAGTTAACGTATATTTTTGCATATAAAACTATCAAAATAATCACGAAACAAATAAACTGCGTTCAATTTCCTTTACTTATTGATTTTAGAATAGCTTTTAATCATCAGAAAAGTTAATTAATTTATTATTGATTCACTAAACGAAATTGAAAACTTGAAATTTAATTTTGCGGAATAAGCAAATTATTACATTCACATAAAAGACCGCTTGTTTTGCGACATTAACGAGTCTTTATCGTCTCGATATACAAATTGAACTGAGCAAAACTTTAGCTGAAACGTGGATGTCATTGAGTGTGCTCAAACACTTCAACTGGAGAATTAATAATATTGCTTTGGAATTTCTGAGAGGCATACTAGGAGAAAGTTAAAAATAAATATATCCATTTATTCAAAGAAAATAATCATTTATGAATGGAGTACCAGGCCTCTTAGTGCTTATACAGAAGTATTTATATAAAACATAAATTTATTTTCTTAGTTTAAGCTCAAGCTGTTTTCAAAATGAGTACCAGAAATTAATATTCACTCTACCATACACAAGGCAACAAAAATATGGAAACTACCAGAACTAAACCAGATATGTCAAAGCACAGTTAAAATTATGACGTAAAGAGGCAATAACATGTTAGGTCTATTTTCGTACTCACTTCGAGTAATTGAGAGTAATTACCTGTCAAAACGACAAAATTTGTCAAAAAGCACGGAAACTATTTCAAGTACGTTTCAAGTCATTGAAATAAAATAAAAATTAAATTGCCTTATTGGTTTATTTAAAAAAATGGAAAATTCAAAGAAGACTTTTAGACGACCTATAATATTTAAAAGATCAATACTTTCATGTGCGAAATTTATTTTTATTAATTTGCTAATAAATTGGATACTTTTTTCGGCAACAATTAAATTTTTTGTCAGTTGACAATCAGCTGTTTGAAGCTCGAGATTCGTGCTTGTAGAAATTTTTCAAGTAAAGTTCTAGTTATTCTTCTCTCTCGTGCTGGCAAAAAATGTGTAAAGAAACGCTTTCGAATAATTTAAAGTTAATTGAAGTAACTACGGAGTACGGAGACAGAATTTTTTCTTCCTTCTTTTCTCTACCATTATTTGACGTTAATGGCCCTAACAGCTGTTTTGATGCAAAACTTTTCGTTTGAGCAGAAATTTTAATGTGAGCCTATTTTAAAGTTGCAGCATGGTTTTGACAGATTTGTTAAAAGAGATTACAAAATGTTTTGCCTGGTGCTACGGTATGGATAGTGCAATGGCACCATAGGGGTATTCACGATGTGTTGTATTTGCCCTTGTATTGTGTATTTTTGATAAATTTGATATTTGTAGTAAATTTTGTAAATTTACAAAAACAAAATACACAGTGTTCAAAATACAACCCTGTCGCAAGAATACAACGACGAACCCCTATTGTATTCTTTGTAAATTGGGTTGTGTATATGATCAGCTGATCGCAAAAGCATTTCAACTCAACATCGAGGAAGCTACCGGCTGCGAAATGAATATTTTTAAAAAAATTTAATATTATTATTGTTTCGTTCAAATTTTTTCATTATTTTTAAGGCATTTCAATTCATATTTCCAAGCAAAAGTATATACACAAATGAGCTGATTTTAAAAATACAAGACTTTATTGAAGGTTCGCTCACAATAAGGTGTAAATATTGTAAATTTTGTAAGAATGTATCACAAATACATCACATCGTGAATACCCCTAATAAAAAAAAAGAAGGTAGCATTGCGGCTGATTGTAATGTCTTTCTCAGCTACCATGCTGATGTCAAAATCTCTTTTTTTACAGTTGTGGTAGTGGTAGTCGGCTCCCAGTCGATTACCTTAATTTATTCTACCATGGATAGTGCAATGACTTATTTAGCCGGTTTAAATGGGAGATATACTGCACAGAGCTTAATTATTATTTTATATCTTTTTAATTCAAAATCAGTCAAATTTAAATGCATTGAGAGATATCATTGAGAAAAAATAGGGTCAGTTGTAAGGCATAGTGAAAATCATATTTAAATAACAAGGTAATATCACAACAAAAAAAAAACGAAATGGCCATTTCAGCCCTTGAAAGGACTTTGACCGAGCTTCTTATGATCAATTGTGTTGTGTGTGTTGTGAAATGTTTGGACACAAATGATCGAGAACTGGACCTACATGTTTTATGCCGACTTCGAACGGGTTATGTTTTCAAGAAGCTTTTTATGGCAGTTTTTGCTCTCTGAAGCTTACCATTGTCTGCAGAGAGGTGACGGTCGAACAGAAAATTAATTCAATTAAAAAAACTTTCTGTGTCAGGTCGGCCTCGAACCAGGGTTCTCTAGAGTATGAGCCACACACTCTGCCCACTGCGCCATGGCCACCACTGTAAGGTAATATAACAAGAAAGAATTTTCTATATAGAAGACATTAAGATGTATCAAAACAGCAAGAATTAATTAATTAAATATGTTGTTTTTTTAAACTTTATTAAAATCTTTTAAAACATTAATTGCCGACACAACTGTTTACAGTTGTCTTTATAAAATATGAAAATATCACAATTTTTATAATATTTATTTTGCCGTCCGTGAAAAAGCTCAAACTTTAATGAAATCTCAATGATAATGTTTAATTTTTTCATAACAAGTCACTTTTTTGATCATGCAGTTGGTAGAATTTGAGGGCAGAATTGTAAAACCGTCGATCTTGAGAGTGTAAAAATTCTGTATTTTTTCTACTTTTGAGGTCAACATTTTCGAGAAAAGAATACGAAATAATTTACGAAATAATAAGATAGAATTTTTTTCAAAAAAAAGAACGGAAAAAATGCAGAATACTCAAAGGGGACAGAAATAATGCAGAATTTTTTAAGAAAAAAAATCGCCATAAAAATCGTTAAAAAGAAGAAGGGTAAAATTAAGCTTAGTCCAATTTTCCACACGGAAAGTTTTCTTGAAAGCAAGTTTCCAATTTTATTTTGGTCTGCCACTTGCCTTTTCACACAGCAAGATTTCTCGAACAGTTCTTATTTTACTCTGTCTGACATTCGTGTAGTGAAATAATTTTTGTTAACACTTATGCAATAAAATTATATTACTAAAATAATTCGACCTATCTGTTATAAAAAATCTGTTATTCTGTTATGATTTCCCATACAAATTTTTGAGCTGTAAAAAAATTTGTGGAATCAAATCAAAACAGAATAAACGAATTTTTCCATAACAGACTGTGCCGAAAAGATCTAATTACATCAATTCACATTTAACTTTTATGTTTTCGTGTCTGAATATACTTACCCAATAATGTGCAACCGTGACGAAAAAGAAACATTAAAGAAAGAACAGTACAGTCAAACCTGTTTTTGTGCGGTAGATAGGGACCGCAGAAAAAAAATCGCACAAAAAAAAATTCTTCGGAGACTTCATAAACAGCTATAACATAAAACTTTAAGTAATCTAATAAAGAATATTTTTTTTATGCGGTTTTTTTGTACCGCATAAAAAAAATCTCACCTAGGAAACATTCTATGAAAAAGCGAAAAAGTGGTCTCGAAGCCAAATAAATAAATAAATTACACACGGAAACGTTAAAAATATAGTTTTAATTCTTCATTTTAAATGTGAAAAATACGAAAAATTATTCCATTAAAAAAATGCATATTAAAAAAAATAAATTTAAATATGTATATGTTGATAGTCACAAATTATGTCTATACGCACTTTGAAAGTCGGTTAAAAACTAATATATGTACTTGATAAGAAGACATAATATGTAATGAAATCGGCTGATGCAATATATGTATAGTATGTATAACTGACCTAACTTCGCTGCGAATTTACTAGGGCGAACAACTTGCACATAGCGAAAATTAAGAGATTTCACGTTTCAAATGCGCGCAACCTCTCTTCTGCAATAACTTCTCTGACATAAAATAATGTCTCTCGCGCTTTTTTTGGACATTTCAAAAACTTCAGAATTGCGTTTTGCTCTTACGCTTTTCTCTTTATTGCTCTTTTTAATGATAATTTCAGCTAGTGCAGAGTTTTTTTTTGCATAGAAAAGATCGCATACAAGAAAAAATATCATAACACAACTCGCACAAAAAAAATTCGCACAAAACAAATCGCATAAAAATAAAAACCGCATAAATAAAATCGCACAAAAAAAAATTCGCACAAAAAAAGACCGCACAAAAACAGGTTTGACTGTATAAAATAAAACCTGCCGATACGGGCAAATCTGTACCCTTCCTCTCTCGTCTTCCTCTCTCGCTTGAAAACTCGACTTGCTTTCAAGAAAACTTGTTGTGTAGAAAAGGAGTCTTGCACAAAATTAATCAATTTTATATGTATGATAAAAACCTGGAAAATTTTCTTATCTAGAGAGAAATTGTTTTGTCATATGTTAAATAAATATTAAAACGACGAAACCGGCAATTACTACATGTATCTCATATTTTCTAATAAGGTTTGAAAAGAGTTTTGTTTGGTATTCCTTAATTAACTTATCTTTAATCAACACTTGATGCTTAACACTTGATCAATCTGCTGCGGGATTCCCAAATGCCGCAACGACGATTGTTACTGTAGCTAACTAGCGACAACTGTCATTTACTATGGACTATGGAACCGAAATCGTGGGAATCCTGGGGCTCTATTCTCTAACTGTGGAAAAAGCTGTGTACACTTAATATTGTGTACACATCCAGTTTCCGATTCACATTCTGAGGCACAATAAAAACTTTTATTCACTGAAATTTTGCCTGTGAATATTTGGATATTTTTGTAAAATTGTTGATGTGATATACCATCACATAAATGATTTTGATGAACCACAAATTTTTATTCAGCAATTTTATTTTTTATCCAGCATGTCAGTGTACATTTCAGTTTGCAAAATCACTTAAAATTAAAAAGTGCACACTTGGAGTGAATATGAGTTTTTCAATTTTGTGTACAAAATGTTTATACACAGGTACGGAATAAAGCACCTGCTATTGACAGTGCAAGTGCTAAGCAAAACCATGGTGGAATAAATATAAGGTGTTCTCATCTGCAATATCAGAAAAAATTGGCTGCCTTTATTTAACATTTTCACATAATCAAGCATGCAAACAATATAAGAAACCCTAATAATTGTCAAAATAAAGCAGTACATCAAAAAAAAAAACATGGAAAAAAGTCATGATTTGCTCAACAATGAGCAAAACCATTTTTTATCCTTCTTTTAAACCTTCTTTTATCCTACCATGATCTCTCAATGAACAACCTTGGGTTATTCGATCATGAGCGTTCCATGAATAACCTTCTTTTATTCTACCATGAGCCTTACACTAGTAACCTTCTTTAATTCTACCATGACCAAAACAAAGTACAAAACGAACAAACCTTTTCAACACCTGATGGCTGACATTCAATAAATTTCGAGCATTTCATATTTGTTGGTAATCTATGTGCGAATTCTAAATAAAAGTTTACGTTAAATAAAATAGAATTTTTAGTTCTTTATAATTAAAATATAAACTAACTAATCATGGATGAGGGAGATTACGACAATGATGAGTAAGTCAAGCTGTTGACTGCATTTGCAAACAACAAGCCGCTGCCCTAACCTCGTTTGCTTGCATAAATTTTCATGAATATAAATAAAATTATTATATTTTTAAACTTTTAGTGTTGGCGGTGATGAATTTGATGATGTAGACGAGGAGGATAATATTGATGACATCAATCAGGAGGAGGAAGTCGATAATATCGAGATTATAGCACCTGGTGGTGCCGGAGGCGGTGTGCCAAAATCGAAACGCATTACAACTAAGTATATGACTAAATACGAGCGGGCGCGTGTACTTGGAACGCGGGCGCTACAAATTGCAATGTGTGCGCCAATTATGGTCGAACTGGAAGGTGAAACAGATCCACTTCAGATTGCCATGAAAGAACTTAAAAACAAGAAAATACCAATAATCATACGAAGATTTCTGCCAGATCATTCATATGAAGACTGGAGTATTGACGAGCTGATAATTGTGGATCATTAATCGAATGAAGTGAAACATGTACAACTTAAGAGTAGCTTATAAGTAAATAAAAAATAGTTGTTTTTTTTTAAACAAAAGAGTTGCGAATAATTGTTTTTAATTTACTGTTACACCTTCAGGTTTTATACAACTTTTATAGATTTGATCAATTCGGAGAATTATATCGTCATAACCAATTTTTAGAAGTGAAGATATTAACATTGTTTTGGAATTGAAATAGGATAAATATAAGAAATAGTAATATGAAAGATATTGAATCAAAAGTGATGATCTTATTTCTACCAAGCGCAGAGTTCAGTGAATCGATGAGCATGTAGAAGGAAGATAGCCGATATAAAACAAAATTGGTTAAAAATATATTTTATATAACAGAAGCTTAATATCTTGATAGTATACAACAATTATAACATAAGATTGGACGTAATTAAAACTTATTCTAGCTCCACGCATATCCACATTCTTTATTGAAACAGACTCGCTCCAGTAGTCCCACGGCATGTGCTCCTGTACGACACATTGATTCTATCACACTCGTCGTTAAACCGCAGTCCGAAAGATTCTCCTGCCCGAAAACTTGCCCAGCGGTTTCATTATCTCCCTCTTCGACCTGTTTGGGATCTTCCAGAAGTTTTTGTGTGGCTTTGCTGAAAGCCATTGTATTGCTAGCCGTTGCCAAAGTAGCACTAAAAGTGTTTTTCGTCTCCCCCAGCAGTGCGCAAATGTAAGGCAGAAATGTGGGCATTACAACGCCCTTGACCTCAATACTGAAATAATCCACGCCATCCATACGCACCTTGTTGGATCGAGTGGCCAAGTGTTGCAATGTTGCTTTGGGAAAGGCTACTGGAGCGAGCAGAGTAGGTGGTACTCCAGCTAGACGACCAACGGTGGGGATGGTACTTTTAGCATTGAGCAGAAAACTGAAGAAACCCTGGCATTCAACGCCCTCAATCAACACCAACGAATTATCACTAAAATCTTCGGCCATTTCTTTGACCTTTTGCTGACGTGTGTGAGCAGTATTAATGCGGCGTATTTCATTGGCATCCACGCCCAAACTTTCGAGCCAATCTTCGTCTTCATCCTCATCTTCCGCATCAGCGTCGATGCATTTTATTGGTTCTGCAATAAAAACAAATTAAAGCAATTTTATATTTACATAAATTTTTCATACTTTCGTCAGTCCCCAGAACATTAGCCGGTAGAGACACTTCAGATGCAACAGTGCTGTTGCTTTCATCCGTGTTTGGTCCACTATCGCTAGATTTATTTAAACCTGCTGCATCTTTCTTGAGCGGCATTGAGTACTCAATTCCCTCCTGTCGCAGCGCACTTCGCATGCCACGTGTTGTCGGTGACATGAACGCATGTGTTTCAGGTCTCCCAGCCGTTCCAGCTGCCCTAAAAAGTACAGTAAAAGTGTTGCAACAAAGGTAAAAGTAAGGACACTGTCGAGCACGCAGTAGTTGAAATAAGCCGCGAAAGCTAAAGTCCCAATCTTCCACCAGTGCTTTGCGTTCACGTTCTCCTACTTGAATGCCGGTGTTATCCTTTGAAGTACGTGGAAACATCGTTAGCCAAGGAAGGTGCGGATGTTGCCAGTAATACGTGGCTTGGTTAAAACGAGTTGCTGGTGAGATATCCAAGCCATTGGTTGTATTTTGTGTATCAATGCAGCGTACGCAGGTGGTCAGACCGCTGGCCATCTGACTGGTTTTGAGAGTTGTAGCTGGTAGTTCGCTACGACAAAAAAAACGCACTCGCGTCTTAAGACTCCAATCCATAGGTAAGTGTTTGCTGAACTTCTGTTCATCCAAGGCATTATCATCATCCTCGGTTGCAGAGCTTTGATGTAGTAGTTTCGAAAAGCTTTGAGCATCGAACGGTTGTAACACCAACTTAGCGGGCGGTGGACGAGTAAGAGTTTCACTCACAAAAATTGGTGGTGCTTGAATAGGAGTATTTATCAGATCAAGCAGGGAGTCATCTTGAAGACTCAGTGCATCCGGCTCGACTTTTGCTTTCTTTGCATTATCCGTGGATCTTTAAATGAGTCAAATATTGTGAGGGAAAGACTAGCCTGCAGAGGGCATAAGGCGTACTTACTTGGCAAAAGGATTTTTACGTTTTTGTGCAACAACTGCCTCTAGAAGTTTAGATTTATCCGTTTCCTTTATTTCTGCTTTTGAGCTGTTGTTATTGAAGCGTGCAGCCAGCTGTTTCTTCTTTTGCTTTAATCTGTGCAATTTCAATAACTTAAAAATCAACTTAGTAAAAACATTTTAATGAATTCCACTTAAGAACCAACCTCATCCGGTCGCTTCCAGTTTTGAGACAGATTTCCTTGGGTGGCAGACATTATTTAAAGTTTTTAAACGTTCTATTTATTTTAATTTTACCAAGAATTTAATAAATTGAAAGCCAACATTGAATTCCGATACAATTATAGCAGCGCGAAAAAATACAATACCTTTTGTTGTTTACATTTTTGACAGATGGACCATAGTACAATAACCAGGTACTATAACAAAGTGTAACCGGAACATAGTTTTGTGCTATTCTTTGGTACTTTTTATGTTTTTTTGTAAGAAGCATAAAGTTCTCTACTAGTTTATGTTTTGTGTATTCTTACCGACCTATTCTGGCATATTAACAATAGTAAGCTAGTATTTTTCATATTTCTGTGTGTTTGTTGTAATTTTTTAATTTCAAAACATATTTTGAAGTTGACAATTTCATTGACAAGTTTTGTTTTTTGAGCTTGAAATTTTGTTTTGAAATCAAAAAATTATAACAAACTCACAGAAATATAGAAAATACTGGTTTGCTATTGTTAATTTCCCAGAATAGATCTGTTAGTATGTAGATGGAACATTTTTTGTTCATATTTTTGAAAGTAGTGCGAGGTATGGGTATCTTTATCTCGTTTATAATTCTATAAACCAAGGACGCATTTTGAACATTTTTATAAAAGAAACAGCTTACCCGACGAACGTTGTTCCCCCTGTTTCAAAAAAAATTAGCGATTAAATGACGCTGGGAAAGACTATTTTTTTTTATTTTTATCATTATAAATTGATTATTTCAAATATCTCTATTCCAGCGCCATCTGATGGATCAAAAATTTACAAAAATGTGTATTAGCGCTAGACTAATTTGTGAACAAAATTTGGAGACATTTGGTCATTTACTTCTTTCTGGAGAAATAAAGGATTTTCTATGTCTCGAACTTTTACAAGCAATTGTAAAATTAAACGAACAATTAAAAACTGAAACTTGCTTACAGCTAAGAACAACTGAATATTCAAAATTTGGTGTGATTTGGATTAGTAACTTCTGAGAAAAGCGGTATCGAACATATGTACAATCATTTTTATAGTATATTAAAAATTTTATAGCCCAGAAAAAAATGCATTTTTTATTCTTTAAGTTCTTTTTTATTTTTCTCCGATGCAACCCTGCACCAAAATAGCGACAGAATATGAAAAAATATAGCGATTAAAAGTAAAAATAAAAAACTTGGAGGTTGAGCAAAAACATGAGATTAAGTACTGAAACCGCTTACTAACCTCTAGTGCAGTGGTGATCACTAAATGTTTTCCCATAACACGCGGCCGTCGTGTGTTTTAGTGATTTTGTGCACGAAGTAGCAATCGGCTCGATGTGTTCGTACACTGCGTAAATGTTTGCATTTTTGCTTTGCTTTAACCCTATAGTGCATACTGATTCCTATATGAATCACTAGGATTAGTTACAGAATAATACTTATTAATGCACATTTTAGTATATTGCATCATATTTCTTATTCATTCTGTTAACTAATGCGCTTATACAGAAATTTGGTTAAAATTAAAATAACAGTTTCTTTTAAAAGTTTGCCAGTGACCACGTGTTGTGTCTATAGTGGAAAAAGCAGCGTGTATTAAACGGGAATTTTATGTTTTTTTGTTAGAAAAGTGAGTTAAAATATATTTATTTAATTGATTTGCAAATATATATTATTAAACAATGCTTCTTTGCTGTGTTACGTGTTATTGGTTTGATTTATATATGAATCACCATGCATTGGAGACTGTGCTTGTTTGAAAATATATCATTATAGAATAATGACTAGTTTTTATTTAATTGCGCTTTCAGACAAAGAAATATTTATTTTCCAATTTAATTTATAATGTAATATTTAGTAACTGAGAAAAGTTCAGATTATTAGTTCAGACATTATTTCAGCGGAAACTTCAGAGTTGGATGAAACTCCACAAGAGGAAAATGTTGTGGCAAATGTTTCGATCGAAGTAAACTGAAGTAGAATTCTGGGTAATGTGGATGCTGTCGAATTGCTAATAGAAAATGAGGAACACTGTGGAAATGTGACAAATAATGTGGAATGTAAAAACTCATTTCCAATTATTAATCTAAAGGATTTATCATGGAAAAAAATATAATTTACCACAACATATTCTTGATACTGAAACCCTAAACTCTGATAACAAGTTTACTCTGGAAATTGACGATCTCCGTAAATAGCTACCTTGGAATCTTAAGATTATCATCCATAACCAAATGCATTAATATTTGACATTATTGGGAAAATGTTATTTGTGTGAATATCGTAAAAAACCATTTAATGACAACAATGATAACGGACAGAAACGATATTAATTTTGACAAGCTACATTCAATTTGTCCTGTGATTGATTCACTGCAGAAAAGTTTTTATCTATACCCATCGGCGGATGAGCTTTTCATGACAGTTTTTACTCTCTGACGTTTGCCAGAGAGGTGACGGCCGAAAAGGAAAATTAATTCAATTGAAAAAATATTCTGTGTCAGATGGGGGATTCAAACCTGGGTTCTCTGGCGTATGAACCACACACTCTACCCACTACACCACGGCCGCCACGTGGCTGTGGAAGGTTAAGTCTGGTGTTTTCCGAAGTCAACTTGCGACATTTACGCATGGTGAGAATGTGTAACTCACAGCATTCAGACACCAGCTGTTTTTCCGATGAAATTTTATTGTTTATTATATCTGCAAGCAAAATGGAAAATGCAAAGAATTAAGCAATCTCAAGATTTTTTTATTTAAAACACAAATATTCATTTTTTTTAATAACCAAACAAAATATGATTAAACCACGCAGGAGCAGCTCATATTTTATGTACAATTTTTGCCGGCAGCACACTCAACTTTTGGCTAGCATATGTATATTATTATATTTGGCTTTTTCATTTTGGTATTTAATTGTATTTAGAGTTGGATAGAAATATAAAATAGATAAAGAGGTAGATTGAATGAATCATTTTCATTTTGAAAACGTTTTAAATAGCGCTGTCGCTCTAGTTTTTCCTTTCTTTGATCTTCTTCACTATAAAACTTAAAGCGTAAAAATTCTTCAATTTTTTCACAGTTTTATTTATTTATATTAATATTAATATTATATTATAATTTTTATTATTTTTTATTATTTGTAGAACAATTCTTTAGCATAAACACAAAAATTTTAAGATTATGTTGTCGTTGTTAAGATACTATGTGCAATTAACAAAATTGTAAAGAAAAGAGCTTTTAAATTTTTACCAGAGTACGGAATATTAACAACTTATTAATATTAACTATTTTGTTAATGTAGTGAGCTTTGTTAAGCTAGTAGAATAGGGCTGTTAATCTCATTTTTGGACATAAGCTCCAGATTTGACTGCAATTCAAATATAGTATAAGTTAAAATATTGATCAGAATACTTCTTTAAACATCTGATAAGCACCCTGTCATATATTGTCCACAAGCATTTTTTGTTGAACATACCCATAAGTGCGGAAGGCGTGCACAGCTGATTCTGACATTTTACAAAAAAAATTTGATAAATTTGTTAAGAATTACACCAATATTTCGTTTGGTAGTGGGCAAAAAAAAATGTTTATTTCATAAAAGTGCTTAAATTCAAAGCAACAAAATAATTTGCTTAACCTGGCTGATAATCAATTATGTCCGCTCAGTACCAAAGATTCTTGAAAGTGCTTGAAAAGTGGCCAACGGATAAAGCAAAAACCGGAAGGTAAAAGAAAATCATTCATTATTTCATTTGGAGTTATCTAACATGGTGACATGATCATTTTGTTTTTTTATTTATTTCATTATTACTAACAGAACAGGCAAATAACGCTTAATGTCTTGTCCATTCACACTTTCTGAGATACAACTAGAAGTGGCGTTATTTAAAGATGCTTACACTTTTCCAGCTCTTTGTTACAGTATCTATTTGTTATCGGCAGTCAATAGATCGGTAGCCCAAACTTAGTCATTGCTTAACGTTAGTCTTCTAGTTCAGTCAGTGTTTTACTTCTGTGTTGATAGCTCGTGCTTTCTAGATAAAAAAAAAAAACGTGCTCAGTGTGCATTAAATGTGAATGCAATTTTATATACGTTTGTATAACATCTAAATCTTATCTTAACAGTTTTAATAACTTTTATGGTGTCAGTGATGTCTTCTAAATACAGCTATCAAAGCATTCCCGAGGAATACTTTGAACTCGATTTTGTGGAGGATGAGTAAGAGTTAAAATAGGAAAACAATGTTATCCGCCACACTGTCGTTTTTAATTTTTTATTTAAATAAAAGCTTTTCTATTCAAAAAAAATTATTTTTGGCTTTCAACGGGGAATATATTTTAAAATTTCGAAACATGTAATAAGTTCAGTTGTTTAAGTTAGCTAAGAATTTCATGATTAAATATAAAAATCTGCACATATTTCATGTTGCAACACTCGGGCAACATTTATTTAAGGATCTTACTTTGCATTTCTTTTTTAATTTGTATTATATAATTATTCAACCTAATCAATCAATAAAAAATAAATCAGATACAGTAGGTTTAAAAACAAATGTTAGGTGATTAGCGAAAATAAAAGCTACCTGGTAACAGTCTACTATCAACAGTTATCGAGAATGTTTTATATCAAGAATTGTGTTTACATCGGAGAAAGTTGATAGCACATATGATAGCCCATAAAACGGTCAGAAAATGTTGTTAAAATCTTATCTTTGAAAACGTTTTAGCATTCCTTTTTTGCAGTCCTTATTTTACCCTTGCAACCTTTGTACTCTGGTATGCAATCACAAGTTTATCGTATTTCAAATCGTATTGCTGAAAAACACGCTTATCACTAATTGACTGTAATTGTAGACGTTCGCTAATTTATACAAAACTTGTTTATTTTTAAAATAATCAAATGCATTATTCTCAAATTGCAAATGATCTTTAAGGTTTTTGTTACACCTATTTTCATTAGATCTCCTTTGTTTTTCTTCATGCTAACATTACATAACATTAACGATTCCAAATATCAAAAAATTTTCCATATACCTTGAACCACATATAATTGAATATTATTATACTTCCTTTTTCGAAACCAAATAGAGATCTTGGCGAACAGATACGCAAGCAAATTAAAATTTTTAGCACCAATCAAACGGGATTGACCAACGAAACTAAAGACTTAGACGCCCAACTCGATTCATTGGAGAGGCTCGCAAACAATATTTACGCGAACAAATACAAACGCTTGCATACATCTACGGCGACAGGATTAACTGCGGAGCAGTGCAGTCAAGTTTTATCCTCAGAATTTCTTCAGTATCTGAACGACGAAGGTAAGAGCAAGAAGAAAGACTCAGATTAAATTTATTGAACCATCAAAATCCCAAAGCCTTAAAAATGTTTAGAAAAACATTGCAAAATCTTCTATATAAAAACTTAAAATTCAACTTTTGCACAAGCACTATCGCTGCAGAAACTACCACAGATTATGCAACAGGTACACACATACCTGTGCTTTGCGAGCCCGCCATTAATTACTTGCAGCCTGAATCGAATCAAGTTTTTATCGATATGACATTTGGTGCTGGCGGTCACACGCGTCAATTGCTCTCCAAGTGCCCAAATGTCACTGTTTTTGCACTGGATCGTGATCCAGTGGCTCATAATATCGCCAAACGCATGAGTGCCGAATATTCTGGCCGCATCATACCACTTCTGGGCAAGTTCTCCGATTTACCCCAATTGCTGCAACAACACAATGTGCAGCGCAACTCAGTAGATGGCGTTCTTTTTGATTTCGGCTGTTCCTCAATGCAATTCGATGAAGCAGAACGCGGTTTCTCAATATCTAAAAATGGACCACTAGATATGCGCATGGATCAGGGCAGAAATAATGAACAAATAACTGCTGCTGATGTCTTGGCTCGTGCAGACGAAATAGATTTGGTTAAAATTTTACGCGTTTATGGCGAAGAAAAGGCGGCCAAGAAGATTGCTCGTGCCATCGTAGAAGCGCGTGCCGCTTACTATAAAATTGAAACGACCAAACAATTGGCCGATCTTGTTGCCTCTTGTTTGACGGACACACATCGTCAGGACAAAATACAGCGGCCTACACATGTAGCTACAAAAACTTTTCAGGCGCTGCGTATTTTCGTTAATAATGAGTTGAATGAAATAAACTATGGCATGATTCTTGCTAAGGAATATTTAAAGAATCTAGGACGTTTAGTGGCAATCACTTTTCACTCACTGGAAGATACAATAGTCAAGCGTCATATCAATGGTAATGTCATTGAAGGTCTGGCAAATCCAGTTCCACTTAAGTATTGCGGACACGGTGTGACTCACGACAAGCAGTTAATTGAATCCCTCGTGGAATCAAATTGGAAGCAGCTGCACAAGCATGTCATTCTTCCAGCAGAGCAAGAGGTGGCCAGCAATAGTCGCAGTCGTTCAGCTAAATTAAGGGCAGCTTTAAAAATTAATTAAGGTTACGTTAGTTTTGCATATTTCTTTTTGTTTAATCGTTGAAATGGAATTTTTTTTTTATTTTTCAAGAAATGTTTGTAAAAAATAAAAAAAAATATACCATTTTTGAGTTAAAACATATGAAAATAGTTGGTTTTATTAGATAATCTAAATAAGCAATCAAAAACAGACCTGAACTAAAATATTCCAATTAAAATTGTATTTAGAATAAAAACAGTTGCACAGAAAATAAGCAGTGTTAGTTTCAAAGCCATAAAATGAAAGATTTTTTTATAATTGTTCTTTCTATACTGCCGTCATAAGGAAGAGTGCGGCATCTACACTTTTCAAAATATTTCATGAACAATGGATGGAATAATTATAAAAATTTAGTTTGTCAGAATAGTTCAACCCTGTACATTATTAATTACAAAGTTATTTTAATGAATTCACCAATAATGCAAAAACTGTGGCATAAAATATTGTAGTTGCCGCTTTTTGCTTGTTTCTTCTTCGAATTCAGGCAATTAGAAAAATTTAAAAAAAGCCGTATCTGTATTACTATTTCCATCTATAAAGAAAAAAGTTTGCTTATTTTAATTTAAAATGTCATCGTAACCATATCCATATTATTATGGTAAAACCGAATGTATAATATTTATTTACAATCAATTAATGAAAAACAAATTTATTTGATGCAAACTCTATTTTGTATGACTCAAAAAAAAAAAAAAAATTGTGTTTATGAGAAAAAAAAACTAGTAAGGAATGGAGCTTCGACAGGGTACCGAAGCTAAAATATCCCCCCGCGGCCGTACTGAAGTATATCCGAAGTCTTTAGACGCCTATAAAATTTTTATGTATAATCTGCAAAAATATTTGTGTCATACGCTTAATTTAATTTTACCCTTAGCTGCCACATAGTGTAATTTGTAAACAAAGTAAAATGCTACACCCACTTTTCTAGTATAAAGACTCCACATTTTACCGAATAATATATGTATGGGTTGGATAAACGACGTGGGCGGAACTTGGGTACATACAGACACGATGCGATTCAGTTATTTATATTTACGAAAGTTTTTCAATTTTGATGACGTCACTTTGTATTGAAGGTAGGAGTATTTTTCATACGATTTTGCCAAATATCAAATATCATTTTGTTTGTATGCAAAATTTGAAGACATTTCTGTAATTTTTGCAGATTTTTAAGCGATTTAACTTTTTAAATAAAACCACTTTGTATGGGAGGTAGGCGTGTTTTTCATCCGATATTGCCAAATATCATAGTGATATTCTATGTTATATATAAAAGCCTATGTGCAAAATTCCAAGACATTTCTGCAATTTTAGCAGATTTTTTAGGGATTTTACGGTTAATATAAAGCTATTTTGTATGAGAGGTAGGCGTGGTTTTCATCCAATTTTTCAAATTTCATTGTCAGGATTTATATTGAAGACCATAGCTTATATGCAAAATTTCAAGGAATTTCATTAATGTTTATTTATTTATTTTATTTATTTTATTTTATAGACATAATACATTGTACAAATAAGATTACTCTTTTTAGGATGTACAAACATTAATAATTATAAAAAGTAAAAGGCAATGAAAGCAAAATGATGAATTAAATTAAATTAAAATTAAACATAATGATTTGAATTAAGTTAAAAACTAAAATAAAATGAAAATATGAAATTTAAATTTAACTGATTATGCTAGAAGGAAGAAATAAAGATGAAATGAAATTAGAAATGATAGAAGAATACATTATTGAGATGAACTAAAGTGTTGAAAGAGTTTTTGCTTAAAGGTGTTTGCGTTACCTAATTTTTTTATGTAAGTGGGAAGCATATTCCATAGATTTATCGCATAAACAAAAAACTGTCGGGAAGTTATAAGATATCTATGCGCTGGTAAGATAAGCTGTGCAGATCTCTGAGTCCTGGCGAATCTTATTTTTTCAATAATACTGTTCGAAAATTTAAATAACTGTTTAACGGGCAGCCAGTAATTTGATTTGTGAAAGCTGATATATGCGAGTATCTATCTATGTTGAAAATGAATCTCGCGCAGCTATTGTAGGCCACAGTTAGCTTTCGGTTTGTGGATTTTGAAGAGATGTTACGGTTAAAATAAAGTCACTTTGTATGGGAGGTAGGCGTGGTTTTCTAGTTACAAACGGAATGACAAAGTTAATATATCTCTTACGCAGTACGCGTTGTGGTATAGAAATAAAAAAGAAAGGCAAAGTGCCGGCATTTGCATGTAGACACGGCATTTTTGACTCTTTTTCAGTAGATACAGCGTTTTATACTGAAAAGATACCTAAATTTTGTGTAAATACGACAATTAAGGTCAAAATATTTAGACTTGGGGCCAAAAACTCGCGACTTTTATTTTATAATCCTAAAAAGGTTAGGTGAAAAATAAGGAAAATACAATAAAATCAATTTTGATTTTCATGCTAGATGCCGCACTCTTCCTTATGACCGCAGTATACTACAGAAATTCACTCAAAAATTTCGAGATATTCTTGTTTTTCGAAAAACGACGTAAATTTTACCTAAATTTAAAGTACTTAAATTTTGAGCTAAATGTCAACATGATTACTATAGAATCAGTACAAATGAAGTGATCCAACACTGGTTGCTCGACCATTTTTAATAAAGTTGATATTTTTATTAACAGTTGTCCAATGTATTTGATTCTCAGAACTGCTTTAAAAAAGTTTTCTTCTTTCAAAATGGCGGTCATATTTTCTTTGCTACCTATAGCGATATATGCATTTGTGTTAACTTATATTTCTTAGTTATAGCTATTAGCTATAGAATACATAGAACACACTTTGGCCTTTTTTCTTTTTTATATATAACAAATATCAGGACGTACACATAACATCAGGTACATAAGACTTCCCAATAATTCGCGGTATGAATTCTTAGTTGTTTCCTGCACTTCATGTGGCAGTTGAAGCCCTTTTTCCATTGGTGACCGAATCTTATTACAATCTTGCATTCCAAACTTCTCTAAAACTTTTGTAATATTGTATTCCTGCGAAAGTTGCATGACACCTTCCTCACGATCATATTCGATTTTAATCCCAAGATAATAGCTTAGATCTCCGCAGTCTGACATCTCGAAGGCCAATGATAATTTTTCCTTTAAAACTTTAATTTCAGACTCGTGGCTTCCTACTATCAGCAAATCATCCACATATAGTAACAAAAACATAGTACTTTCTTTTGAGATTCTCGTATACAAGCAATAGTCATGTTGCGAACGCTGAAATCCCATGTTTATGAGGTGTAAATTGAATTTTTCGTTCCAACATTTTGGACTTTGCTTTAATCCATAAAGTGATTTTATGAGCTTAAGGACATTGCCCGATTCATAATCCATTCCTTCTGGGGGTTCCATATATATATCTTCTTTTAGTTCCCCATGAAGGCACGCAGTCTTGACATCTAACTGGTGAAAAAAAAACCTTTTTGCAACACCAACAGCTAAAATGATTCTAATAGTTGTTAGCTTCGCAACAGGTGAATAAGTATCCTCGTAATCTACGCCATATTTTTGTAAAAAACCTTTAGCGACGAGCCTCGCCTTGTATCGTAAATGTTTGCCATCCGCATTCTTTTTAATAGTTAAAACCGTATTTGCGTCGGATTTGGCAAGGATATTGCTTCAAATAATGACAAATAATAATCTGATAACTTACTTGCGCTCTCGTTGACTTCGTCTGGGCTCAAACGTATCTGTATTTGAAACTTGAGGTTGATCAGGAATTGAATTATCCGGATCAGAATTTGCGACTTGCTTCTCAGACACATCACCTTCGTCAATGACTTCTTTATCAATAGCTTGGCTTGAAACTTGTTGATCAGCTTGCTCCTTATCCCTCTCTTGATCAAACCTGTTGACAACCAAGACGTCCGAAACGATTTCCATTTTATCTTTGTATGGATAGCAGTTTTCGTTAAATTTAACATCACGCGCTAATATTACTTTACGATTTTTCATATCCCACAAGCGATATCCGTTCGTACAGTAACCAATCATAACATACCCTTTGCTTTTCGCATCAAGTTTCTTTCGTTTTTGGGCAGGTATCCATGCGTATGCCTGACATCCAAAAACACGCAATTTGCTTAAGTCGGGCTTTTGACCGAACCACATCTCAGCTGGAGTTTTACGATTTTTTATTGCGTTAGATGGGCTTCTATTAATTAAAAATACGCTGGTGTAGGCTGCCTCTCCCCATAAGAACATTGGGTCTCCTGCATCCAATAAAAGAGCTCGAACTTTTTGAACTAAAGTTCGGTTGAATCTTTCAGCAACTCCATTTTGCTGAGGAGTGTATGCCATGGTTTCAAGAATTGGTATCCCCTTTTCCTTACAGAATCGAAGTATTTCATTTGATTTATATTCACGGCCTTGATCCACAGTAATATTAGAAACTTTTGTTGCAAACTTAGCTGTGGCTGCTGCTTTAAATTCTTTAAAATTCTCAAATAATTCCGACTTCTTCTTTAGTAAATTAATCGATATAAAGTGTGTAAAGTCATCGATGAAAGATACAAAATAACGATATCCATCCCAAGAAACTGAACTGAATGGTCCGCAAACATCTGAATGAATATGTTCTAGAGGTCTTACTGCTCTGGCTCTTGTTCCAGAAAAAGATTCTCTGGACTGCTTGCTTTGAACACATATTTCGCAGAATCCTTGTTGATCAACTTTAGATAATCCAGTTGCCATATCATTTTGTACAAGTTGGTTGTAGCCCTGATGACTGATGTGACCCATCCTCTTATGCCATAAAATACCTTCTTCAGATTTGCTCAAACTACAGGAAGATTGAGTGACACTCATTTTCATTTCGAAAAGATTTCCACAGCGACTTGCAGTTGCGATCACTTGTCCATTTCTTTCAATAACTGCATGGGTTTTCTTGAATTTAACATCGATTCCAGCCTCCACCATTTTCGTTCTTTAAAAATATGTTTACACCTGTATCGCTTACACCGTTGATTTCACCAATTTTTGTTACCACAATTTGTTCATCGGCTTTTGCTACATTGATGTAACGAGGAGTTGTCATTGCATTTAGCTTTTTAAATAAATGCGCATCATTAACGAAATGATCAGTTGCTCCAGAATCTAAAGCAAACACTGCGATTTCGTTTGTCGATGATTTTGACTCGTTGCATGCGTCTGCCATGAAACTTACTCCGAAACTTGAACTTGCAGTATACTTAGCATCTTTAGATCGGCAGTCCTTCTTCATGTGGCCATATTTACCACACTTATGGCACTTTCCGTTGAATCTCTGAGTAACAATTTTCTTTTTAGTAGAAAAAGCAGTTACTTTCTGCATGGCTTCATCCCCAAAGCGATTTTTCTTTTTGGTTTCTTCTGCTAACAAACGTGGTTTTATGTGTGCTAACGTAAGTTCTTCCTCTGTTAGGTTTTCAAGCGCTGTCACTACTGCATCATAAGATTCTGGGAGTGTAAGAAAGAGCTGTGAAACCAGATCAGCTTCTTCCGGTTTTGCTCCAGCCGTCTTAAGTTGCCTTACCAGTGAATCAAACTTAAGGAAATGCACGCTTAAACTTTCATTGTCTCTGAATCGTAAATTCGCGAGCTCCTTCCGTACAATAGTTTTATTTTGTGGTGACTTTCGGGCAAATGTTGCAGTTAATGCATCCCACATACCCTTTGCTGTTGACTGTTCTCGAATGTATTCGAGATAGTCGTCGTGAACCAAGCTTGTAATGATGTCCTGTGTTCTGGCATCCTTCCTATTTATTTCCGCCGCTGCTACTGCTGTCGATAAATTATCGCCGATTTGTTCTGCTGCTGTATTTGGAGCTGACTGTTTTACAGCGTCCAAACAGCCCGCGGAAGCTAAATGCTTCTCTACACGAAACCTCCAATTTTCGAAATTTGCTCCAGCAAACTGAGTTATTCCAGTGGTTTTATCCATGGTGCCCATAACCTTTTATAAATATTTGTCGGCGGTTTTATTTAAAACAAGTTATGTATTTGATACACAGAAAAATGTAATACAATTCTAATTGAAAAATATTGAAAGTTATTTCATAATACAAATTTTCAATACACATCATAAAATAAACAACAAGTAGAAACAAGTTGAAAGTAATATATATAAAATTCAACAATCTTACATATAAAAGATGCACATGAAATAGTTTCTTAATTTTTAAAAGTTATTACATTTTTGTATTCAAAACGTAAATTTTTTAACATTCTGACTTTTGACAATTTTTTGTTTTGTTTGGTTTTTTTTGAAAATTTGAATTTTGAGAAATTTGCAAACTTTGGGTCAAATATCTCTGGTGGGCACGGGTTCAAAAATTTTAAATTTATTCACAGTAAAGTACCTCCCACATATTTTTTTTTTGTATGGAGCAGGACAATTGGGCAAATAGGAAGACTTAGGACTCAATTTAAACAATCTGAAAAAAATACATAGAAGTTTTTTTTTACATTTGGAGTCAATCAACAAAAAAAATATGACAAAATGATGTCATAGTCATTACTGAAACAGGTCTAAATTGTGTTTTTCTAGATGAGGAGTTTTTTGATCTTAATATGTACCAGATCATACGTAAAGATCGTGATGCTGTATAAACAGGTTGTATTAGAGGAGAAGGAGTACTCATTGCCGTGAAACTTTAATTAACTACGTCTGAAATTCTGCTGAACAATGCCGATTCAATCTTGGATCAAATATGTATCACTATTAAGGGACCTGCTGGAATGATGTTTGCATGTGTTTTTTTGTCGACAGTGCCCATGTCGACAATATTAGAAACATCTCATTAAATTATCTTGGGAATGACCATCTATGAGTGCTTGGAGATTTTAATTTAAGTAAATTATCTTGGTCTTATTTGTTTGATAATGTCTACTTAACTCCATCTAATGTAAATTCTGATTCTGAATTATATGTTATTAATAGTTTCGCTGATGTTAACTTGCATCAAATTAATGGCTGTTATAATTTATTAAATAGCGTACTTGATTTAGTATTTCTGAATAATAATGTAAATGTTGAAATTTGTAAATCTGGATTGTCAATTTCTACATCAGAGAAACATCATATTCCGCTTTGTATAAATATTGAGTTTTATAAGTTTTTAGCATGTGCACAGACTAATTATTGCCAACCTAGTTACAACTATAAGCTATGCGATTTTAATCTGATAAATAATTTGATCAATCTTGTAGACTGGCATAGTGCATTTTATGAGTTGGATCTGAAAAATTGTTTTAATGTATCCAAATCCAAAGTTCTGAGTTTCGCCTAAGCAACATGGGTTTGTAAGAGGACGATCTACTGTAACTAATTTGGCTTTGTTTACTGAGTACAGTATTTCATCATTTAGAGAGGGTTTTCAGGTAAATGTTATCTACACTGATATCTCGAAAGCTTTTGACAAAGTGTCTCATTTCATACTAATTAAAAAATTAGCAAATTTTAGTTTCCATTGGCTCATATCTGTCGAATAGAATAAATTACTTAAAAATTGATAATATTAGTTCTAATCCATTTGTTGCAACTTCTGGGTTCCCACAAGGAAGTATTCTTGGTCCATTGTTATTTTTAATTTTCATAAATGATTTATCGTCCTCTGTTAAGCAAGTCAAATGTCACCTTTTCGCTGATAATTTAAAAATTTATCTTAAGGTGGAAAATTTTTCTTATATGCTAAAATTGCAATCTGACTTAAACAATGTCCATGACTGGTGTCAGAAATTGTTTACTTTACATTGATAAATGTGCTGTGAACTCATATTCTAAATCGGGTTGTCCTGTTTTAACGTCTTCTTTTCTAAATGAGCTGCTACTTAACCATGTTAATATTGTGAAAAATCTTGGGGTAATTTTTGACGCAAAATTTACATTTATTGATCATTTAAACTATATTATTCCTAAAGCCTATCAAATGTTGGCTTTTTATAAGCTTTTATTTAACTTGCTTCGTTCGTATGTATGTATGTATGTCCGCAAATCTTGCAAACAATTTTTCGACAGCTTGTGGGTCTCCGATTAAGCTAAAATTTAGCATACATGTGTAAGCCCGGTCACAATGCAATATTATGAAAAAATTTTGCCACACCCCCTTTTACCGTCCACAAATCAATAAAAATGCTATATCTCGAAAACTACTAGGTCGATTTAGATGAAATTTTGGTAGTAAATTTCCTTCAAATAGAAAATGGGGCTTAAGAAAAAATTTTACCACACCCCTTTTTACCGCCCACAAATTAATATATCTCAAAAACTATCGGGCTGTCTCAGCTGAAATTTTGGCAGTAAATGTCCTTCAAGTATTGCATGGGTTAGAAAAGAAATGTTGCCACACCCTCTTTTACCGCCCACAAATCAGTAAAAATGATATATCTTCAAAACTACTAGGCCGATTCAGCTGAAAATTTGGCAGCACATTTACATCAAGTAGGAGATAGGGGCTTACATTTGGCCACAAATCCTATTCCCGCCCACAAATCAATAAAAATGCTATATCATAATAAAGTATATAATGCAATAAATGGTATAAATGTGGGATCGCACAAAGATGGCAACTCTGTGCACTTTTAGCTCTCTGCAACAAGTGCAACGCGTCAAGCAAAATAGTTTCGAAGTGAAGACGCGAAAGTAGAAAGACGTACCTACGACGAGAAACGACGATTCCATTTTATTTCAATTATTAAATATTAATTTAATAACATTCAACATTCAATTCCTATCGTTTAAAATAATATCTACATTTTAATTAAACATTAAAATAAAACATTTCAATTAAACAATTAAATATATCGTTTTATAATTACAAGAACAAAAGTCTACACAAATAATGTTAATATGTACTGTTAAGGTAAATGGTCTAAAAAATTAAAATACTATATGTAAAGCCCCATTTCCAATAACGCGTGAGATGCGTTGCGTAAATTGACGCAAATAATCAATGCATGAAAACATACGTAACAGGTTCCAATAACCAGCATGCGTGTGCACGCAGCGTGAAATATTCGAAAAATTGAATATTTCACGCGCGTGAAAATTTGACAGCTAGTGTTGTATAAACTGTTGACAACTTATTATAAGGTATTTGGTACTAGTGCGAATACTTTTTAATCAAAATTGACAAAATGACCTCAAATTATTTTTTTTTAAAATATAAGTGTATAGTTGCGTAATTTGTGTTATATTTTGATTGTTAAAATTTTACGTTCAGTCGAACTCAAACAAAACATCGCAAACAAAATGCTAATTACAAAATTGACTGAGCCGGGTACTGTTCAAAATTATGCTTCGCTAAGCAGAAGTGCGGGCAATCATATGTTCACGCACACGCTCTATTGGAAATTGATTTTTTCATGCAGCTTCCGCAGCGTAAAACAACGCATCTCACGCGTTATTGAAAATGGGGCTTAAGGCTTTCAAAATAAAAGATGTTCATAATAAACCTTTAAGACTAAAAAGAAAAAAATGGGTATGGGTAACCAAGAGAGAGGTTCTTCTGAATCTAGAATATACCTACTAAATACATATATGACAAATGTCACTGAAATTTATTTTTTTCTTTTTAGTTCACGTTTTGGTTTTAAATAAAAGCTTATTTTTTAAAAATTTTTTTTTATATTTTTTTTTTATTAGATGTAACAGTCTTAACTTCACGGACCCATATGTGCTCAAGTCTCTTTTTACCTCGTTAGTTCATTCTTAATTGGAATATGCGTCCTTCATATGGAGACCATACTATGTTTCACATATCTTGCGTCTTGAGCGTGTTGAAAAATCTTTTTTAAGATTTTTTTTTTAAGATTTTGCGTTCTATAAATTTTGAATTGCCAATTCCTTCCTATGATACCAGTTTCGGCCTATTACACACTTGCAGCTTTTTCAAAAAAGAACAACCTTATTATCACTACTGCTAATTTATGATGTTGTAACGGAAACGGTGGATTGTCCAAATTTGTTGAAGTTAATTAATTTTAATATACCAAATAGATCTCGTAGATACTCTGATGTCTTTTATTTAGGCACTTGCCGAACAAATTATGCATTTTACTCACCTGTTAATAGAGCTTTTAATGAATTTAATAGTATGGCAATAATATGTAATATAGATTTTTCTTCCACAAAAGAATCTTTGAAATTGGTGCTAAAAACAATCATATTTAAAATGTACACATAATACTTTAAATCATTCGTATACATATTTGAATTAATATTATTTATTTAAGATAAAGAAAATTACAGTATAGTAATTTTATACAGTATAGTCAGTAAGAATTGTAATTCATTGACTTAGAACAAATAAATAAATAAATTCCAAATAAACCATATAACGACCACCATAATATACATACTATGAAGTGCATTTTCATAAAGTTTGAAGGGTTGAATCTTCCAAACGAAGCAAATATCAAACTTAAAATTTTAACTGCAATATAATGCTATTGTGTATTTTATTGTGAATACATTTCAAATTTTTTAACCCGTGCCCACCAGAGATATTTGACCACAAAATCAGCAAATTTCTCAAAATTCAAATTTTTAAGAGGCCGTAAACAAAAAAGTTGATAAGTCAAATGTTTAAAAATTTATGCTTAAACAACTAGTTTAAATGTACTCTAGAAAAGAAATTAATGACTGCAACTAACTGTTTTCTATAAAATAAAAATTCTTAAAGTTGCAAGATATCACGTTTTGGATACAAAAATGTAGTAATAATTATTTTTTGAAGAAGAAGCTATTTCATATGCATCTCTTACATGATTAAAGGCCAAAGTATGCTTAATATTCTGGTTTTTAATTTATCATTTTATGTATAATAGGAGCTGAGAAATATAAGTTAACACAAATGCATATATCGCTATAGGTAGCAAAGAAAATATGGCTGTCATTTTGAAAGAAGAAGAGGAATCCATTTTTAAATGCAGTTCTGGCATTCAAATATATTGGGCAACTGTTAATAAAAATATCAACTTTTTCAATATTGATCGAGCAACCAACTTTCGTTTTTATAGAACAGTTTATTTGGACTGACTCTATAAAAAGACTCACAATGCACCTTTACTAAAAAAGAGACACAACTCACAAGCCTAACATTTTGAGGGGAGCCAAGCAAACTATTGTCTGCTCTATAAAATTTTTCTAATTTTTTAATAAAAAATTAAGAAAATGAGTACTGTGAATTGTTTTAAATTAAAACACGATAATTTTAAATTTTCAGTTGCTCCGCTTTTGAAGTTAGGCTGCGATATGTGGACAAAAAAGTAGTAACAAAAATAAAAGTATCTAAGATATGCAGAATACGGAACAATGTTGCCAAAGAAATTTAACTGAATGTCCATAAAATGTTTTACAAAATATTGCTCATTGCTTTTTATGACGTTAAAAGAAATACATTTAAATTCGTCTGAAATTTTAGTACACCAATAAAATACACATATAGAAACAATTCTTTTGCGACCGCTTTGATAACATCGTTGTTGAGGTGATAGAAAAAAAATTGTATGAATGTCCACGCGGGCCAGACGGACTTCTGGCTGGGCATGCCTGATAGAAAACATGAATAATCAGTAATTAAAATCAATATTTTTTTTTATTTGTAGCACTGTTCAAATATGAAAAAAAAAACACAAGTAACCTATTTTTAAGGCTCAAAGATGAAAAACAATTTAGTATAAGAAAAAACGCATAAAGAATGCGATGTTTTCACGTTTTTAAACGCGCGATGCGAACCAAAAATGAACGGTATTTTAAAGTTTGGTGAGTGAAGAACATAGATTGGCAAAAAAGTCTTTTATTAAAAAACACATTTTTATAGAAAAGCAAAAACTCTGAAATCTATTAACACATAACTCTAAGTGTGATTTAGAAGTTAAGCAAAATCGCAAAACGATATGTATCTTAAGCCATGAAATAAAGATGAATTTGTGTAGTTATGATGATCCGAGGAATAAGGAAACTTAAAAAAAAAACTTAAATTTCGCACTGCTTGATCTTAACAGGTTCGGTAAAAAAAAACAGCCTGACTATAATATTTCAAATCCAAAATCTTGAACCAAAAATTGTAGCTCTTCGACATCAAGGGAAACATTTCTGTTTCATGTTCAAACTCTCTCAAAAAATCTTAAATAATTTAATGAGTTTTAATCGTTAGTTATGATTATTTCCCTATTTTTCTTGTACATGATGTATTCCGTGCCAATACCACTGCTCGTCTTTTGAGACCGATCATTCAACAAGGCAATTTTTTATTTCTTTGTAAGAATGAAAGTGCTTTTTGACAAAAATGTGCTCCAGAAAATTGCCTATAACTTCTTAGAAGCTGCCGCAGCCAAGCTTTTCGGAAAAAATCTTAAGAAGCGTTCAATAAAATCATATTGATATTGAATAAGTATTGAAAATGCGTTAAAAGCTTTTGGAAATTATTATATTTTTCCCCATACAAAAATATGCTCTAGAAAATTGACCATAACTTCTGTGTTTGTGGGTTTCTTCAATCCAAATTTTAGGAGAATACTTAAAAAACATTGCTTAAAAAAAACAACCGACTACAAAATCACTTCAAAGTAAAAAATATTTTTAAAATTACTTTACCTTTTAATTTCTTGGTCATATTTGATAATTTATCTAAACATATTATCTATATATATAAAAATGGATGTATGTATGTGGGTATGTGGATATGTGTGTATATCACGTATAGACTCCAAAACCACCGAACCAAACTTTATGAAATTTTTAGGGATACTGAAGCAACATTCGGGAAGTGTTTCTGTGAAGTTTGGTGTTGATTGGGCAAAGGGGCGTGGTACCTCCCATACAACCCAAATTGGCTCTATCGCCCACAAACAAAAAAAAAATGCTATATATCAGACTGTTTTAATCATATAAAACTTAAATTTGGTAATTTTGTTCAGATGGTTACTTTCGGTGACTGTACAAAAAAAGGGGGGTGGTCACTATATCTACGCCCACTTTTCAGCAATAATTTTAATTCCTGAGATGTTCAAGTTTTGATAGTGAATCTTCATATGCAGGTGCTTTGAATACATGTGGCAGTTACTATGTAAATTAAACGTTGTCACGCCCACTTTTACCGCCCATAAATCAGTAAAATTGCTTTATATCAGACGGCTTTTGTCGCAGAAGACTAAGATTTAGTAATTTAGTTCGTATGGTTACTGTCGGCCAATATACAAAAAATGGGCATGGCCGCACTATATCTATGCCCACTTTATCGAAATCATGCTTATTCCGGAGTCGTACACGTTTTGATAGTGAACCTTGGTATGCAGGTGCTATGAGTCCAAGTGGCAGTCGCTATGTAAATATAAACGTTGTCATGCCCACTTTTACCGCCAACAAATCAGTAAAAATGCTTTAAATCAGACGGCTTTTGCCGTAGAAGACTAAGAATTGGTAATTTAGTTTATATGTCACACGCGTGGTCACACCATATCTACGCATACTTCTTCGAAATCACGCTTATTCCATGTTTTAATAGTTACACTTGATATGCAGGTGCTCTAAGTGGCAGTCAATATATATATATAAAATTTGCCACGGCCACTTGTACCACCCACAAATAAAAAAAAACACAAATTGAAATGGCCAATTTCAGCCCCTGAAAGGACCGAGCTTCTTATGGTCAATTGTGTTGTACGTGTTGTGAAATGTTTGAACACAAATGGTCGAGAACTGGACCTACAAGTTTTATGCCGACTCCGAATTGCTTACGTTCTCAAGAAGCTTTTCATGGCAGTTTTATTCTCTGAGGTTTGACATTGTCCGCAGAGAGGTGACGGCCGAACAGAAAAATTAATTCAATTGGAAAACTTTCCGTGTCAGGTGGAGTTCGAACCTGGGTTCTATGGCATACAAGCCACGCAGCTCAACCAGTATGCCACGCAATATTTTGAAATATGCTCTAAAAATTGAGTTTTTTATAAAAATATTACTGGTGTTTTAGTTAAAAATAACAAACGTTCAGAAATAATACGAATGAATAAGTTCTTCTGTCCAGTCTGCACCAATAAATGTTCAAATTTTCAGTCGGACGAGAGATAATGCAGATTTTCATTAATTTTTTAACTTTTGTTAAATTACTTTCACTAAAATTCAAATTCAAATTTTTTTTTTTTTTTTTGTTTTGCCATGTTACTTTTAGTAAAATCAATTATCTATTGATGATAAAATACAGTGTAAAGTGAAGAACTAAATTGAATAAAATTACAAAAAAATTTACACATTTTTTACAATTTATTTGACTTAAAGTAGTATAGGAAAATGTTCGTTTGAATTTTAGTGAAAATAATATGAAAAAAGTTTAAACAATCCATAAAAATGCGCATTATCTTTGGTCCAACGGAAAAAATTTAAGATTTTTTGATGCAAAAGATTTTTTTCATTACTTTTATTTCTGACCGTTTGTTTTTTTTTTTAAATACCATACCAGCCAATATTTTTAGTCGAAATATTTTGGGGATCATCATAACATACGCCATGGATTATTTTAAAGAACCGGACTGAACAACTTTTTTTCCTAAAGAGCGTGAGGCGACTTAATTCAAATATGTATGTGGGTATATGTGTTTATCACGTAAAGACTTCGAAACCGCTAATCCAATTTTTATACCAAAGCCTTGAGAGGGTTCCTGTGAAGTCTGGTGCCGATCGTAAAAGGCACCTTAAATACACCTAAAATTTTCGATATCAAACAGTTTTGGAATTATAGGTCGCATAGCATCGGAATTCAGTATTTGACCTCAATTTACACATGCCGTTCCACAGTTAACATTTTATGGGTGTTGGACGAGGAGCGTGGTACTTTTCCGCACCCAAAACTTTCGGTATAGCTTTCGAAAGAAGTCACACATCAATGAAACTCGGTACAAACTTACTATAAAAGCATGGCTTCACTAAAGCTACGCCCTCTTTTAGGGGATAAGCACTGAGCGCAGCGAAGCGCGCCGGGTGTAAGCTAGTTACATATGAAATCTTATTATTTTAATTTTTTTCTTATTTGTTTTATTATCATAAATATATTAATTTCTTCATGATTACAAAAGCTTTCAAGGTCGGCGCTAATATAATCAGACTTTTAATCAGAAGCGCCAACTTCAAAGCATTTGTATTCATCAAGAAGTAAATATATTTATGATAATAAAACAAATAAGAAAAAAATTCAAATAATAAGATTTCATATGTAATAATATGTTTAGATAAATTATCAAATATGACCAAGAAATTAAAAGGAAAAGTAATTAAAAAGGATTTTTTTCTTTGTAGTGATTTTGCAGTCGGTTGTTTTTTTATTTAAAAAGTTTTTATTTCTTCCTTTTTAGAGAATATGATAAATTTTCGGAATAAGTGTATAAACTACATAAATACAATTGTTCTTAAAAAATTTCTTCTATTAAATTCTGAAAGTTTGTTGGTTATTTCAAATATCTGTCTCTTAAATTTAAATAAGATGTCACGTGTTTTGAAATAGTTATACCCATTCTTGTAACGAGTTTTATAACCCTAGTGTCAATATTATTCGAGATATAGTGTATTTCAAATATTGCCACGCCCCTTTGTTAAATAAGCGCCCACTTCCTTGAGCGTTATTTCCAATAATTGTGCCTATCCCCTGTACTTTATTTCAGTACCCAGCGTCAATATTAACTGCGATAGTGTTTAACTAGTATTGCCACGCCCATTTATCGCATAACGCCTACTTTATTAACCGTAATTTTTAATAATTCTGCCTACCCCTGTACTACAATAAATTTCAGTGCCCTAGTGCCAATATTATTTTTTTTTTAAAATTTGTTTATAGAAAAAAAACTGTTTTTCTAATATTGCCACGCCCAGTAGTCGAATGCCGTCCACTTTCTTGACCGTAATTTTTACTAATAATGCCTACCTCTATACCAAATTGCAGTACCATAGTATCAATATTATTCGAGATATACTCTTTTTCTAATATTGCCACGCCCATTTGTCAAATAAGGCTCATTTTCTTGACGGTAATTTGTAATAATTGTGCCTATCCCTACACTTAATTTCAGTACCCTAGTGTCCATATTATTAAAAATACAGTAGTATCTTTGCCACGCCCAGTTCTCGAATACCGCCCACTTTTTTACGGGCACCTCCATGCTTATGATATCTATCTGTTCACCAAAAATTATGGCAATCAGGCATATGGTTTTGGAGTTATCAATGTACATACATTTAAAAAAAAAATAAAAAAAAACAGAAACCGACGAACTTGAGAACCTCTCCATTTTGAAGTCGGTTAATAAATAATAAAGATAAGCGCATGCATAAATTATCTTAATTAATGATTTATAAATTATCTTTATATTATAAATGGTTGCGGCAGTGGCGTAGTGGGTAGAGTGTGTGACTCTTACGCCAGAGAACCCAGGTTCGAATCCTCCATGACACAGAAAATGTTTTTCAATTAAATTAATTTTTCTGTTCGGCCGTCACCTCTCTGCAGATAATGGCAAACCTCAGAGAGTAAAAACTGCCACGAAAAGCTTCTTGAGAACATAAGCCGTTCGGAGTCGGCGTAAAACTTGTAGGTCCAGTTCTCGATCATTTGTGTGCAAACATTTCACATCACACACAACACAATTGATCATAAGAAGCTCTGTCAAAGTCCTTTCAAGGGCTGAGAATTGCCGATTATCTGCATAAATTCTTTTAACTAAAGTTCCCCAAATGTTCTCTGTAGGATTAAGATCCGGTGAGCATGCGGGCCATTTCAAAACCTCGATCGAAATTGCTTGGAACCACGTCATCGACTCCCTACTGGCATGGATAGCAGCGTTATCTTGCTGAGAATGTAACATTTGTGACAATTTTCACTTAAAAAATTTAAAAGACTACTGCGGAGTACTGCTATGTAGTCTTTGCTACTCATCCGAGTTGATGTAAATTGAATTTCTAGCGTTTTTCTCGAAGTGAACGCTCCCCAAACCATCAAACTGCCACCACCGAAATTACAACGCGAAAAATACCTTGGAGCTTCTCTAAGATCGTGGCAGTACCCATTGAAACCGTCTTGACCGTCAAGTTTGGATTTTTTTTTCATCTGAAAATACAACCTTTAAACAAAATTTTATAAGAAAATATGATTGGAAGAAGCGCTCGCCTGATAACATACAGAAAAGTCCGATCAGTGACCATATGTTGTTCGGCAAATTCCATTCTGGCTGTATTGTGGCGCTGCAAGAGGTGCGGAATCCATTTCATTTTAGCGCGTTTGATGTCTGGATTACGGTTTCTACTGAACAAGTTGTTTACAGCTCTTGGTTGAGTTGCTTGCGGCTCTAAAAATTGCTCGTTCATCTCGATCACTAAGTTTTTTTTTTCTTCCACGCCCTGGTGTACATCCATATTTTGCTGTGTTACGTAAATACGATAAAATAACCTTATAGCTTCGACCAATTTTCCACCCAATTGTACTTGCACTTAATCCTTCACATTTCAAAGAAGTAATTTGACCTTCCTTGAATTCGGTCAATTTTGTTCCGCTTGGCATCACTAACGATTCAGGTTATGTTTAATAAAAAAATGTTCCATAACAGGCCGGCTACACAGGCCAGTGACAGTGAAAGTGCGAAAGAATACGTGTACTGTTCGAATGATTCGAAGAATTTCGAACTTTCATGCTTTCATGCAAAGGTGCTACACAGGCTAGTGAAAGTTCATTAAAAAAATTTCATCGTATGCGAAGGTTCTCGCTGCTATTGAATAATTTTAATTTAATGATTTGTTTTTGAGTTAATTTTCTTTCATTGTACTTTTTTTTTGTATATGTATTGTAATAAAATTGTATATTTTTCACTTTTATTCACTTTTATTTGCAACTTTTCACATTTGTTTCATTTGCCTTGTCATCGAGGAAAACCCGAAATAAAGTACGATTCGAGGGAAATCCCGAAATGAATCCACCAAAAGTAATTAAAAATTACACTGATATCCCCCTTTTTGACATACACTAGCCGCTGCTGTCAAAATCCACTGGCTCTGAAATTTCGTTGCTAGTAGCGATGAAAGTGCCGTGAAAGTGAATCCAGTGTGAGTGTATTTGTAAAAAAGTGTGAATGTATTGAGTTTTTCGAACAACAGGGCCAGTATACTAGCCTGTGTAGCATGCCTGTAAAAAACACACAAGTGACAACATCAAAAGTCGCGAGAAAAATGGTTGATCCCAAGGTTGATTTATAAGGTTGTCGCAAGGGGGAGAGCGAGTACCCATAATTGTCAAATCGAAGTTGACAGCTCATAGAAAATCTGCAAGTGCTCTCTTTTATCATCCGTTCTTCTTTCGTAGTCATTCGCAAAATTGGCTGGTTTTGACAATTATGGGTACTGAGAAGAGAGTGCGATCAGCCCTGCGACAACCTTATAAATCAACCTTGGTTGATCCATAGTTTTGCAAAACTTTATAAAAGCATTCTTAAACAATTTAAAATATTTTACCGTTAAGTGCTCTCAGCACATTTTTGTCGCTGTTTTTTTTTTGTCATCTTGCTTATGGGAAGCTTTTATTGAAAAAAGTTCATCAACATTCCTGTGAGTAATAGCAATATGATCATTTATTGAGTTGATCCAAAATATTGAAACTACGAAGGGTGTATGATGGTAGCGGTTCAACAAAGTTTAAAGATCTTAAAGCAAATTTAAAAAATTCTTTTGAATACGCTCAATTCTCATTATATGAACCATGTAATATGGGTTCCATATAAAGGAAGCATATTCAAGACGCGACCTTACAAAAGCCATAAAAAAATTTTTCAACGTGTAAAGCCTGTATGATACTTCATTTTTTTTGCTCAATGTTTGTCATTGAAAATTAAGACTAGAGCAGTTCAAATAGTACGAATGCATGGATTCAATTGGTGTGAGTGAGTACGCATATAGTACGAATTGGAGAAAAATTTGTAGGACGGACTGTATTTTCTTTGATTTTTTTTTGCCGTTTCTTTCAATTCGTTCTACGTTAAGTTTCGATCAAATATTTCCCGTGCTGTTTATAATTAATCTGACATTTTTAGAGTAAACAAAACTATTTAATATAAATGTATGTTGAATTCGAAGTGATGTGTGTAGCTAATATTACTTCATTAAATGCAGCTGCTCTTCAAAACACCAGAAATAAAAAAGTAACAACGTTTATCCTTTTCTTACAAAATATGTCTGTCCTGCCCACGCGCCACTTGTTTTCAGATTTTAAAATTGGACAAAAAAAAAAAATGAAGTATCATACTGGCTTAAGTATCAGAAAATTTTTAACAATTCCTGCTCAAGAAAGCTTGATATCGAATATGATAACGAAAGTATGCACGTTAAATGTTGAACAAAAGAAAAACTTTAATCCAAAGTTACACCAAAATCTTTGATCTCATCTACAAATTTAATTTGAATACTTCCAATATAATAAGTAGATGAAAAAACTTTTCTAGCTTTAGCAAAAGTAATATTTAAAACATTTATTGATATTTAGAAACAGGCGATTTCTCAAGCACCAATTATAAACACAAGTCTAACTGCAATAGATAGATATCAAAACTATTACGAATAGTCTTAAAAATTTTTAAATCATCCGCGTACAATAAAAAATTTGAAAAAGGAAAACAAGAGCTAATGTCATTTATAAATAAAATGAAAAATAAAGGTCCTAGTATGCTTCCTTGTGGGGCACGCCCGAAGTTGCTTTAAATTTGAAGTATCTAGCATTTTCCAGCTCAACATAACATAACAAATTATCGGCCAAATAGGATCGCATCCAACTCAAAAATTTTGAGTGAAAACCGATATATTCAAGTTTTGCAATCAATAAGCTATATTGAGTCGGTGTATATAGTATCGACTTGAAAACCATCAGCAAGTGAAAACAAAGAACAATGAATTTGTGAAAACGGCTAAATTCGTCCTTGTTGATCGACCACTAACAAAACCATGTTGTGCTGGGGATAATTACATTTCTTAAAGCATAATTTAGTTTAACCTTGATAATGTTTTCAAAAAGTTTAGCCCTGTTGGATAGTTTCGATATTGGCCGATTTTTACGCCCACTTTTAAAAATTGGTGTTATGGAAGCAATTTTTGGACTTTTAATGAAAGTGCCAGAGTGCAATGATTTATTAAAAATCAATAATAATGACTTCACAAGAGAATATGCGCATTTTTTAAAGAAAAATGCAGACAACTCATCAATATCTGATTTCATTGGACATACGCATCGTAATTAATGATCAAAAATATTTCTTATCTGCCAATATAAGCCATTAACTGAAAATTACTCACCGACTGATAAGTCCAGACAACCTTCTCTAAGAAGCTTAAGTTTTCGAGGCCTAGTTTATTTGGACAGCTGTTAATTTGGTCTACCTGATTGTTAGCTGTGTAGAGTATAAGAAAGTCGTCTAATTTTATGCTATAAATATGTTTTTTTTCCAAATTGAAATGACCTGTTGCGATAATCTTCTCTGACGTTGTTGATTATGAATGAGAACAGCGGAATAAGTTTGTTAAAAAACACTTTTTAATTTGTTAACTAAAGCTAAAGCAGATTATTTTGTTGCAGTTCGCAAACGACAGTGCTACAAGGCGGTTAATATTTTAAGTTAAAATTAAATTTTTATAATATTTGTTTGCAAATTTATAATTTAGTGCAACACAAGCGTGCGACAGAACGATGACAGGGGCCAAATTAATTTCGGGCACTCAAGTGGCAAAGTGAGTGCAGAATAAAAATTTAGGTAGGAAAGGCCTTTATAATTAATTTTCTTCTTTTTCCCCCCCCCCTCCCCCAGAGAAATTCGTGATAATCTTAAACTTCAAGTTGATGAGCTTAAAAATAATTTGATCAATTTTGTTCCCGGCTTGCGTATTGTGCAAGTGGGTGGCCGAGAGGATTCTAATGTTTACATACGCATGAAGATCAAGGCTGCTACCGAAATTGGAATTGCTGCTAAACATGTTAAATTGCCGCGAACGATAACGGAAATTGAATTGCTAGAGAAGGTAAATTGAGCAAGTTTATCCTATTTTTAAAATTATATAACGTATAATCAATCACTAACCTCAAGAAAATAATACTTAAAGAAAAAAAAATTGAACAAAGTTCAAATAATTTCTAAAAAAACAAGTATTTATAAAAAAGTAATTCCCAATATTTTACGATAGAATTCAGTCAGAGTTTGAATAGAAAAATTTTGTAGCTAATTTTTTTTTTTGCTAATGGTTTTTTTTTAAATTTTTAAAGAATAATGCAACTATTTTAAATTAGCACTACCTTTTATTTTTTTTTCTCTGATCTCTGAAATTGTAGTTTTATGTAAAATTATTCCTTTTTAAGTGAAGTTTAGCTCACCAAGAATTGTTTTAGAAATTTGAAAAATGTGCTGAGTATAGAGACTAAACTATTTATATACAGTTGCGGTCAGTGAATGATATTTCCACTCTTTGTTGGCATTGTTTTTAAACAGAACGTAATGTTTGGTGGAAGAGGATCGCGTTTGTATTTTAGAAGGCCCCCAAAGACGGAATACAATCCCAATTTCACTTGGAAAACGTTTATTTATGGTCGATCTAGCATTACTGTGTGGGCTTGTTTTTCGTTTTATGGCGTGGGACCTATATATTGGACCAAAACTATAACGGATCAACATATTTTAAATGAGCTCATGTTACCGTATGCCAAGGATGAAATGTTGTTAATTTAAACTTGCCTACAGGACAACGATCCAAAGCATACGAACAAGAAGGCGAAAAATTGTTTTACAAATAACCATATTAATGTTATGGAATGGGGCCTTCATAGTTCCCAAACTAAAGCCCCATTAAAAATCTTTCAGGCGGAAGTTAAAAATGGCAGTTTTTGAAAATATGACAAAAAACAACACTGACATTTGCATTGCTACTGAGCGGCCGTAGAAAGCAGTTTCTGTAAAGAAATGTCAACAAGTAGTTGAGTCAATGCCTGATCGCTTACCAACTGCGAGAATGCGGCAAAATATTCAATTACTATCCTTAAACGATAAGCAATGAAATTACAATTAAAACTTGTAAAAGTAACCGAAACTTATTTCTTTTTCTTTACTAGAATAATATGTGGTGTTATTATTTTGACCGTCGTCATTTTTGTATTACCTAATGTAAATATTACATTAAAGATTTTTTACATTGATATATTTGTGTATCCAACGAGCGATATATTGTATAGATACTAAAGTTTCAAAATGGCAAACCTATATTTAGTTAGTTTAGTGTTTTTTTTTTTTTTTAAGTGTCGCTGCTTTAAATATGCGCAAAGCGGAAGGTGCTATCTTTTTGACCGCAGCTGTATATATAGTAGAAAAGACCTTTTGGAATTTGGACCTAATTTCTTTTGGAATTAATTCCGCCTCAATTCCAGTTCCTTGGAATTAGAAATTGGTAATTGGTCATCTCAATTCCTCAGGAATTCCACAGGAATTGAGATTTTCAATTCCATTACAGGAATTATAATTGGAGGTTACTGTTATTGTAATTGGCTTACAATTACAATTCCCGTAATGGAATTGAAAATTTCAATCACCAATTCTTGAGGAATTGAAAGGTTCAATTACCAATTACAATTCCTGAAATAGAATTGACGATTTTTTCAATTCTTTTCCTGAGGAATTGAGATGTTCAATTACCAATTACAGTTTCTGGAATGGAATTGACGAAATATTTCCAAATCCATTCCTGAGGAATTGAAAAGACCAATTCCTAATTCCAAGGAATTGGAATTGAAAAGTTATGAATACTTTTCGACCCAGCTCTGCAAAACACTAACCGATCCGTACCTGACCCCACTCGTACCAGAAAACCCATGGTAATCAAATGAGCGGCTTAGGAGTCTTTGGCGTATTTGTACGCAGTTTGTACTTCAGCACACTCTGGTGAACGAGTAGTGGTGATATGGGTAGTAAACCACAGTCACCACAAAAGCTCCCCGAAGGTCCAGCCCATTCCAGTCAGCCCAGCATATGCCAGAAAAAGCCTGTTACAGTACCAGTTTTTAAGTCCTTGGTCAGATCTCGTAGCACGCACGCAGGTTACTACCAGTTTTAGTCCATCACAGCTCTGGACTGGTCACCAATCACGTGCCTGCCTACATGTAGGCCTAATTACTTGGGTCTATGGACCAAGGGTATAGTTTATGGAACGGACGACCAGCACTTATGTATACACTCCATCAATGGACCCGTTTGTGGATTACAGTGTAAGAACACATGGTCATCCGGCAGAGCTAACACGAACTGGAAGCCGTTCCATAAACATAAGCACTACCCAATGCCCTACCATTGAAAACTTTACGACTCCAACTTATCATACAATTGTATAACCATGGAGCCGCACTGCTCCCAATAGAAGTACCAGTTTAACTACTAGTAGTGACGTATCTTCATTGTCATCTACTGGTGAAGATGAGACCTACCCAATCTCTTGCGTAAATACTAAGCTGGTATGCCAGTCCGGTCGTACCACTGCGCGACCCCGCCGGTCAATCTAGACCTGTGTAGAATACACACAACCACAGCCAGCATCTAAGCAACTCGGTCCCACAACATCCCGGCAAGTGAAATCAAAAAATTCATGCCAAGTTAGAGCACTTAATTGTGCTTGACCGGCAACTTCAATCCAAGCATGAATCTTAAATTCACTTGCCATGGAAGACGTGCCTATTCGCCATGTTAGTACAACATATAACGACTCAAGTTATCCGTGTCTATGGCACCATATTTCACCAATTTTTATACAGCCTTAGTTGTCTCCTTGCCGTTGATAGATAGGGTCAGCCTCTTTTGACGAGTATGACTATTCCCGTGCTAACAAGTTTATATAGGTCAAATGCTACACCTTCGCAGGTTTTTTTTCATATCGATATACCGAATATTACTTGCTACCAAAATGGGCGCCGCCCCGAGCTCTTGGTTGGCCGTTTCAATTTTTACGTATGCAGGACGTATCCTACACACAATCATCCTCCTTTATCCTGGCTTTGGACAGGCGGTTTTGCATCCGAAGACAACTCTGTAATATAGTCATCTTAAAATAAGCGGATTATATAAAATTTCCTCCGCCATTTAAACAGTTCTGCACGAAATTATTAATGGTGGAGCTAATTTTGTGTACATTAAACTTGAGTGCAAATTTCTCAGAATTTCGCGTAATTAATGAAATTTTTTTTAAAATCAATTTTTGTAATTTATTCAATTTTCTTTTCAATGACACCAAAAACATATCTTTAAAAATAAAAAGTTGTCTGTACTAAAAAAATTATACTTATAAGAAAACAATGATTTTATAAACTTCATAACTAATTGTAATGTCATTATTTATTATTGCTTTGTAATAAGTATAATTTTTTTAGTACAGCCAATTTTTTTATTTTTAAAGATATGCTTATGTTTTTGGTGTCATTGAAAAGAAAATTAAATAAATTATAAAATTGGTCTAAAAAAAAATTCATTTATTACGCGAAATTCTGAGAAATATGCACTCAAAATTGAAATTTGGTAGTTTCAATCGATTGATTTCATCTTCACACGAGCACAGCTCGGTAACGGTTAAGTTGGTGGGGTTTGTTGATATACCGTTGGAAAGTTGATTTCATTGCCTTTAAAATGAACTATCAAAATAAGTTTAATGTAAGTAAGTTTTTCAGCTAGAAACAATAGCGTGAATCAAAGTCGTGAAATATTAATTAACCCAGTAGCTCCTAAGAATGTAAAAATAGACCCCCCCATCCAATACGATTTTTTGCTCAGCTCGACATAATCTTTCAGCTCCGTAAATATTTGCACTCAATTGCTGGACACCCTGTATATCGATACGTAAGTAAGTTTTTTTAGGACAACTTCATAGTAACGCACTTGAACTTTTCAAGCGTTTACTCCCAAGTGCAAGAGCCTCCGCATAAGGAGTTTTTACTTGAAAAATTCTGATCAGAACATTTGCAAGTAAATTTTTCATAAACGCAAAATTTTTTGTTAACTGTTTTTATTAATTTAAATTTCCGAGTTCGAGCTAATAAAGAAATTTTTCAATCGACCTGAGATCTGAGATAATGAAAAAAAAAAATTACATATTTTTATTAAACATTTTGGACCTTATTTGATTTTTTAGTTTGTATTATTTTCTTGAATTCAAGTATTCTTAATCAATAAAACCCAAATTTGTTTTTTCACATTCAATCTCTTCAGATCTTCGAAATGAACAATGACCCCAGTGTCCATGGCATCATTGTACAAATGCCACTTGACTCGGATTGCAAAATAGATTCGCATAAAATCACCGATGCCGTATGTCCTAAAAAAGATGTCGATGGACTGCACACCATGAATGAGGGGCGTGTTGCTATTGGTGATCTGAAAGGCTTCCTACCATGCACGCCCTGGGGTTGCATCGAGCTAATTAAACGTTCTGGCATACAAATAATTGGAGCCAATGCTGTTGTGCTGGGTCGAAGTAAAATAGTTGGTACCCCTGCAGCTGAGCTGCTGAAATGGGAACATGCTACCGTTACGGTGTGCCATTCCAAAACCAAGAATCTACCCGAAATCGTAAGTAAAGTGTTGAAAGGTTTTGCAATTCTAGCTATTATGGCTTTCTTAAATTTAGTGTCGTGGTGCTGATATACTTGTTGTTGGTATTGGTGTTGCTGAAATGGTGAAGGGTAGTTGGATTAAGCCTGGAGCTGTTGTCATTGATTGTGGCATAAATTGTAAACCAGGTAAGACTCATTAAACTTAAACTTCAAACTAATTCGGTGTTGTGTAGTTTATTGTATTGTTCTGTTGCAGGGGCGTACACAGAATTTTTTATTTTTTTTTTTTGGAGATTTTAAGTTTTTTATATATTTATTAACTTATTAATTAATTTCTTATTCCGCTTTCTGTTGCTGAATTCTATATAATTTTAATTCTTAGGGCTGCCTCTAAAAATGTGATAAGGAAGCATCGCCGTTTTTCACTGAGAGCATCGATAAGCATTTAAATTGACCTTACAGATAAGCTTAATCACAACTAAATTATTGTCTCCTTAGCCGTGCCTATTTAAACAAGATCATCAGTTGTAGGAGTGTGTTGGTGAGAGAGACATTGACGTTGTTCAAAATGTAAAAACTTTCTTTCTTTTATTTTTGAATTTTTTTTTTTTTTTTATTGTATTGAATGTAATTAATCGATTGAGCGATTGATCGCCAATTGGCTGGCATTTTATTTGTTTTTACTCTTAAACATTATGGAAACGACTGGCGATATTTATAACCAGGCCGACTTTCATAAGCAATAATTTTTGTTTTTGGGTAGCAGAGTATAAAATAAAACAGTAGCAGTTGAATATATATTAGGCGCATAAAAATTCACAAAAATCTGTGAGCACACCTTAAGTGAAAAGTATTAATTTGTAGTTTCAAAACAACTGATTTAAATGAAAGCTGACTCAATCATGCGGGAAAAACAGAAGATTTTGTAAAACAGCATTTCACGAAATACTATCCGATCAATCGTTTCGTTGAAAACAGTGTACGCCTGTGTTTTTGAAATTCGTAATTCGAAAAGAATCAAACAATGGGCGCAACAGTTGGCAACAGTTTTGTAAAAATTCGCTGAATGGTACAATTATTTGAGCGCTCAATAAAACTGATCAGGTAGCGGACGCCATTTAATAGAGCGAAAAAATTCTATGCTACCTGAACTCAACTGTTGAGTGCTTTAACTGTTAACTGGTATACCTCAAAAAAATGTTGTTACAAGTTTATATTTTTTTCAAAGAACGCCTTGAATAACAACACGACTGATAAATGCAAAAGCATGCACACACCTCAAAGCTTGAAATGTACTGAGCGTTAGAGAATGAATGGTGAAGTAATGAGATAAATATAACCTTTTCTTTTTTATAGGAAAGTTAGGGTTAATCTTTGACACTAAATTCTAAACTTTGACAACTTTTCTGACGCTTAGAGTAACAACACATTCAGAGAAAAACATCGCTCACTAAAGTATCGCTACCATAATAATTCACAACAGTTGACTACGCTGAATGCGCCCAAAGGCTGCATTCCGCCAACACTAGCGCTAAAGAAAATTCGGGTGAATGGCTACACTTTTGACAGCGCTGGCAGCTATCTATGCTCGAGCGATGTGCATTTTACCTAGCGAAATAAATTACGCTACTTCTTCTCAACAGTTGCAAGTTATGTCATTTAACAGCTGTTTGCACGCCAGTTTGAATGAATTTGCAAACACTCAAATGAAACGCTTAAAATAAATGGAAATTTTCGTGGCTTGTGCTATTTTTAATGTTTTTAACTATCCTTGGCTCCTTGCAATGGTTAAATGAGGTCCGAAATGTGCTCTTTTAATAGCCATATCAAGACCGTCATCCATTAGCATCTCTAGCACTACGTTTTGCATTAAGTAAACCTCTTAGCAGAAAGAAATTAGATTTTAAATTCAACAAAACAAAACAAGCGAACAAGATACGTCAAACGTCAGTTGTCAACAGATCTGACGTTCGACGTAGCAACGCATTCAGAGAAATCCGAGCTACAATAGCGCTCGCCTTGGCAGAATGCAGCCAATGATAACAGCTGATCAGCCAGCGAACGATGCCGTAGTACAGTTACATATTTGCAATATGTATTTCTAATCATGGTATAATGATTTACAAGATAGGAGTAACCGTTCTTTTGGCGATTTGGAGTTGTCAAAATCACATTGAAAAAGAGAAAACGAAGGAGCAACAAAACAAATGAAAAATTAAACTTTGTATTGATTTGACAACTCCCGATCGTCGCTCGTGAGAAAAAATGTAGTTGTCAAGGCTACCTTGTAAATTATTGTATCATGCTAACAGACTTAACGTTTATTTCAAATCAAGGTTGATTTATAAGGTTGTCGCAGGGCTGATCGCACTCTCTTCTCAGTATCCATAATTGTCAAAACCAGCCAATTTTGCGAATAAGTACGAAAGAAAAACGGATGATAAAAGAAAGCACTTGCAGATTTTCTATGAGCTGTCAACTTCGATTTGACAATTATGGGTACTCGCTCTCTCCCTTGCGACATAAAAATAGAGTGGCTAGATATAAATAATTCAACTTGCCATTACAATAGAATTGAATTGGTTGATTTTGGGTGATCAATTTTTTAAAATTTGCACTTTCTTTCAATAAAATCTGGCAGTATTGAATAGAGTTAAGACATCATTATGTATCTCGAAACAAACTCTTTTATTCGTTTTTTTTTTTTCTCTCCTTCAAGACAGTTCTAAGCCCAGTGGCACCCGTCTCGTTGGTGATGTTGACTTTAATGAAGCAAAACTAGTAGCTTCGTATATAACACCCGTTCCTGGTGGAGTTGGACCCATGACTGTGGCCATGTTAATGAAAAATACGGTCGTATCGGCGCTAGGTGTGGCTGCTAAGATGATGCAAAAAGAATGGTGTCTAAGTCCGTTGGTTTTAAAAAAAGCTCAGCCAGTACCAAGGTAAGTGGATATTTTCAACAACTTTTCAGCTTTTTAAATTTCCTAATATTTACTTACCATGAAATAAATTTAAATCTAGAATAATTTCTTCGGAAAAATTTAAAGTTAATGTCATCTTGTAAGCAAATAAAATAAAAAATTTAGAGAAACTTTGAACTCACAAACTGATATAGACTTAATAAAAAGGAGACATTAATTAAATTCCTTGCGAATCAAAAAAAAATCTACATAAAATTCATAAAAATCTTCATTATTTTCAAGTATATAAAAAAGTTATATATGTCGTATTCATGGTGTTCCTTTTATTTTTTTGACGTGATGATCTCACCGCCGACATAAGGCTCAATACGCTCATGATACAATGATAAGGTAATTGCAAATGAAGAAAATATTTTATGTTTCCAAGTTGCAAACAGTGCGGTCGCGGGTGTTAAACTTGTGCTAATTTGAGTGAAAATATTATAAAAAAAGTGTAATAAAAATTATAAAATGTGAAAGAAGTCTTAAAATTGCAAAAAACTTGTAACAGTTTTAACCTAAAAACATCTGCGAAACGTGAGCATAAGGAAATTCGTGATGAACAGCTGATTTTGACATCAATGTAGCTTTATTCTGCTTTCTACGCCATTCCTCTCCGTGATGACCTTACCTTATAATTCTGCCATGAATCCGCTCCTTCCTTTCTTTCTTTTTTTTTATATCTAAAATCATGGTAGAATAAGAGAAGGTAGATGCATTTCGGAGAGGCAGACTGCCATAACTGTCAAAACGAATTTGATAGCTGAAAGCGATGAGAAAGTTTTAATTGGGGAAATGTAAACAAAAAGTTATTTGTATTGATTTTGACAATTTTGGCTGTGAGAAAGAGAGCGCAGTCCGAAATGCATATACCTTCTTTTATTCTACCATGTCTAAAATAATTTTTCTCACTTTGAACTCAAAATTCAAAGTCAACTTCCCTTTTTCTTTTTTTTTATAACATACAGCTACGAAGTGTTTTTACTTGGCGTTAGATTAGTAATTCCATACTACTTCATATATGTATATATATTTTTGAATAAAATATGTTTTTCTGAATTGGCCGGTAAACATAAAAATGGCCAATATGTTAATTAATTTGATATATAATGTATTTAAATTAATTTTAATTTATTTTTTTAAAATCTTTGAATATTATCAAGTATGCTTAACAGTTTCTTTTCTCAATGTTCCACAGTGATATTGTGATTTCACGCTCACAAAAACCAAAACATATCTCACTGTTGGCAGAGGAAATCGGTGTGGCGGGCAATGAAATATCAATGTATGGTGATAAAAAGGCAAAAATCTCACTCAGCTTAATTAAAAGGCTAAAAGATCGCGCAGATGGCTGCTACGTGGTAGTTGCAGGGTATCTCTATATTAACACCTAATCCAATTTACTCATAAAAAAACTCTGTTCTTTGCCCCCATCTATCTTTTCAGTATAACTCCCACGCCTTTGGGTGAGGGCAAGAGTACCACCCTGATTGGACTAGTGCAGGCTTTGTGTGCGCATAGACAACGCAATGCAATCGCTTGCCTGCGTCAGCCTTCACAAGGACCCACCTTTGGCATTAAGGGCGGTGCTGCTGGTGGTGGTTATGCTCAGGTTATTCCTATGGAAGACTTTAATCTGCACTTGACGGGCGATATTCATGCTGTTTCTGCTGCCAATAATTTGCTTGCTGCGCAGCTAGATACACGCATCTTTCACGAGCAGACACAGAAGGATCAGGCTCTGTACGATCGTTTAGTACCAAAAATCAAGGGTGTACGTGAGTTTTCGAAAATCCAGTTGCGTCGTTTGCAAAAGCTAGGTATCAACAAAACCGATCCCGATACTTTAACGCCCGAGGAAATCAACAAATTTGCACGTTTGGATATTGATGTAGCAACGATTATGTGGGAACGCGTTGTGGATATCAATGATCGCTATTTACGTCAAATCACTATCGGACAATCACCGACGGAGAAGAATTTGACACGTACTGCTTCATTCAGCATCTCGGTGGCCAGTGAAATCATGGCTGTGCTTGCGCTTTCGCGAAATTTGGAAGACATGAAGCAGCGTTTGGCCAAAATGGTTGTGGCCTTCAACAAAGCTGGCATACCTGTGACAGCCGATGACTTGGGTGTCACTGGTGCATTGACAGTGCTGCTGAAGGATGCTTTGGAGCCAACTCTCATGCAAACTCTTGAAGGTACTCCTGTGCTTGTGCATGCTGGGCCATTTGCTAATATAGCGCACGGCTGCTCGTCTATAGTGGCCGATGAGATTGGCCTTAAGTTGGTAGGAGAAGATGGTTTTGTATGTACTGAAGCAGGTTTTGGTTCCGACATTGGCATGGAAAAGTTTTGCAATGTTAAGTGTCGCTTTTCAGGACTTAAGCCAAATGTTGTCGTCCTTGTGGCAACTGTGCGAGCCTTAAAAATGCATGGTGGTGGTGCTGCAGTCACACCAGGTGCAACTCTCAACAAACAGTATACGGAAGAGAATTTGGAATTATTGGGCAAAGGCTTGCCCAACTTGTTGCAACATATTTCTAATGGAAAGAAATTCGGTCTAAATGTTGTAGTGGCCGTCAATTCGCACAGGTAGTGTTGAATTGTGAAAACAATTATTTTAGTCTTGCTAATACTTAATCAATTTCAGCTCTGATACCGCCGCGGAGCATCAACTTATTAAAGATGCAGCACTCAAAGCTGGTGCTTTTGCAGCTGTTACTTGCAAACATTGGAGCGAGGGTGGCGAAGGTGCTGTTGACTTGGCTGATGCCGTTATAGACGCTTGCTGTACCTCGAACAGCTTCAAACTGCTCTATGATTGTGAATTAAGCTTAGAAGAGAAGATTAATACTATTGCACGTGAAATGTACGGAGCTGGTAAAATTGAACTGACAGCCAAGGCTGTGAAGGCCATGCAGAAACTAACGGAAGCGGTATGTGTTTGTTTTCGAATGTTAGAAATTTGAAAATATTATTATTTGTATTTTTTAGGGCTTTGGCAAGCTGCCGATATGCATGTCAAAAACCTCGAATTCGCTCACTGGAGATCCCTCTGTTAAAGGTGCGCCCAAAGGGTTCACACTTACTGTAAATGATCTGTATGTTTCTGCAGGTGCTGGCTTTGTTGTTGCCATGTGTGGTGAAATTTCAAAAATGCCTGGTTTACCAACACGTCCCTGTATTTACGATATCGATTTGAATACAGAGACTGGCGAAATAGAGGGCCTATTTTAAATGAGTTTTTTTTTTGTTTCTTCTACGTATGATATTTCTTCGATGCATTTTTATGACTGCATCACTCAAGAATGTAATTTCAAAGATTCTTAAAAATAATAATAAAAATAAAAGTTTTTATTTAATTAGTAACGAATTTTTTCGGCAATTTCTTCGGTGTTGTTATTAATATTGAAATAATCACTTGTTTTGAGAATGTCAATGTCATCGTCTAAAGTCTGTAAGAAATATTTTTTTCAGTTTGAGTAGCATTTTATTTTACACCACTGTTAACTTACTTTGTTCTTTTTGAACGTATTCATATCGAATGTGGGATCATCTTGTAGGTTGTTCAAATCATCATCATCATCATCATCTGACTCGGAACTGTAGCTAAAACTAGCAAGTATAACACATAATTTAAGCTCAAACTCAATGAAAATTTAAAATTCTTTACCCTGTATTTTCCTTTTTAGCGTCAACACAACTTTTAAATTGACGACTATTTATGACCGGATTTGATCCCTCTATCGCATGTACATTTGTTGTAGGCGCATCCATGCGATTTATATCCGAAGCTATTGAACCGAATTTGGTCGATTCAAAAGCCCTTAATTGGCGGTTTAAGGCGCGTGTCTTCAGCACAAATGCCACCGTTAAAATGGCACAAAGAGCTGCCAAGAACACAGCAGCCACAATCAAAGCGGTAAGCAGCCAGTCATAAAATGTGGCTGACACCTCATTCAAGCCCAGATGTGGCACATTGTTGAGTATGAGCTTCTGACGTTGCAGGCTGTTTTGTAGTTTAGATATAAAAGCCAAGTCACTGGAACGTCTATTATATAAAGTGCACATTTAAACACGCTTACAGTAGTTGAGGCAAAAAATGGCATACTTTTGAATTTCAGCTGCGTCCACTGCCTCATTATTGTTGATAAAATGTACGATAAGCTCGCTAATAAAAGCATCCGCATCGTTCTCATCGTGCCAGTTGCGCTGTTGTCGATTAGTCACGTCCTCGACTGCGTCGATGTTACATATTTCATAGTCATAAATCTCTTGAAATACCTCACGTATCTGTAGAGAGTTTTTAAATTAATATGTTTTAGTGCTTAAAATTCAAACCTGTTTAGAGAATGTAGAAGGAAGATGTTTTTATTCGTATTGTCTATGTTAAAGTAGAAGTTCTTGGAGCCAAAGTGAATTTGATGAAATTTTGTTGGATAAGGTTTAGACAAATTGTTTGCAAAAATATTGCAGATAATCGGTGTCGTTTTGGTAACATAAGACTTGATATAAAAAGTTATGTTATATTTAATTTAAAATTAGGTGTTGGGATTGTAGAGTTCCTGTTATTTTAAAAATGTATTCGGTTTGAAGGGTTGGTTGAAAGGGTTCGGTTGAAAGGGGAACAGGGGGCGAACCTTCACATGGCAAAGTGTCTGACCGCCTCAACCTGGCGAGGCCAGCATTATCCATGTCGAAATCGTCTCAAGTCGACTCAAACCTCCACGTGGTGTTCCCTGGGCAACGGCAAACTGGCATCCGTCAGTTTGACGGCTAATTTGAGCGGCGGGTCACTCCATAGACCTTAAACATGGAATGTGCGCAGGGTTTGGGTCCCGCCACATTACTACTGCCCAATGAAAACTAAACCAGCCTCGGATAAGAACCCCAATTACGTTGACGACCACCGCAAACGAAAAACGGACAATGATTTACGGATATGCACCTGGAATGTCCGAACCCTTTATAGGGAAGGTGCCATTATCCAACTGGCGGAAGCCCTCAAAACGATAAAGGCTGACATCACCGCCATCCAGGAAATGCGATGGAAAGGGCAAGGCTGCTCTAAACAAGCACACTGTGATATCTACTACAGCTGCCATGCGGAGAGGCGCGAATTTGGATGTGGATTCGTTGTTAGCCGGAAACTACGCCACCTTGTTTCCCGGTTCACACCTGTCAACGAAAGATTGGCCACGATCCGCATCAAAGCAAAATTTTTCTCCATCAGCCTTATTTGCGCGCACGCCCCGACGGAGGAAAAGGACGAATCCGTCAAAGACGCTTTCTACGCTAGTCTTGAGGACGTATACGACCACCTTCCGGTCCATGACGTGAAAATAGTCCTCGGCGATTTTAATGCGAAAGTCGGAAGGGAAGGCATCTTTGGCCCCACTGTCGGTCAGTTCAGTCTTCATGAGACCTCCATGAACAACGGTCTAAGACTGATCGACTTCGCCGCGGCGCGAAACATGGTAGTTAGTAGCACCAGATTTAAGCACCTCGACATCCACAAGGCCACCTGGCTGTCCCCGGATCAAAAACCGCGAAACCAAATTGATCATGTTGTAATCGACGGAAGGCATGCCTCTAGTGTTCTAGATGTGCGTACATTTCGGGGGGTCAACATTGACTCCGACCATTATCTTGTTGCAGCCAAGATCCGCATGCGATTATGCAATGCGAAGAACATACGCACAGGAATGCAACGAAAGCTAGATGTCGCTAAGCTGCAACGGACTGCCGAAGCCTACTCCGCTCAACTCTCGGTTAAGCTCAACCAACCAACCTCTGGACCCGATGACGCCGGCGGACTTTGGGCGCATATATCCCACTCCATGCGTGCTGCCGCTGAAGAAGTCATTGGTTTCCGGCGCCCGCAACCTCGGAACCAATGGTATGATCAGGAGTGTCGCATTGCGACTGCAGTAAAAAACGCCGCTTATAGAAAAACGCTGCAGTCAGCTGCAACGCAAGCCGTGCGAGAAAACTACCGCGAAAAGAGGAAGGAAGAGAGGCGCCTTTTCAGACGCAAGAAAAGAGAGCAGGAAAAGCGTGAGCGTGAGGAACTAGAGGTATACCAGGGCAAAAAGGATGCACGAAAATTCTATCAATAGGTTAAGCGTCTAACCCAAGGTTTCAAGCCCGGAGCATCCACTTGTAGAGACGAAAATGGAGATCTGAATACGGATACGCAGTGTGTGCTGAGATTGTGGAGACGGCACTTCTCCAATTTACTTACTGGCGACGATTTCACCAATGCCGCCCATGGAGAGCGCAGTCCAGAGCTACCAATCAACAATGACGGAGTGGAAGTACCACCACCTAGCCATGATGAGGTTCGAGTTGCTATCCAACGACTCAAAAACAACAAAGCAGCGGGTGCTGACGGCCTGTCAGCTGAATTGTTTAAAACCGGCGGCGATGAATTGATAAGGCGCATGCATCAGCTCATCAGCAAAATATGGCTAGCAGAAAGCATGCCCGACGATTGGAACCTCAGTGTACTGTGCCCTATACTTAAGAAAGGAGACCCTACAATCTGCGCTAGTTATAGAGGTATCAGTTTTATTTCCATCGCATATAAGGTTCTCTCAAGCGTACTGTGTGAAAGATTAAAGCCGATTACAAAAACACTGATTGGACCTTATCAGTGTGGCTTTCGACCTGGTAAGTCCACCATAGACCAGATTTTCACGCTACGACAAATCCTGGAGAAAACCCAGGAAAACCAAATTGACACACACCATCTCTTTGTCGATTTTAAAGCTGCGTTCGATAGCCCGAGAAGGGATTGCCTATACGCAACAATGTCTGAGTTCGGTATACCTGCAAAGTTGATCAGACTTTGCAGAATGACGTTGAGCAACACACGCAGCTCCGTCAAGGTAGGAAATGACCTCTCCGAAACCTTCAATACCGAAAGAGGTTTCAGGTAAGGCGATCCACTGTCTTGCGATCTCTTTAACATCATCATGGAGGGGATCGTACGAAAGGCCGGTGTGCATCGTAATGGCACCATTTTCTACAAAGGCGTCCAGCTCCTTGCGTACGCTAAAGATATTGTAGGCAGAACCAAGAGAGATGTTACCGCTGCTTTCGCCGCTATCGAAAAGGAATCAGCCAAGGTGGGTTTGACGATAAATGAGGGCAAAACAAAATATATGCTGTCTACAAACAAGGGAGCTCGGCGTTTAGACTCCCACGTTTCATCCGGCAGCTATAACTTTGAAGTAGTCAAGGAGTTCGTTTACCTTGGCACCGCCATTAATACCAAAAACGAAATCAGCCTGGATATAAAGCGAAGAACAATAATTGCTAATAGGTGCTACTACGGGCTCAGTAAGCAACTAAGTTCCAGAGCCCTCTCGCGATCGACAAAACTCGATCGAGAGAAAAGTTCTTCGCAAAATCTTCGGTCCTGTTCGAGTCGGCGATGACTATCGCATCCGAATGAACCACGAGCTGTATGAGCTCTACGATGACATTGACGTAGTCCGGCGTATGCGTAGCGTATGCGTAGCGAATACGCTGGCTGGGTCATGTCCATCGTATGAACGACGAAGCTCCAGCGAAAAAGGTGCTCGAGGCGAGGGTCGCTGGTCAACGACGACGAGGGAGACCATGCCTCCGATGGATGGACCAGGCTGAGGAAGCCCTAACCGCACTTGGTGTATCCGATTGGAGAAGGCGCGCGCAAAGCAGAGGCGCCTGGCGAGAGCTGATGAGGTCGGTTGAAACCCGGACACAGGTTGTTACGACCAACTAAGTAAGTAAGTAAGTAAGTATTCGGTTTGAAGAGAATTTACGTTTATAGAGGAACTTAATTTAAAATATAGGGTGAAAAGTTGGCAATTCAAAATAAAGCTCTCGCATCAAAGCCCGAATAATATAATAATAGTAGGTAGGACCAATTTGTTCTGGGCGAATATTTGTATGCTGGTAACATTTAGTTTCGAATTCTAGATGAAATTCTGAGTGAAAAACTTCTTGGGACCATGCAACTCCGATCAGCAAAGCAGTGGAGCTCACGAAGTTTTACAAAAGAGCAAATGATTTTTAAAATAAAAAATCAAATACAAGATGTTGCGCATCGTAATTTTTGGCAATAAAAAAAAAAACAAAAATAAAAAAGCAACGGATGATTTGCAAGTATATGTTGTTGTTGTTTACGCGTTCAAAATTAGATGATCGCCAACAGCGGCTTGTGCAGTTATTTGCATTTTTTTTTTTTAGATTGTGTTGTAGTTTTTAACGTGGTTTTGCTTTCGCATAAGCGCAAAGAGAAAGCTCATGATAAAAAAAATAGATGATAGAAAAAAAATTTGTATGGCGGGTAACGCGAGCAAGATGAGCTACTGGATGAGCATGCCTGGTTTAAATTTTCCCATATAATAATTTCATATAGCGTTCGCTTCTTACTGTCTGACTCGTTTACTGAACGACCCTGTGGGTCTTCACGACCCTAAACTACTTGGCCTAGAAAAATGAAATTTAATAAGAATATTCCTTTGATTATGTAGAAGCGTACTTAAAAAAAGAATTTTGAAAATGATGTCTTTAAAGGGTTAAAATTTGATAAAAAGCGTTAAAAGTGAGTAACGGGATACTTGGAGTTATACCTGAGATGTCGAAGTTCTGTAAACGAAGTTTGATTACCTTCATTAATGTTTTCAAAAACGTTTTCTGGGTTTTTGAAAATTTGAGAGGAGCTAAAGCTGTATTTTTTTAAAGGTAAATTCAAAGTGTGATAAGTAACTCACATATGCAAGACTTTCGGAATGACTTTAGAACAAGTTGATTGATTTGATTTAAACGACTTTGATTTTTCTAGTCCAGAGCTAAGTCAGGGCTCGTTCATAAGCTACGTTACCAATTTCTTTGTTTTTTTACATCCTCCCACCTCCATTACTTTTCGTAGTACATTTTAAATTCCTTCTCCATCCTATAAAGTAACGTAACATATGAAAAACAACGCGCTTACACTCGTCAATACTTAACCGTCAATTTAGACGATCGAACATGAAGATGTTCGGATGAAAATGTTTTCAAATGAAGGGGTATTTTTAATATGAATCTTTTCGACTTTTTTTAAGATTATGAACGACCCCTAAATTGTGTATCTAAGTCGATTTTCAAGTCAACTTTTAGGTAATACGCAAAAAGTGTAATTTTTATTTTAGCACGCAAGCCTTATTGAAAAGTTTTAACCGGCTAACGCCAATTTTTCATTTTGGCTGTAACTGCTTCACCTTATTTGATAGAGGAAAAATTTATCCGGATTTTAATATATCCAAATTTTCACTTTAGTTTCGACCCCAAAAACCATTGTATATGCAATTTGGTTCTCGAAACCAATAATATAGACAATAATATAGACATCACAATGGTCATGTCCGTATTTCCGAAGCTGCCATTTTGAATTTCAAAATGTTGACCCCGGATTTATGATCGGCGACCCAGAAAACCTCTGACCTCATGTAAATTGATGAGTATATTTGTGCAGTTCTGTGCTATGAAAATAATTTCTTTGATATGGGAATCTATAAACGATTTTTTTGTTGGAAAAAATTTCATTGGAGCTATATGGTCCCAAAGAGTTTTTTTACTCAGAATTTAATGTAGAATCCAAAACTAGATGTTACTAGCATGGAAAAAAAATCACTCCTCTCTAGTAAATGGAATTCAGTTGGTAAGCCGTAAACGGCCATTTTTAAGGTTCTAATTTAAAATAGGTTTGACTCTGACTTAAAGTTCTTTATATACTTTACCCCAATACTCTGTAATAAGGAAATTATGCCTTTGATGGTTTTTGAAGCTACTGATTTTGCTATCCATGAAAAAGAAATTCGAAAATTCAAGACTTCTATACCGGGTTCTGGATCGATCAGTAAAGAAAAAGTTCATATAAATGGACAAAATCCATATAAATAGAGGTAAAAATGTAGATTTTTAAGAATTTTTATTTAAAACTATAGACCCCCAGCAATTCGTAAAGACATTCAGTCAATTAGTTCGATGAAATTGCTGGTTGTGAGGATTTACGTTTGTTTAACCCCTAAATTGGGTTTGCTGTTGTTCATTCTAAAATTCCGATAGGATTATGGCGATTTATTAATCTTCCAATGAGACATGGCACATTAAAGCTTGAAAAGATGAAGATTATTGTTTAATATAATTTAAAGTAAAGAAATATTTATAGATTTAAATGAACATAGAAAAAAAAAACAATTTACAATTACAACCGCATTTTGAGCTTTCTGCAACTAAAAACAAAAGGTGTACTTACAAAAATTGCAATATCTCTGTTAGTACTTCAATCACCATTCTGAAAGGTGAAAACTAAAGCTATTTTTTTGCTTACCGTTCATTAGACACCGAGAGGGAGAACAGATCAGAAATGGCAACTTTTCCATAAGAGCCCAAAAAATCAATTTTTTTTTAATAACATAAGTCTCAAAAAAATATTTTTTGGAAGCTTAATCTTGACACAAAAAAAAAATGATGAAAATATTTTGTTCGGATCCTGAGGTATGCATTTTAAAAACTCATCATAAAGCAGAAAAACCGACACAAAGACGAAGTTTTCCAAAAAAATATGTGATTTGATGCACCTCCTAGAGACCTTTCACAACATATACATTTTGTCCATAACCCTGCGTCCACACGTGCAAGTAATCACTTGCAAGTAAGGAATATAAATTGTCTTCGAAAAAGTTCGAAATAAGCTGCAAGTTGCTTCAGCGCCCACATGTGCAAGTGCAAGCTCATTTAAAAATGTCGACGAATGCGAAGGTTCTCCCTGCAATTGTAGTATTGCTTGAAATGAAGAAGTTGAAAAATGAGGAAAACATGTTACCAGTGTTGCTTCTTGTATAAAATTGCGGAAATTCCGGAAAAATAAAAAAAAAAGCATCATTTTCATCCCCCTTTTTGACATTTACTTGCAGCAAGTGCCAAAAGTTACAACCACTGAAATTTCCTTGTTAGTAGCGCTGCAAGTCCGAAAATGTTTGGAAGTATTGAGTTTTTCGAACTTGCACTTGCACGTGTGGACGCTGTGTAACGGTGACATCAAAAAATTAGGTGGTAATTTTGGAATGGAATGAGTCAAAAGTGTAGCATAACCCTAAGTATTGATACTCTTGCAATACTGCAACCCTGGTGCTTAAAAAACAACATATTCTGCACTTGCTTTTACCACCATTCTTTATGAGAAGTGAAGTAATTTGATGTTCTGTTGAAAAGCTAATCGTGCATTTAATTACGGACAGTTACAAAATTTGAACATATTAGTTAAATATTCAAAAGGAAAAGGTTTGCTTCTAATTTCTTGTAGTGGTGAGTTATTTTACAACTGTTTTATTGTAATTTAGAAAAATTAGCTAAACATAAATTATGCGATGTCAGCACACGAAAAGTAATTATTCAAATGTACCAAAATGGAAGTGTACAAATCGACGCAGTCTTAAAGGTCTAAAACCATATTACCCACCAAATAATATTTACAATATTTATGTTCTACAATATTTAAAAAATGCGACTGTTGCGAGTAAAAAACAAATCTTCACAAATCAGCAAATGAAGTTCAGAGGTGGTTGTCTGTAGTGAAAACGAAGGTACTCCATCAGTTGATACAATAAAAAGACGTTAACGTAAAGTGGGCCTTAATGAAAGAGTTTTTCGGAAGAAGTCGCTACTATGCAAACGTAACCAAAGAGTAACAGGACTAACAGAAGAGACTTGAGTTTGCCTAAAAGTATCGTGATTGGACAACGAGGGAATGGAAAATTGTTTAAACTTTTTAACGAAACTAAAATGAGTAGTTTCTCCTTATGGGAAAAACATGTCCGCCGCTCGAGGTCAAAGGAGTCTGACACTAAGTTCACCCGAGATACTCTGAAGCTAAGCTGGTGGAGCAAGTACCATGTTTTGGGGTGCTATGTCATGGCCTGGTGTCGGCCCTCTACATGAAATTGAAGATCGTATGGATAGGTTCCAGTATTTTGACATTCTTGAAAATGTAATGCTGCCTTATTTGGGTAATCAAGTAACAGCTTTGGACTGGACATCTTGTAGTCGGGATCTTGATTCAATTGAGACCTTATGGCAAACTGTGGAAAATGAGGTGAGCCTACTGCAGATCAACAATTTCGATGAGCTTGACTGCGAAACTAAAAGAGTCAAGGAAAGTGTTACGAATAAGTTGCAATTTTGTTCAGACAATTCAATAAATTAAATTTTTCTCAGTTTGCGTTTCAATATATCATATAAGCCGGCGCATATCAAAATTCTATATACATTCGTGTAAAAATAGAAACGGTTCCGATATTTCCTGTAACGAAATAGTAACAAATACTTTAAGACAGCTCTACAGTCGAAATTTCGACAAAGTTATCAACTTAGGTTTGCAGGGAAGACACGAGAAGCAATACTATCATTCATACAAAAAATCGATTGCTTCTTGAGTCTTGCTCATCATTAGTGTGCTTTGCGTGATTACTTTTGGTTATTCTGAGACAAATATCTGACGTTATGGGACTATGCGAACTCCAAATTTATATTCAGCGACCCCGAAAATATACAGTCTGATGAATATGGTCTGATCTTATGAAATAATCTGATCTTGATGAAAATAAGAAAAATGAAAATAATTTTTTTTGTCACTAAAATTTTTTTTTTTGGTTTAGGGATCAGACCATTACTATATGTGTTACTGGGGTTACTGAATCCGTTTAACCCACCACGTCAATTACACTCGACATAAATTTTTTGAAGCTTTGACAAAGCAAAAAAAAAAAAAAATTAAAATAAAATGGCAGCAAAAATAAATTAAGGGTATAATTTAATTGAGAAACAGCAATTTTATGAAAAAAGAACCCAAAATTAATGGAAAATTCACAAAAAAGGAAAAAATAAATTAATTAATACAACAAAACTGTTATTATTTTGATTTATAACATGAATGACTTAATATCTTTAAGAACTAATTATTCTTATCCAGAAATGCTTTTATAAATTTGTAAACAAAATCCATTAAGCTTACATGGCTCTTCAATTTCTATGGTAGTGTTCATTTTGTACAAGGGAAATATGTATATCGTCTGACAACTCCAGACGATATACAGGGTCTAATTTAATTTCTGATTTCTGACTTTTTGGGGCCTAATTTCATTATGAAAAATTACCTCACAAAAAAAAAGCACTAAATATGACCCCAAAATATGAAATAACACCCTCATATGGTTTTTTTTTTTTGATTTCTGTATAATTTTTTGGGACCTCTTTTCATTTTTCGTTTGTAGCCATATTCCATTGTATAATTTTGATCAATCAAGCGCTGCTTGATAGGGTTAAACGGAGCACATATACAGATTCAGCGACTCCAAAATCCTATAATTAATATTGTCTGATTCGACACGAAAAAATTTGCTTTTGAGTCAAGTTAGGGATAAACTGGCCTCTGATACAGATTTAACAAGCCCAAAAACACATAAAAAGCATTGTCAAGTTCTCAGACACCAATAAAAAAAAACATTTTTTTTGTGTGGCTGTTATAAATAAAAAAACTTGAAACATTCTTACAAATTGTTCCTTGTTGCGTATCGCCTGCACATCACTTAGAAACACAAACTTTACGCGATTTAATTCGGAGACTATGTAAATCTTCACCTGCACCTTGTCGGTATGCGGTGGATCAGCCGTGTCACTCGCTTCAACATCAAACATGAAGTAACCCTTCATATTATTTTGAACATATGAACTCAAGGTGAGCACACCAGTTGTTTCATTTATCGAGAAAAACTTTAGTTTATCATACTCGATGTTTTCACCCTGGATTTTGAATGTTGAATTATCGATCATATAGCTGGTCGGGTCATCTAAATCGGGGTCTACAGCCTAAGGAATAATATTAAAAAAAAGTCTTTTTTCAATACGCACACTCACATGAAAAACGAGTATCATCTTGCCAATAGAATCCTTTGGCGTAATACCAGCCGCATAGAAGCGTTCAATAAATGCGGGTGGACTATCATTTACGTCATTTACCTGGTTTTAAATGAATTTTTAAATAAATTTTTAATTAGAATAAGCATTTAAATTACTATAACGGTAATGTCCAGCAAATTTTTAACACCGTTCGGATTTAGTTGAGCGCCATTTGGACTGTTTGAGACCGCTATACGCAGCTGGTGCGTATCGTTTGACTCACGATCGAGCATTGTATTCAGCGTTAAGGAGCGATTCCGTTTATCCAAGCTGAATAGCTTTGCAACTTCTGGATGATAGGATTCTAAATATTATTAGAGTAATTTGTCAATTCAAAACTTTACTATATCTTAACGTTACTTTTGAAACTCACCAACAATAAAATAATACAGCTCATATTCGTCTTCACCCTCATCTAAACCTTCGTTTTTGGGATCATATCCTGTTGGTATTAAACGTTTTTCTACCAAACCGTCTTGATTTTCTGTAGAATTAATAAGCAGCATTAAAAATTTTTGGTTTTTTCCATTGGTTGTTACATTTTTTTTTTTTATTTTCTACCTGTAAAATTGGTGTAAAACGTGTTTTCCAAAAATATCGGACTCCCAAGTATATCAACGAAAACTAGCTTTAAGTTGCGTATTTCTTCAGAAAAGCTACCACCACCATCTGTAGCGCGCACATTTATCTGTGAGAATTTTTAATGAATATTATTTATTCTATAAAATTTATGAATGTAAATTCACTGATTTTTAAACTCATAATAATTAATTTATATGAACTATGGAGTATTTTTTTGCGTTCAAATAATATATTATGTATGCAAAAATTATTAGAAAAGACTTGCGTTATAAACTCCTGCTGGTAATGATTTCTGTAAGATGAGCGCAGATTGATTGCGTCCTTCTTTAATGAGCTTAAAATATTCATCATCGCCAGCTGAAAAACAAGAAAAAGTTCAAAACTAAAAAGTGTGTCACCTTAAAAAAAAAAAAAGAGTACAGAGCACAAGGAAAAATGTTTAATTTCAGTTTATCCAGAAAAACAAGAAGAGCTATTCCAAGGTTGATTTATAAGGTTGTCGCAGGGCTGATCGCACTCTCTTCTCAGTACCCATAATTGTCAAAAACAGCCAATTTTGCGAATGACTACGAAAGAAAAACGGATGATAATAGAGAGCACTTGCAGATTTTCTATGAGCTGTCAACTTCGATTTGACAATTATGGGTACTCGCTCGCTCCCTTGCGACAACCTTATAAATCAACGCTGAGCTATTCGAGAAGCATAAAAAAAAAGGTAGCATTGCGGCTGATTGTACTCTCTTCTCTTCTCTTCTCTTCGACGTTATGATAGTCGGCTTTCAGTCGTGCGACTACCTTGATTTATTCTACTATGGATTTCATGTAAGAGTCGCCTGACGAAAGTTTTTTTGTAAATGAACGGAATCGAAAAATACGTTTAAAGAACGCCAAGGAAATGATCCAGCTTAAAGAAAGCTACTACTATGGCGCCATATTTGGCGACGAAAGCAAATAAAGCATATTTGGATCAGATGGCCTGGTGTGACGGAAGCCCAACTAAAGCCCTGATTATAATCGACGGATCGGAACGGAGTCTAATGCCATCGTAGCGTGGCGAAACAAACGGTGTAGCGATTATAATAGCAGCGCCAAAAGAATTTGTTTTTTTTTACAAAAATTTCTTATTTCACAACAAATTACATTAAATGTTCTTATTTTATTATTTTTAAGCATCAATGCAATCAATTTTATCAAAAATCCAATAAACAATATAAATGCAGAATAAATAAAAATACAGCAAATGTCAATAAACGGAACGTAGCGGAGAAATCAAACTTCTGTAGATCTCAACGTCGCGTGCCGCTCCGTTCCGACTTATTATAAATGCTAACATAACAAATTCATGCAATAGATCGCAAAGTGACATTTCTCAACATTCTACCACGTTACGTTCCGTCTATTATAATCAGAACTTAAGAAATGAGAGAGAATAACATTTGTTCTACTGTGAAGCACGGAGAAGGACCAGTGATGGTGTTGAGGTGTATGATGAGCGGAGGAGTCAGTAAATTGGTTTTTATAGAAGAAATCATGGAGCAATTTATTTACCTGGACACAATCGTGAACAAATTTATTTACCTGAACATACTAAAAAACAATCTAAAGCAAAACGCTGCCAAGTTTGGTATAGAAAAAAGTTTTTAATTTTATCAAAACAATAATCCGAAGCATAGGACTGAGATGGTCAAGTTATATAATTACTCCAAGGCCAACCTCCCCCACCCCTCCCCCCTAGTCACTGGATTTTAATGCTATATAGCATTGGGTTGAATTAGAACGGCGTATTCGCAAAAACGCTATTACCTCGAATGCAGGGTTAAAACGTAGACTTGAGCAAGAATGGGACCAAATTGAGCCAACTAGTACCAAAAAACTGGTAAAGTCCATGAGGAATCGATTAAAAGTTAGCAAGGCTATTATATTTTTTGTTGTTTACAAACTCTTGGCCGATTAATTTTGTGACTGTACTTTTTAACAAAGATATGCAATTATTCAAGAATTTATGTCATTGGTTGACTAACACAAGAAAGAGTATTAGTGAATTTAAGTCAAAGAAGTACTTCAACTCATATCCACTCATAGTCGTTCACGCACGGCTCATATAGTCATGGCTCATGACTTAAGTATACTAATTTCACTAGGACTTATTGCAGATTTCTGGTGCCAATGGAATAACACAAAATAATACTCAATTCACTCATATTTATTTTTCTCTCACATGAGCAAGTAAGTCACATCATAGTAATAACACACACCCAATAGAGTGTTAATTTGCCTAGGAGTACTGCGAGTATTTTTTGGTTTTAGTTGGCATGATTCAGAGTATTTTGTTGAGTTGGTATGAGTACTTTGTTTGATAAAGTTAAAGTTTTTTATAACTTACAAGAAAACAATACCACAAAAATAAAAATTGTTTATATTATGATATTTGTGAAATAATACCACCTTGTTCAAAAAGAAAGGTTCATTCACGCTGTGAACCGGACTTAACTGTCCGATTCGAAAATTTTTTTTTATACCATCTCTCGTTGATATTTGGTAAAGTGACAGTGGTTTGTTTACAACTTTTTTCGTGTCTTCGATTTTTACGATGGAAGAAAAAATTGAGCCTGATTCACTCGTCTGATGCCTGATTTGCGTGTCATACTCGTATACCCATGTCTCATCACCAGTAATGATGGATTCGATGAATGATTCACCGTTGTCGACCATTTCCAGCATGTCTTTCGCGATAGCAACTCGGTCTCTTTTTTGCATGAAATTGAGTTCTGTCGGTACCAACTTCGCAGCGACACGTCTCAAGCCCAATTCACTCTTCAAAATGTTCTGAACGGATCCAATTGAAATGCCGACGTCCTCTGCTATCTCTCTATTCGTCAATTTGCGATTTTTGACCAACATTTCTTTGATTTTTTCAACGTTTTCTTCGGTAGTCGAACACAATGGCCGCCCGGTACGAGGGTCGTCTTCTACTTCGTCTTGGCCACTCACAAATCGGTTAAACCACTTCTTTGCCTTCTGATACGATTTCACCAACATTTGACGCGTATCGGCGCAGTTGAAACCATTTTTCATACAAAATTTGATACAAACTCGTTGCTCAATTTTTTCTTCCATCGTAAAAATCGATGACACGGAAAAAGTTGTTGTAAACAAAACACTGTCACTTTACCAAATGTCAACGAGAGACGCTGATATTTGACAGCCGTGTCATAGACACATGTCAACCTACTAAAAAAAACTGTTTCGAATCGGACAGTTAAGTCCGGTTCACAGTGTGAATGAACATTTCTTTTTGAACAAGGTGGTATAACGAAAATGTGTTGCAAAATCACTTTTGTGACTAAATGCAAATATACCCGTAGACATAACTATGCATATAAATAACTCAGTTGTGTCTTAAGTCGAGTTAAGTGATTATTGCTTATTGACATATAAATATGAAAGAGATATATGCGAAAAACCTTACTAAAGTTTCAGAAGAACTTCACCTGCCTAATGGCGAGTTTATAGTGCCGGATGGTTGCTGTACTGAGCAGAATCGAGTAGGAATGCTAAAGAAATGCTGCTTTAAGCTGCCTGCTCGACTGGCAATATACACACTTTGAACTTATTTCATATGGTTGTATGTGCAGCGTTTTTCAGCTTTCCTTCTCGGTTCGGTTCGGCTCGGCACAGCAACCAGCCGGCACTATAAGTGCGCACATATGCTCGCTTACAAAAGTATTTATAGCTCCGATTATAGTTTTATTTTTAAAATAACCTTTGGTGACAATATTTTTTAAACATATATCTATAAAAAAAAGTTCAGGCTCAGTTTAGGATTTAGATCAGCTACCTTGTGCTCTCTTACAAATGCAGCTATAACTCCAAAAGTAGTTTGAATTTTAAAATATTTTTTGGTAACATTATTTTTTAGATATATACCTATAAAAAATTTAAAATAATTGAAGGTTGATTTGAGACAAGACACTTCGATCTTCCTAAGACGTTCTTAGAATTGTAGAAAAAGTTGCAGAAAAGGAAAACTTACAATCACTGCTGAGCTGAAACGTTACATCACCATATTCACCACCATCGGGATCATAAGCCTCAAAAAGTTGTACACGACTAACACAGTCGGACTGGAAAAGTGGGCGGTTAGGTTCTTGAAGTGAATAGCTTGGAAAAAGTATTAAAAATTAATCAATTAAATCGATTTATTTTGAAAGTTAATAGTACACACCAAAGACGAATTGATTTATTGGGTAATGGATAGACCATAACTGGAGCATGGAAATTAAAAGGACGTATATAAACAGTGTATGTGGATGAGTTGCTCATTTTGGGAACGCCATAATCATATGCCTCAATACTGAGCTGCCAATAGCCATAAAATCCTTTAAGATCTTTAAGTGCTCGGAGCTGACCATGCCCTTGATCATCCTCAAAAATGTCAAAGATGTCATCATAGTTTGTAACCTTATCAGCAACATCCTGTGCTACAATACAGAAGATGACAAAAATTAATAAAAAAAAAAAAAATCATAAAAGAAACAATCTATGCTTTATTTACCAGGAGCTATTTTAAGAATTCGATATGAAACCCAAGAATTTGGTGTGCCAATCTCATCGATATCTTTGGCTATTATTTGTGCCTTACTGACGGTGCCCTAGAATGGAATGCATGAAATTTTCAGAAACTGAATATAACAGTGTAAAGCTTACCTCTAATTCTGCCTCTGAAAATTCAGGTGAAAATAGTGCACTTGGCGGCATTATGGGCGCATTATCATTGACATCTAAGAGTGTCACATTAAGAAATGTTGACTTTTGATTAACAGCTAAAATTATTGTAAGGATAGGCTATGCTTTTTAAATGACATAAAATATTGCTTATTTGACTCACGACCATAACCAGGATTATGAAAGTCAAAGTTATCCTTAACATCTACGGAAATATAATGATACTCAATGCCATTATCTCGATCCAAAACAAGTCCATTACGCAGATTCACAGTGATTATGCCATTTGTGTTATTGATCTGGAAGAGGTTGCGTGCATCTCCATTGGCACTATTTATGACGTACTCCAGAACATTGTGTGGAGCTGAAATGTAGGCAATAAGTTTTATATTTATACTTCTGGTCTACTATTTCTGTACCGTCCCGATCATTATCATGTGCCTTAATTTGTCCGACAAAGAAACCGGATGTTGCATTTTCATAAATCGCAACTTGCCGCTCAAATTGCTCTATTTCGGGAACTTGATTATTGATGTCAATTATGTGAATGGTGATCTGTAATATGAAAAATAAAATAAAATAACATCATGCTTATTTTATGACTGAATAAAGACTAGACGGCACTAGATGGCTTGTAGTACTTAGTATTGAGCAACATACATTTTCACGTCTTGTATAGAATGAATCTGTCAGAATGATTTCATATTCTAAATTTTCCATGGGTGGTATATCGCATTGTATGCTATCGTTGACACGCAGTACGCCAGTCTCGGGATCTATTGTGACTAAACCAGCCTTTGTCTGGCCTTCAATGGGTCTGAAACAAAGAAAGCTAGGCCCATTTCTCAAAATTATTCTTCATTTTGTTTTACCTTATATCAAATGAGATGATATTATTTCCGGGGCCATCAATATCGAAGGCCAGAATTGTTCCTGTGTAAAAAAAACAAACAAAATATTTAGTATATTAAATATAAAAAATATAAAATTAATATTAATATTTAATATTGCCGAAAGTTTTAATAAGCAATGACTTACCTATAATAGAGAATTTTTCTGCCAGTTCTGTTACCTTTCTAGGTTCACTCAGTGTGCCAGCAACAAAATCCGGTGAATTATCATTAACATCATCAATACGCACAGTTAAAATAGCTAAAAGTGTTAAAAATACATTTCAAAGATTTTCTCGAATATTACAATATACATATTTCTGTATATCTTGGTTTTATTATTTACTGCTTTTTGTAAAGAAATAAAAGCAATATGAGATAGGTTACAAAAAATTAGTGATACAAACCATCAAGCTTAAAGATTTTAGAAAAAAAATGAAAGATTATAAAAGGAATGTAAGCCGATGATGTGACAAGAAGACTTCTCCAAAATTAACCTGATAATTCCAATTTTAAAGTCAGCTAGAAAATTAAAAAAAAAAAGTCTGCGAAAGAATACGTACGGTAAAAATTGACATAAGTGCCAAAAAGTGGATGAAGTGGTGAAATACAGGTATTTAATGGCAAATTTAGTATTTAAAAGAAGAAATTTTTGTGTTATAGCCCTTTCCTACCGTATACGGACAATTGTGCGTATGAATTCATTTCTTATTTATTTAACAAAATGTTGCCGTATTGTGAGAAGACCTGAAGCACACAATTGTGCATGCTGCTTTTTTTAAAGAAACCCAAAATTTGCCGTTATATTTATTCGCGTTTGTTGTGAAATGATCTTTTAAGTGCGGCATTTTACTAATTTGTGAAAATGAGTCGGAACAGTAAGTATTGAAATTTTTTAAAATTATTTATAGTCTGATATATATCATCAAATAAGAGATTTTACGATCAAAACATTACACACTTCATTTAGCTAGGGATATTTGGTTTTGATTTTGTAATTTAATTTTTTTTTTAGCCACTTTCATGCAAAGTGCAACAATTGTGCGTGTTAGGACTTGTTTCACAAAATATTTTTTGTTATTTATTGCGTCTTTTAGAACAATTAACTCAAGAGGAAATACTAAGTGCCCTTTTGGAGACGGATTTGGAGGACTTCAGTAGCGATGATGAGTGTGGAGATGCAACCTGGCAATCACCTCTTCCGATAGTTGAATCTCAAGGTGAGGAAAGTGACGAAGATGAGGAAGAACTACGTTTAGAAACCCTTCCAATTCTCACGGAAAATGTCAGTGAAAAAACCAATCGCCGTGACATGTGTAGAAAGAGGCCATTTGATGTTCAAGTGATGTTCATTTGATGTTAAATGTCTGTACAAATGTGGAATTGAACTAATTGAATTAAATTTTTTTAACAGATACCATATCGCTGTTAAAGGAAAACCACTAGAGGCTATAGTTGGTGAAATAAAAATTTTTTTTTGGAATTGTTCTTGCAATGGGCTGCATACGTTACCCAAGATTACGAATGTAATGGGAAAAGAAAACCAGATTTCCGATTGTAGCTGATACAATGAGCCGAGATCGCTTCTTTCTGTTGCGCATGTGTCTCCATGTGGTGGACAACAATGAAGTACCAGAGAAGAAAAGCAACGTAACGTATTTTGGAAAATAAATCCATTAATCGAAGCAGTCAAATTCGCATGCCGAAGTATTCCAAGAAAGCCAGGTGATAATTACTCCATAAACTAGCAAGTGATACCATTCACTGGTCGGTGTCCTGTGAGACAAAGCCTTTCCAATAAGCCCAGAGGTATGGGATTAAAGAACGAAGTGTTACAACATCGGAAGAGCTGGTGCTCGATTTTGAGATCTACCAAGGCAAGACAACATCTCTTGCAACCATGACCTTAGGTTTAGGCCCAGCGTTTGTTTTGCGTTTGGTAGAAACACTGTCAGCAGGTTCTAAGGCGTTTTTTGATCGATATTTCACCACAATACCGTTTCTTCAGGCTCTTCTAAAACGTGGTATCTATGCTACTGGAACAATAATAAGAAACCGAATTAAAAACGTCCATCTTACCAATGAGAAACAAATGAAAAGGGGCAATATGGAAGAATTTTGTCACAGTGAAGACGGTATTGTTGTGGCCCAGTGGAAGGACTCTAAAGCTGTAACTCTGGCATCGTCAGCATATGGACGTGACCCAGTTGGAAATGTCAAACGCTGGGACAAAAAGGAAAAACGGTATGTAGAGGTACCAGCTCCAAGAATGGTAAGAGAATACAAGTTAATGGGAGGCGTAGACGTTTGTGACCAGTTAATGCAGGCGTACAGGTATTTTTTCAAAACACAGAAATGGACTTTAAAGGTTTTTATTCATTATATTGACCTCGCTTGCTGCAACGCTTGGCTACAATACAGAGATTACTCCAGAATAAATGCCAAATCTCGAGCAAATACTCATAACTTGTTGAGTTTCCGATTGGCATTGGCTGAACAACTAACGGCAGTACAGAAAAAACCGGTAGCGGCATACGAATCGGACACCGAAGAAGAAAAAGCCCAAAGTGTTTCAAAAAAATACCGTCCTTCATCACAGCCATGCCCTGACAAACGCCTCGATGGGTATAACCACTGGCCACATGAGCATGATTTATCATCAGCAAGATGCTGCAGACTTGCCGGATGTAAATCTAGAACACGTACATATTGCTCAAAATGTAAAGTTTATTTATGTTTAAACAAGAACCAAAATTGTTTTTTAAAATACCATACTGAAAAATAAAGAAAAGATATAAATATCAAAACCAAGAAAGTGAATTCGAATTTGGGTTTTTATTTCCAATAAGACCGGAGTGCTACAAATGTGCGTATCCTGAAAATAAAGGATAATCGAGCAATTTGACAAAAGTGTTTATTTCATTGATTTTTGTGCATACAAAAACGGCAGGTTCTAAAATTTTATCAAATTTTAACCAACAGTTCTTTCGTAGGTCGGAAAGGGATAGAAACGAAATGGCCACTTCAGCGCTTGAAAGAACTTTGACCAAACTTCTTATGATCAATTGTATTATAAAAACTAGACTAAGCGCTAAATAGAAACTAGATTTAATACCGAAAGACATGGGGAATAAAAAAATGTAGTCACTGAAACCATAAAATAATGAAATGACAGAATACGAGACAAGAAGGAGAAATACAAATATATATTAGAAGAAAATTCGGAAAGCCACCAAGAGGCGTACAGAGAGTTAGCTGATCTAAGAAAAAACAATAACACTTAATTGAGTTCTATCAGGATTGCTAGGAAATATGTCTTAGTTGATTTGGGTTATGTCTACAAAAATAAGATAAAATTAGAGGATTTCCAGACGCCAGGATAATTGACATAACAATACCTCGGTATGAAATCAATTAAAAAAAAAAGAACCAAAGAAAAAAAACCCCTAATCTTAACAAGTTTGGAGTAGAAGAGGTAAGAAGATCACTAACCAAATTATTTAAGATGGCTTTTATAGAGATTCAGTGCTCATTACTTGAAATGCTCTACCAAAAAAAAAAAACTTTCTCCAGTTTTACTTCTTAGGTCTGTTTTGAGTCTTCGTAGCGAAATTAAACTGCATCTTAACCTTTCGTTAAGATTCTTAAATTATGCAGAAATCAAAAATTGTATGCTGTATGCAGACTCTTGTTGGCTCCTGTATATAATTTTCTATACATATGTTATCACGCATGCTTATGAGCATAATAAATGGTAACAAAGTGGAGTCCCTTTGCACCCTTACGTAATACGTGTGGTGGTTTATATATTCAAAAAGGTAAACACTCATTGGGACCACCTCTTTGAGAATTTTTGGTGCACTGCTACTTTTTTCAGAATTAACTACAACAGAATCACTTATGTGTTTTGAAGCATTACTTTGAATTTTTTTATATAATCTTCACCCATCTTCACCGAGTAATGAATTAAACTGACTAAGTTAAAATTGAACATCAGAGCGACGCTGCTGCGATAACGGTAAAGTAAAGACTTTACAGCAGTGATCGGTATCTCGAGGCAGTGTGAGTAAACAGCTTTCTATGTCGTCATATGTATTTAAGCTAGGATTGCCATACGTCCCGGTTTTTGATTGCTTGTCCCGGTCTAACGTTAATATGTCCCGGATTTATCTTAAAAGGGTCCAATTTAAAGATTTAATTAGGAGCAAATTTGCAAAAATACATTTTTAAAATTTGCAACTACTTTTTGCATGTGAAATAGTAGTCAGGCCATCTTTCATTTTCAGTAAGTTTAGCTCCTCCTTAGCAATAAACGATAATTGATATATCGACGGCAGAATCCAATCTCTTACTAGCAACAGCTGTTTTACATTAAATTTATTGTGTGCTTGTTGTCTTTGCCTGCTGTAATTTTTCATGTAAGTTTTCGAGTCAAAGTTTGTTGTTTATATGCTTATATTGTTTTTTACTACCTTAGAAAATGCCAAAGAATAAGTGTAAATTCCTTCCAACATATACAACAGAGTGGTCCTTTATAAAACGAGGTAGAAGTGATCACGATTCCTTGTGCACGCTGTGCGGTTGTTATATTTCCATAAAGCACGGTGGACGGTTAGACATTGTTGACCACATCGCAAGTGCCAAAGATAAATCGGTGCTTTGTGAAGCTTCCACTTTAAGAGACATTTCTTCGTTTTTTGCGAAACAAAACACCACACAATGTCAACTGATCTCTGCCGCTGAGTTAACAACTGCATATAAAATTATTGATCACCATCAATCGTTTAGCTCTATTGTACTACTGAACTAACAATAAGTGCACTCTTGTATCTAGACTCGGAAATAGCAGCCATGCAATCAAACGCTAGAACCAAAGCAACAGCTTTAATAACGAACGGTTTGGCTGAGCATGCAGTTGCAAATTTTGTGGAAAACGTACCTTTTTATGGAATTTCAAATACCTTTTAAAGATCTTGTTGCTTTTGGTGCTGATAATACCATAATACCATATACAAAATACCATAAGCTTTGGTGGAAGGAAAAGGCAAGGAATAAATAACATTTTTAATAAATTAAAAGAGGCTTCAGGAAAAAATATCGAGGGATTTGGCTGCCCTGCTCATATACTTCACAACACAGTTTCGACTGTGGATGTGATGTCAATCGATGTGGAATCTGTGGCTATTAAAATATTTTTCTATTCTGTGGTAAGAACGGAGTGGCTTAAAGAATTTTGCGACAATGCGGACACAACTTACAAATGAATTCTTTCTTATAAAATAAGCTGGTGGCTCTCATTAGTACCCGCTATAGAAAGAATTTTGCAAATGTGGAAGCCACTTGCAAATTTCTTTTGCTGACGAACAGCACATTCCTTTAGCTAAAGTTTATGTGTCATTTATTTACTGCCAATCTTTAATGATTGAAAAACAAATTAAAAAAATTTAAAAATACACAATACAATAATGGAAGTGTAAAAACTAATAAATGACACTAAAGATTTACTAAAGGTTTAAAGGACAGGTTTGAAAATAAATTTTTTGGAAACCAAACAAATATTGTTTTAGACCAATTAAAGGAAAGCGGTTCATATTCAAAACATGTTTTTAATACAGCAAACAGTTATTTGGAACAATGGAATTTTCATTTAAATAAATTTGATGCTTTTAATTGGATAACCTTAAATAATGCACCAAAGTGGACAGAAGTTCAAAAAACTTTAATGCATTTAAGTGAAAAAATTTAACAATATCTGATGAATGTTTTGAGGAGGTAAATATGCAACCTCCTCTTTAGAAAGAACTTTACTGAAAGTCAAAATCATAATCATAAGTCATTATCTCAGTGGACTAAGGAAAGAAATTCGCTCAACATTAGAGCGGTAGAAAGCATAATTCAATACAAAATCAATTTTAATTTGACTTGCAGAGTTTTACAATTATATTAAAGGCAAGTCGGAAATTTTAAAAACAAGTTCTTAACAATGAAAAATGTAACCGAAACTTCTTTAGGAATGTTTATTGGTTAATGAAATCTAGTCTTTAACCACTAACTAGTCTTTTATGTTGAGAATTAAATGTACATTAAAAAAAAATATGCGAAAATATAATTTTTCACAATCACAATTGTTCAATCACAATTGTTCAATCAAACACACGCTGAAGCGAGTTGGATCTTAACAGAGTGTGTACCATAGATCTGCAGCAAGTACCTTAGGGAAATAAGAATATGTGCATTTTTGTTTTTATCGGTATCTTCTCTCTTTGCAACGACAAATTTTTTTGGGTACGCAAGTTCTTTTTTGTTAAATGTAATGTCTCTTTGCCCTAGGCAAAAGCCTTCCTTATTCTTCATATTGAGTACCGTTATCATCAAATCGTGTTCAGACTCGTGATTTGCTTAGGAAATAAGTATATGTGCAAACACAGATCAGTATGGATTTGAGTGTGAACGAGTTAAGTAAAGTGAAGGGGTCATATTTTTTTAATTAAAAGCATGTAAGTAAAAGAAGTGTTTACACTTGTAAAATATAATATTGACACCAAATGTGGTATTTGTATTAGAATGCCACGTGCAAATCATTTGTCAGAGGAAGAGCGCGGATTGATAAAGGGTTTACATGAAACCGGTACAAAAATTGCCGGTATCGCTTCCAGAGTAAATCGACACAGAAATACGATTTCAAATTTCCTAAAAAATCCGGATGGTTATGGCGAGACTAAGCGCTGTGGCAGACCGACTACTATCGATGAACGGTGCAAGCGCGAAATACGTCGATTAGCAGTCCAAAAAGACATGTCTTGCATGGAGATCAAAGGTCATTTGATACTAGCCGTATCAAGAAGAAGAGTCCATCAAGTCTTGACCGAAAATAAAGTGATCAAATATGATTCCCGAGAGCCTGTACCTAAATTATTGAAACGCCACATAAACGCTCGTTTGGCATTTGCAGAAAAAGTTAAATTTTGGGACGATGAATTCCAAAAAATAATTTTTTCTGACGAAAAGAAGTTCAATTTGGACGGCCCTGATGGCTGTCACAAGTACTGGCGCGATGTAAGGCAATCCCGCCAAACTCGTCATAAGCGAAATCATGGTGGCGGATCGCTGATGGTTTGGGCTGCTTTTGGGTATGCTGGAAAGTCACCGCATTGCTTCATTCCAACCAAAACTAATGCGGACATTTATGTACAATTGTTGGATGAAGTGCTCGTAGAATTTGCTGGGGACCTGTATGGAGATGATTGGATCTTCCAGCAGGACAATGCACCTATTCACACAGCGCGCACTACGAAGGAGTTCTTTACATCCAGGAGCATACCAGTTTTGGAGTGGCCAGCAATCAGTCCGGACCTAAACCCCATCGAGGACCTCTGGGGGATACTTTCGAACAAAATTTATAAGAACGGCCGTCAGTTTGAGACCATAAAACAGCTGAAAGAGGCTTTACTTTGCGAGTGGAGCCAAATAAGCCCGTTAACTTTAAAGAAATTGGTTGACTCTATGCCAAATAGAGTTACTCAAGTGTTTATAAAAAAAGGAAAACATATTGATTACTAACAATAAAAAAAAAAATGGTTGGGTAGAATTTAATTGAATAAATGTCTATATGCACATATACTTATTTCCTAAGAGGCATTAATATTTAGTTGCCTATTTTTCTTGTTGTAAGCATATTGAAATGAAGTTGTTTAGTTTTATGTTACTATTCATTAATACTACTATATATTAAAAAATGAAATGAATTCCAATGGCTTCCGTTGTTTTATTTCAAATTAAGCTGATGCACATATACTTATTTCCCTGAGGTAGTTATAAACAGAGTAGACTCGAGTATATACGCATGATTTGTTATAGTATTACTCATTCATACTCTTCAAAAATGTTGCTATACTTCTAACTTGCAACTTGATTTCAATATTTTAAGTATGCTTCATATTCTGACCCGCCATCGTACATAGTCGAGATGATCTTGACGTGCTACCAACAAGTTGCGTACAGAAGAGTATGAACATGTTTCAGAGTGAATGAGCAGCATTTTTTCAGGATTGCTACTGTGGCAAAATTAAAAAATTTTCGTTTAATAATGTGCTAATACTACACAATACGATTTCGAAACGAAGATCAATACTTTTGTTTTACATAATTTTTTGAAGCGAACAAACGACATATTAATTGATATAATTTTTTTAATAATTACTCGGAGAAGTTGACTTTATATACTAGGTGTTTTATTTTATTTTTTTTACACCGTTGCTTAAAGTGTACCGCAGAATTCCATGAAAATATTGTTTACCACATCTAAAGTAAAAGCAAGCAATTTTTTTTTTCATTAAAAATAATTCGGTGGTGGTAGCCCTTCTACTCTTCTAACAGCGACAAGAACAGAGCGTAAGTTCAGAACAACCACCGCGTTTTCATAGCAAAAATGGAAATGGAAATATTAAACTGATTTTACCGCACGTCCTTAGCCCGCTTACTCTTATATTTAACCACTGCTTTACAAGTTCTTACTTTTCTGATGTCTGGAAAGCAGCCACAATCATCCCCATTGCAAAGAAATCCAATGCTTGTGTTCCATCTGACTATCGTCCTGTAAGTTTGCTATCATCCTTATCTAAAGCATTTGAGTCTCTCATGGCCGTTCAAATCTCAGAACACTTGAGAAGATTTGAACTTTTGTCTCCGTTTCAATCCGGTTTTCGACCTAGTCACAGCTGCTCCACTACCATATTAAAAATCTTAGATGACATCAGAGTGCCATTCGATCTTGGGCACATAAGTTTGTTATGTCTCTTAGACTTCTCGAAAGCCTTTGACTCTGTTGACCATTCAATACTATGTCAAAAATTATATGTAAACTTTGGTTTTTCAAGCACGGCGGTCCGTCTGTTATATAGCTACCTTGTCGGGAGGTCTCAAAGAGTCAGGGTTGGAAATAGTCTGTCCGCGTTCTGTTACTTATCTTGTGCGGTGCCGCAAGGCTCAGTTCTTGGTCCGCTTTTATTTTCAATGTTCATAAATGATATCTTTAGCAAATGTCGTCATGTTACCATGCATGCATATGCTGATGACCTTCAAGTGTACTTGTCCAGCCCGTTTAACCTAGTTGATAGTTTATGTTTTAGAATGAACGAGGACTTACGTGAAATAACTGAATGGTCTAGATCTAATAAGCTTAATCTAAATCCTCTTGTTACCAACGATTTATCTAAATGGCGAAGGGCTAAAGTTTGTTGATATTATAAAAATCTTGGATATTATATCAATTCTACACATTCTTGCGAAGATCATATTAATACTGTTGCTTGTAAAGTTTACTATACCCTTCGGAACCTGCGGTGGACGGCATTATTTGTACCTGTCGATACTCGGAAAAAGTTAGTACTCCAACTCATAATGCCAATCATTTCATACTCAGATGTTGTATATAGTAAACTTGATTCCCGGTCCCAACTGAATTGGGAAGAATTGCATAACTTAATTAACACAAAAACACCTAAACATTTATTTGAAAAGATACAATTTTGTAGATCGAACAGAAATCTGAACCTTATAATAGCTTTGTACAATTTCCTGAACTCTAACAGACTTTTCTTTGTTAACGCAATCAGAATCTGGAATTTGTTGCCCGTTAGAATAAAATCAATTAAAAATAAACGCAACTTTAAGCATGCAATTTTTCAATACTTTTCTTAATACTTTCTCTTTCTTCTTAAGCTGTTTTCTTTCTTCATTTCTTTTAGCATAAGATTAATTCCTGCTTTTATTATATCAACTTAATTCACTTAATGTTAGTTTTAAGCTAAATTTATTCATTGTTGCTTATTACCTGTTGTTATTATATAATTCGTATTGCATTTAAAAGACACTGTCTTATATGTTAACGTTATCTTTTAAATAAATAAATAACTCCGAATAACTCCAAAATACGCAAATAGTCGCAATGAGCTATGGGACTTTTACTGGAGCTATGAGTATTTGGTATGATTTCCAACAAATTGTTTGATGTTGAAGAGTACTTGGTCGTACTTTGACGTTCGATGAGCTGAATTCCTTCTGCTCAGGATCATCAAACATTGATTACATTTGTGTTACTTTCTGTGGCAAGAGTGCTTCAAGTAGTAGTGGTGGTGTTTGTTTGATGTGTACGCACTACTACTTGGTTTTGCAGAGTAACTACAAGTTGCAAGAACTTGACTCGTTGCAGATCTCTGGTGTGTACACAACTTTGGGTTAGTTGCATAGCTATTTTACTGCAGACTACTTTATTGTCTTTTAGACCTTTAAAATGTTATGTTGCTGTAGCGTTTGTAGATACGCTGAAATAAGGAGAGCCTTACAGGAATAAATATATAGAAGATAATCTTAGAAGAAGGTTTCATCGACTATGCCGCAGGTCCAGTTATTCTTATTAAAATATTATTTTCTAAGAATGCCTGGAATAAATATATGAAACTTATCATTTTGAAGATGAGGAGAAGGAGTACAAACTCCGTGAAAATCTTGCTCCAAAGGATTTTAGAATATGCACAGATATAAGTTCTGTTAGAAAAATGTTACATTTTTTGAATACTTCATCATTGTTTGGCAATTTTTCTGCGCTCTATATAACAATTTATAGTGCTATCATTATACGTTACCTATTGATGAGTTCTCGTTTATTTCTTGATTCAGATCCATCACTTTGATGGCTAGAAATATGGTGTCATACATTTCATAATCCACATCATACTGCAGCGTGAATTCCGGATTTATAAAAATGTGTCCATAGACATTATTTCTGGTTTCTGGATAAGATTCGATGATGAAGCAGCTTAAACAAAAGAAAATTATAGACACCACCTATATAGTAAAAATTTCATTTACAAATTACCCTACAAAATATTTGCGCTCTGCATCCTGACCACTCTTTGTGGCATACGATTCATTCCATAAAATCTCAAAAGTGATATTAGCGGTAGTATCTGGATCACGTGCCTCGATTTTCTCCGTAAGCAGCATTAGGGCTGGTGAGTTCTCCGCAATGTTAACAATAGAGCGTGGCTGAAAGTGCAAATAGATTTATTTTCAAAGTTTAATTTAAGAATTAAAGTGCTCCATTCCAAATGACCATTCTTAGTTCCGGTGTTTCATCGTTAATATCGACAATATTTATTGTCAATTGTGCGTAAGTTGTGTGCAACATTTGGGAGTACTCGGTCACCAATGTGTCTTTTGCTTGAACCTGCAACAACACCTGAGTCTGGCGTTCATAATCAAAGATGTTGTCTTCAGTAATGGAAATACTTCCAGTTATAGGATCTATTGCTAGACCAGCAGGTTTGCCAACTATGGAATGACTGTATTTTGGAAAAATTTAAGGTAGTTGCGATTAAAAAAATTTAGTTGATTAGAGAAATTATTTTCACTTACATAACTTTATCATCTACATCACGATCTTGGGCCAAAACTTGTTGAATAAATGTGGATTTCGTCACATTCTCCAAGACATTCGTTACGTAGTTTTCATGTTCGAATATTGGCCACTCATCGTTCCAGTTGATAAGGTAGATTTGTAGCGTTTTATTTGAAATATGATCCAAAGTTTGAGTTTCTCGTGCAATGATCTATGAAGAAATTGTTTAAAGGTTATAGGAATACATTAATGTCTTAAAGAAAAGAAAAATTTTGTGATACAAATACTTTTTTATTTGGAAAAATCATCTCTAATGGAACTAATGTATCATTAAATCATACTGTCCAAGTTCCCTCTCAGACCCATTACTTTGTTATTGTATTACCTATATTAGTAGAACGTTACCGTAAGCTGAAAATTTCTCCAGTTTTCATTCTCATAATCCAACCGTTCGGAACTTGCAACTGTAAGTGAAAAATTTGCCCTCTGATAGCCTGAATTCGGTATCAAATAGAAAGCATCCGAGTAAGCAGCAGTAAGATCAAAGAAAACATCATAAGTGGCGTTACTACCCTGTTATGAGGGTTTGGAAAATAAATAAAACTCAATTAACTGTAGTTTAAGGCAAACATACTAAATCCATATCTTCGACAATGAAGTTATTCAAAGGCAATGTCATGTATTTGTTCTCTAAAATCTTCACCGACATTGGAAATATTGTTATTTCCGGTATATGATCATTTATATCTTGTACAATCAATATCGTAGTATTTTTTATGGCCCACGTATAATTATCGCACTTATAGGCGCAAATCTGTATTGGAAGGAATGTGAATTAAGTTAAAACTTAACAAAGACTCCCGACACTCACGATAAAACTAAAGATCTGCTGATTTGAGGCATCACGATCAATTGGTTGAATATGTATCTGACCGGATGTTTCATTTATGCTCATAAGATTGGAGTCTGTAAGAATAGGTAACGGTCATATAACAGAAATTTGACAATATCATGGTTGTTTAACCCACAATCTTCATTAAACTCCAAACGATAGCAAATGGGTTTATTTATGCCAGTATCACCATCGATGGCGCTCACAGTAAATAGCTATAGTCCCAGAGAAAAGGGGAAAGAGAAAAGGAAATCAGTATCTTGGTGCTTGCACTATTTTTCCTGAAGTTTAAAATTTGCACTAACCTGTTGCTCTTTTTCGTTGAATGTAGCTGTCATTAGTGGTCTTATCCATATTGGATCACGATTGGGTATATCAATGACCTCCAATATAGCAAAAATATTGGCGCTATTGTTATTGGCATCAAAAACTCGCACATCCAAATTATATACAGCACGCTCTTCATAGTGCAATTCTCGCTTTATTCTTAGAAAAATAACACAATAGGATATATATTAAATTTAATAAATCGAATAACCAGCAGTGAAAATATTCAACGCTTATTTACCCCAATGTAAAAACCTTTTTAAAAGTCTGCGTATCGCTGTACTCTATAAACTCAAATAGATCCCTGTCGCTGTTCGAAACCTCCGCTTTAATTCTGATATGGTTTTTATCCATACCATCGGGATCATAGACGGTAAATAAGCAATTTGTTATATAATAAGGTTGTAATTCCTTCAAAACAACAATACTTATAATTATAAATCATTTTCATAGATAGAGTAATTTTTTTCTCATAGTTGTACCTTAACTCTACACGGTGATGGGGCATACGTTAGCATCGGGCTATTATCAAAAATATTCTCCAAAGTCATAAGAATACCATGTTCTTCTGTAGCATTTGTTGATCCTTGTATATATATTTGGAATGAATAGATTTGCTGTTCTTGATTTTCATAATCTTGACGTTTTTCGATCGAAATTAACCTGTAGCGAAACACATTTGAAGTTAGTTTATTTCGGTGAAGTGGTTGCCAAATACTTACCATGATTCAAAGGTCTTGATTATTTTGGCTCCCAAAAGATTTTTGTCACCAATATCGAACGAACCAATCGTAGGTGTACCTTTGCCTGTAACGTTTAAAAATATTTTTTAATGCTTTAAAAAAAAAGTGCAGGCTGTTAAATTGGAAAAAATTGCATAAAATTGGCTACTTCAAATTTTCAGGTGCACGCTTTTTTCTAGCGTTCACTGTTATTTTACGGTGCAGCTTCATGGCTTAACACATTGACGACAACAGCAACTTTGCCGCATTTTTAAAATTTTTTATATCCCAGCGCGTAGTACGTAAGGGGTATATTAACTTTGTCATTCCGTTTGTAACGCCAATAAGGAGGAGTGGCAGGTATAGAAAAGTATATTTATTTTTAATCAGCATCACCACCGGAGTCGATTTCGTCTGTCCGTCTGTCGTAATTTTGAAGCGACCACGATAAAATTTAAAATATAAGCTTATTTCTACAAAATAAAGATCAAGTTTGAAAATCAGCCAATTCGGATGAAAACCACGTCTACCTCCCATACAAAGTGACTTTATTTTAACCGTAAAATCTCTTAAAAATCCTCCCATACGAAGTGGCTTTATTTGAAAACTTAAGTTCTAACAGCTGACCTTGACTTCAGCTCCCTTTAAGAACAGTACTATTAAGGTGGGACATGACATTCGCGGCAGAGAAAACAGACCTTTTTTTTTTAAATTCATAACTCAGTCAAAAACAAACATTTTTTCAAAATTTTTTCGTTATTATTGTAGAGAATTGAACAAATTACAAGAAAAAAAATTCAAAAAAATATATTTTTCACTCCAACATGGTTTTATAGAGCTCCAAACTGGCGGCAGAGAAAAAACGGGTCCTCGTGGTTGCAGCGCTGGGAGTTGCAAAAATTATCCGATTTGGAAAAAATGACTTTTTTAAAAATTTCTTAATCTTAAGAAAATCTTAAGAAAAATACAAAATTATTAAAAAAAATCAATTTAAAAAAACTGCTAATGTCATGTAACCCCTTAAAAACAGTGAGGAATACGTATTTGCTGTCAAATACTGTGTCTGTGAAGAGAAGAGTTGACAAGACAGTAAGCAAAACAGTGAGGTATTTTATGAATATGTTTTTGCTAAAAAATAAAGTGCTGTCAAATTATTAACAATTTCCATTTAATTCCTTGAAGTTATCATGTCTCCTATCATTCCATCAAAGAGTATAGATTGTACAGAGATTGTATCAACTCTGTAAAGAGCGGTAAGGAAATTTTTTAAGTATTTGTATGCTCGTCACTTCATTCTTGTTACGGATATCATAAGCCGCTTGTACAAATACTACATGCTCCAAAGTCCTTACCAAATTTGTGTATTAGACGTATGGCAAATTATGCTGAGTTTTTATATAACTATAATATAAGACGTTATATACAAGCAAACTAAACTAACCCTGATTACGGTCCGAGAGCAGAAATCGGCATTTGCATTTAAAGTGAACCAGATCGCAATAAATACTAGGAAGGAATTTGATAATTTTATCGTCAACCAAATCAATCAACTATCACTACGAACTGCTGCAATTGCACAAGCAACTGTAAAAGATGAGAATTTAGGTAAAGTTGTTAAACTCTTCAAAGGGGACAAAATTTAAAGAAAGCCGAAAGCCTGCTCCATACCATCCATCAACAACGGTCAGGCTGAAAGGTCAGTCCAAACAATTAAAAAGGCGTTGAAGGTCATGGATTTGACGACAAGCGCTTTACAAAGCGACATTAATGAATTCTTAAGACAGTATAGAAATGCACTACACAGTACAACAAGAGTATCTTACTTACTTAGATGGCCATAACAACCCGCGTTCGAGTTTCGGCCGACCTCATCAGCTCTCGCCAGGCGTCTCTGCTTTGCGCGCGCCTTCTCCAATCGGATACACAAAGTGCGATTAGGGATTCCTCGGCCTGGTCCATCCATCGGAGGCATGGTCTCCCTCGTCGTCGTTGACCAACGACTCTCGCCTCGAGCACCTTTTTTGCTGGAGCTTCGTCGTCCATACGATGGACATGACCCAACCAGCGTAGTCGCTGCACAGTTATACGCCGAACTACGTCAATGTCTTCGTAGAGCTAATACATCTCGTGGTTCATTCAGATGCGATAGTCATCGCCCACTTGAACAGGACCGAAGATTTTGCGAAGAACTTTTCTCTCGAACACCCCCAGAGAAGTTTGCGAAACTACCCATGCCTCAGCGCCATAAAGAAGCACATGTAGAACGAGTGTCTTGTAGACTGTTAGTTTTGTCGATCGAGAGAGAGCTATGGAACTTAGTTGCTTACTGAGCCCGTAGTAGCACCTATTAGCAATTATAGTTCTTCGCTTTATCTCCAGGCTGACTTCGTTGTTGTTATTAATGGCGGTGCCAAGGTATGCAAATTCATTGACTACTTCAAATTTATAGCTGCCGGATGAAACGTGGGAGTCTAGACGCCGCGCTCCCTTGTTCGTCGGCAGCATATACTTTTCAAGCAACAGGAGAGTCACCTTCAATATTATTCTTGGGGCGATTGATTTGTACACGTTTGAATTTGATTCGACCAGAAGAAACATCTACCAAGGTAACGGCCAAGCAATTTCTACGCCACAACACAAACTACCGGACATTTGATTTGCAGCAACGAGCTTACTTTTTGGCAGGAAATTCAAAAATGCCTAAATGTTTATCCGGAAGCGTTGCTAATCGGTTAGGTGATCTGCGCTATTCAATTGAATACAATTGAAAGCTATTCAGAAAACATGTAGATCAAATGCGCAACTCTGGCTTATTGCAAACCGATAATGACTCGGATCCAAAAAGAAGAAGGTTGGTAATTATATAAACACAACCAACACCAATAAACCACTTTGCAGAGCACCAAAGCGAAATTATAAGTACTCCTGAAAAAAACGATACAAATACAAAAAGTGGCTATTCTTTCGAAACACCATTGGCAGAATCGAGTGCTTTCGAAGGGTTTCCATTATCCCAAGAAAAATCGTCGATTTCAAAACAAATACCTCTAGTGGAGCCAAGGCGGCCCGGCAGGCAAATAAAACCTCGTATCTGGTACTCACCATAGCTGAGATGCGGTGGAAGAATTGTTGTGTAGCCACCATAAATAGTTACATAACTTGTTTTGTTATGCAACACTGTACTTTGATGTTTTAGTATCCTACGCTGCAGCCACACGTGATAGTACTGGCAGGCCAGCAAAGAATATGTATTAACTACGAAAATATTTCGAAATAATCTACAAACCTAAGAACGATACGCTGCGGCCACACGTGATAGTAAATGATCATTTGCAAAATGTCGTCGAAGGCAAAGGTTCGACCACTTTATTATTTCGGCTGCTTTTATTCAGTGATTCTTTATATGCCAACACAGCACGAAACTTAAATGGGATAAAAATGGAGAACTAATTATTTTGTAAAATCTGTTTATCAATATTTTACAAAATGAAATGCAACTTATTGATATGATATTTTATGTGTCAAATAAGGGCAATTAAAAAAATTGGATATATTTCACTACAAGACATGAAAGGAAAGTGCATATTTAAAGTTCGAATTTTTTTAGAGAGAAAAAACAACACTGTTTCCTTACACCCTAGCCACACGTGCCAGTTCGAAGACAGTAACAGTTCGAAAAACTCAATACACTTTCACTTTTCACTAATACACTCACACCTTGACATCACTGGCAGTCCTTTGGCAACAACTTTTACTGAGACAGTGACAGTTTACAGTTGGCAGTTTACGCTGCAGCCACACGTGACAGTACTGGCATGCTAATAAAGAATATGTATTTACTTCGAAAATAGTGATAGTAAATTTTCATTTGAAAAATGTCGTCAAAGCCAAAGGTTCGACCACTTTTTTATTCCGTTTGATTTTATTCAGTGATGCTTTATATGCCAACACAGCACCAAACTTAAACGGGATAAAAATGGGGAACTAATTATGTTGTGAAATGTGTTTATCAATATTTTTCAAAATGAAATGCAACTTAATCATATGATATTTTATGTGTCAAAAAAGGAAAATGAAAATAATTGCATATATTTCACTACAAGACATAAAAGAAAAGTGCATATTTAAAGTTCGAATATTTTAGGCAGAAAATACAACACTGTTTTCCTTACTTCGATTTCGCACTGGCTGCGGTTGTCAAAATTCACTGTTTCAGTAAAAGTTGTTGCCAGTGGACTGCCAGTGATGTCAAGGTGTGAGTGTATTAGTGAAAAGTGAGAGTGTATTGAGTTTTTCGAACTGTTACTGTCTTCGAACTGGCACGTTTGGCTAGGGGGTTACACAGTTTACAGTTGGCAGCCGCAGCCAGTCCGAATTCGAAGTAAGGAAAACAGTGCTGCGTTTTCTCCCTAAAACATTCGAATTTTAAATATGCACTTTTCTTTCATGTTTTGTTGTGAAATATATGCAATTATTTTAATTGCCCTTATATGACACATAAAATATCATATGAATAAGTTGCATTTCATTTTGAAAGATATTGATAACCACATTTTACAACATAATTAGTTCCCCATTTTTATCCCGTTTAAGTTTGGTGCTGTGTTGGCATATAAAGCATCACTGAATAAAAGCAAACGGAATAAAAAAGTGGTAGAACCTTTGGCTTTGACGACATTTTTCAAATGAAAATTTACTATCACGTGTGGCCGCAGCGTAATTTGTTGCTTATTTCGGAATATTTTCGAAGTAAATACATATTCTTTATTAGTATGCCAGTACTATCACGTGTGGCTGCAGCGTCAGCAAAAATTGTTGCCAGTGGACTGCCAGTGATGTCAAGGTGTGAGTGTATTAGTGAAAAGTGAGAGTGTATTGAGTTTTTCGAACTGTTACTGCCCTGTAGGAAAATCAACTAATTTCAAAGTAGTTGAAAAAGTAGTTTTTTGTCAACCACAACTAGTTGAAATTCTGACTTTTTTCCATAGAACGAACTAACATATTTTGTATGGTGATGTCCGCTAAATAAGTCAATTGACTTTCGTCTGCATATATTTTCAGCTACTTGTTAAATTAGTTATATTTAAATTATTTTTTTAATTACTTTAAAATAACCAATTGAAAACTATTACTGATGGTCTAAAGTTAATAATATTTGATGAAATAACATGGTTATATATATTTATATATATATAAACTTGTAATCTAATAAAAATTTGCTATTAAAACATGTCAAAATCAGAGTAGTTGCCGCCTTAATATAATTCAAAGTAGTTTATCAATCACTTGTTTTTAAGTAGTATTTCAATTACTTCATATATAATGCATTAAAAACTATTTAGAACTGAAGTGGATGCCGCCTTAATATAATTCAAAGTAGTTCATATACTGGTTTATTGTAAACTAGTTTTTTAACTAGTTGTTTTTAAAAACAAGTTAGTTTGTTCCTATAGGGTGTCTTCGAACTGGCACGTGTGGCTAGACTGTCCCATTACATTTACATGTGCTCTTACAATTTCGAGAATTACCCAACAAACAGTTGTGTTTGAACGAAACCCAGCAGGCATTTTTAACGTGTTTATAATAACGAATATTTATGATAAAACTTTGATTTTTTTTTTGTAAATGAAAGCAACCTAAGATGCATATAACCATTTCTGCTCAGAAATCATATCTTTGTGGTAAATTTTATTTTAATAAATTATTATTTAAGAAATTTTTTGTATTGCATTTATCATACTGTGAGTATTGTTTTGCTGGTAATCTTATGCCGCTCGACAATAAAATTAAATTTTAATAAAAGTGTTATACACATTCACGCACCTGCATAGTTTATTTCTGACAATATAAAAGGCCATCCCAGCTCCTCGCGTACGTTTATCTTTTGAACACCATCCCATGCCTGAAATTTGACACCTTCGGTCTGTGTATTGATGAAGTATGGCAACTGCCATTCTGTTATTTTTCACATATGAAGGCAATAATATAAATGTTTTTTAATTACGATGTAAAATGGTAAAAATAAAATTTTACTGTAAGTATTAATATTTACCGGCCAAAACAGTTTGCACTAATAAAAGCCATAAATAAGCTTTTGAAAACATTTTGTTATACTTTTTTTTTGTTATACACTATAAAACACTTCAAGTCTGTGTTTATTTAAAGTCAATTTTATCAAATAGCCTTTGCTGAAGATACTTTTTTAATCAGTGATGTTAGAGATACAAGAGAATTTAATTGTTGAAATTGGAAAATATTTAATTGATGTCATTTTGTGCTGAAAATGTTTTTTGTTTTATTTCGGTTACAAAATACTATAACAAAAAATGCACTTTTTGCCTCACATTTTTATTTAAGAGTATCTTTTTTTTACAAATTAAATGTTTTTAAACACTTTCTTAGATTTTAGATTTTTTTTTTTTCGTTACAAGAAGCTTTAGTTAACGTTTCTTCTATTTAAAAGTCAACATCATACTGTTTCTTGCTTCAAAGAAAAACCTAAAAGTTCAATGCATCAACAGGTTGTTCTTTATCTATACATCAAAAAGTGTTAAATAAAAAACTTGCAGAAATATAGAAAACATAAAACAGAACTTTGTAAAAGATAACACAGAAACATGTCGTCGATATATAAACAAAATGGGTTAGCTTTTGATTGCAAATTCTTTAAATGTTCCAAGTTCACATTTATTAAATTACAAGTAAACTTTGAGCAGACTTAAGCAATTAACTAACATAAAGCAAATTTTTTTTTTACTTTATAAGAATTAATTTTAATTTAAAATTTTTTTAATAATGATCCCTTAAAGTTTTAAATTTTTTTAATTTAACCTTCTACTTATTTAAAAATGTGATTGATTCAAAATCACATTAAATTTATTTATAAAATGGCATTTCCACACGGCCGCTTTTCGCGTTAACAGCCTGCCAACAGGTGCATATAAAAGTACTGCGATCCATATGATCTATATACAGCTTGCCATTCAGATGATCCATTTCATGCTGCGCTATGCGCGCATTCCAGCCATTTAGTTCCAGCTCCATTGCATTGCCTAGTCTATCCATACCAGTCAGTGTAACGCGATCATAACGTTCCACCTCTGCAGAGTAGCCACGCACGCTCATACAACCCTCTGGATGTTTGTGCTTTTCGTAGCCAGTTATCTTCAGCAAAGGATTGATAACAACCTGAAAGAAAAGTAAAGTTATGTAAAGTTTGTAGCTAGCAAGTTGTGCTGCCGTACGGTTAGGGGCAGTGCCGACATTTTCCGCGCATTATACACAGCCTTGGAAAACTTTTCCTTTTTGCCTTCGTGAAATTCCATTACAATTATGCGCAACGATACGCCTATTTGTGGTGCCGCAATGCCAACGCAGTCATATCTACGCATACACTTTACCATTTGCTTTACAAGCAAATCTATTTCCTTACTTTTGAGCAACTCCTCTGGCACAGGTGACGCCTGTGAACGTAGTACCGGGTCACCGATTTGAGTAATATGTGCGTAGGGTGGTCCATTTGTAGGTTTTGGCAACCAAAGCTCTCGATACCAATTGCGCCAAGACTTGGATTTGTTGGCGGAGACCGAAAAAAAACGTTGTTGATAAAGCTGTAAGTTTTGCAATATATTTAGCCTTTGCAAAGCCATCACAGGAACCTTATTATTTAAGCAATTCCTATTAAAACCAAACGAAATACCGAGTGAACTGATAAGAAAATCATATGTTTTTGACGTTTAATTCAACTGGTGGCGATGTTCAACGCGCTATCTCTGTACGCATATTTTCACGTGTTGTTGCTTAACGCTGCAGCCACACATGATAGTACTGGCATGCCAATAAAAAATATGTGTTTACTTCGAAAATATTCCGAAATAATCAACAAATTACGCTGTGGCCACACGTGATTGTAAATGTTCATTTGAAAAATGTCGTCAAAGCCAAAGGTTCGACCACTTTTTATTCCGTTTGCTTTTATTCAGTGATGCTTTATATGCCAACACAGCACCAAACTTAAATGGGATAAAAATGGGGAACTAATTATGTTGTAAAATGTGTTTATCAATATTTTTCAAAATAAAATGCAACTTATTCATATGATATTATATGTGTCATATTATTTAAAATAATTATTATGGCAATTACAGTAATTGCATATATTTCACTACAAAACATGAAAGAAAAGTGCATATTTTAAATTCGAATGTTTTAGGGAGAAAACGCAGCACTGTTTTCCTTACTTCGAATTCGGACTGGCTGCGGTTGCCAAAATTCACTGTCTCAGTAAAAGTTGTGGCCACTGGAGTGCCAGTGATGTCAAGGTGTGAGTGTGTTAGTGAGAACTGAGAGTGTATTGAGTTTTTGAGCTGTTACTGGCTTCGGACTGGCACGTGTGGCTAGGGGGTAACAGGCCGGTTAAGCTGCAGCCACACGTGATGGTATTGGCAGACCAACTACTTTAGAATGTATCTAAACTACGAAAATGTTTCAAAATAATCTACAAATTTACGCTGCGGCCACACATGAGAGTAAATGTTTATATGCAAAATGTCGTCAAAGGCAAAAGTTCGACCACTTTATTATTTCTGTTGCTTTTATTCAGTTGTGCTTTATATGCCAACACAGCATGAAACTTAAATGGGATAAAAATGATAAATGGGAAATTTAAATAATTGCATATATTTCACTACAAGACATGAAAAAAAGTGCATATTTAAAGTTCGAATATTTTAGGGAGAAAATACAACACTGTTTTACTTACTTCGATTTCGCACTGGCCGCGGTTGTCAAAATTCACTGTCTCAGTAAAAGTTGTTGCCTGTGGATTGCCAGTGATGTCAACGTGTGAGTGTATTAGTGAAAAGTGAGAGTGTGTTAAGTTTTTCGAACTGTTAGTGTCTTCTAACTGGCACGTGTGGCTAGGAGTTAACAGGCCGGTTACACGGGCCAGTGACAGTGAAAGTGCGAAAGAATACGTGTACGTGTACATGCTAGTAGCAAGAGGTGCTACACATGCAAGTGAAAGTTCATTAAAGAATTTCATCGTATGCGAAGGTTCTCGCTGCTATTGTAGTTTGCGTATTAATTTCCTTTCAAAGTGATAAAGTGCAATTTCACCTAAAATATTTTCATATGAAATATTCCCAAAAAAACAAAAACGAAGTTTCACTCAACCAAAATGCAAAATCGCAATAATTCTTTTTGGGTGATTTTTCACATGAAATTTGTATGGAAGAATATTGGGTGATGTTGTATTTTATTTTTTTTTTTTTTTTGGGCAAGTTTTCTGTTGGTCGATATTTCATTAGCGCCTATCAGAATTATCCCCATAAACACTGAAATTTCCCTTCTCAAGTATTGTGGAGAAAGCCTTGGTAATCGAACTTAATATCAACTTAAAATCTCCAGTCTATTTGAATTGCAAATTTTTATAGGGCGATGCTTGGGTTTTGTTCCACATTTAAATACTTTAATCTGGAAAGACTGTTTATGAATCATTTTGAAATGAAAACTTTAACTAACAAAATAAAAACAAATTAAGCATCAGAAGAATAAAACACATTTCAATCATTAAAGGTAAAAGACATTATTGGAAATGCATCGAAAAAAAATGAAAAGTGAAGTCATGCAGGTAATGGAGCTTTTTTCAGTCAGGGAGCAGTGCAGCACAGTTGTAGACTCCTCAGTTCGTGTGCAATTGAATTGAATTTAATTTAATTATTGATATTTTGAACATTTTTTAATATATATTTTTTGCTTTTATTTGCATATTATTTAAAACATGAATTAAAAAATAAATTTGGAATGAAATAAATGGATTTTTATTTGTATTTATAACTCCTGTGAAGAATTTAAATAATAAAAATGAACTATAATTATATTGGATATCATCTTGAGAAGTCATTTGTTCTCAACGTGAGAATAACACTTGTTATCAAACTGTGAAACAAACCTGATATCGAGTTGAGAAAACATTGGAGAACTTATCTTCCACATTGAAAAATAACACTTAGTTATGAGCATGGCGGAATTATAAGGTAGGCTCAAGTTGGAGTAATAGGGAAGATGTATGTCAAAATTGGCTAGTCGAATTATAGTTTCCTTCCTTGTTGTTGTTGCCTTTATTATGTGACGTTTAGCGTTCTCATAGCTTTGTTGTTGCAAAACGTGTTGTTTGAGCAGCCATTTAAATGTGAGCCTACCTAATAATTGTATCATGGTTATGAGTTGAGATGAAGTGGAGAATATATTGGAGAATCATGGTACCGTTTTTGTTGAGAAGGCTATGATTCTCGATTGTAAATGCTATCAATATCTGACGTTGGAGATATGAGAAAAAGGTTGGAGTTCCACTTGAGTGTAAGTTGATAAACAATCTTAATGCTTGTTGGGATTCGATAATACGCCTGCTCCCGTTCTTTGTATCAATAGTATCAACTATGTAAGTAAGTGTATGAACCTTATTATACTACGTTGTCATGTTACTCTATGCATTTTTAAGCATATCCAATCACCTTTTTAAAGAATTATTAATTATTAAAACGTATGCGATGTTGTTATCAAAAATAACTTTTTGCCCCATATTAACTTTATACCTTGAGTCATATTTTGAGTTAGGCGGCCGTGGCGTAGTGGGTAGAGTGTGTGGCTCATACGCCAGAGAACCCATGTTCGAATCCCCCATCTGCCACCCCATCTGACATTTCAATTGAATTAATTTGTCTGTTCTGTCGTCACCTCTCTGCTGACAATGGCAAACCTCAGAGTGTAAAAAAACTGCCATGAAAAGCTTTTTGAGAACATATGCCGTTCGGAGACGGCATAAAGCTGGTAGGTCCAGTTCTCGATCATTTGTGTTCAAACATTTCACAACACACAAACACAATTGATCATAAGAAGCTTGGTCAAAGTCCTTTCAAGGACTGTAATGGCCATTCCGTTTTTTTTTTTATATTTTTAATACAAGATGTTTAATTACCATTTCTATTCTGCTAAAATTTTTCATAATATACGTATATCATGTGATTATTTTGTTCGAAAAGTAAATACTTTTCGTAATGCAATACTTCAACTTTTTCAAAGATGACATTCAATGTACTGCGATCGATTAAACGTTTGACAAATATGATAAAACATAAAGCTTTTAAATGAGACTCCAGTAAAATATCTGAAAAGTTCGACCAGTTCTTTGTTGTTTTCGCTGTATGACATAAGTCACCATACTGCTGAAATTAATACTCACTTCCTACATTTTAAAGGGTGCAAATGCAAGCTAAAAGCTGTGTTCAGTATGTCCCTGTACTGAAAAGCGTCAATGATACCATCGAACATCCATAAATTATCTACTCCTCTCGCTGACGTGCACTCCCTAATCATAACACTAGAAGGAATCTTCAACAGAAAAACCATTATTTACAAAAACGCAAGAAAAAAATCTGCTGTGGTGGGCTGATTGATCACAATAGTGGTATTCAATGAACGACGTATTTGTGATGTAAGCTGCGTATATGTGGTAAGTTGTATGAACTTACGGCATATACGCTATTTACATCACAAATACGGCGTTAATTGAATACCACTTATAATTATTATAATTGAAGTCGCCGCCAATGTGACTCATTAATTTGGTTTGGACGTCGAAATTGAGTGCTGCATATGAATTTTATATGAAGCCTATCACTATGTTTGTTTCATCAACGTTTTCTAGTACCTAGACAAACTGAACTCTCAGTTTTTACCGTGCATTTGCGCTGCAAACTGCAGGAAGTGAGTATTCCTTTCAGCTGGATGGTGCCTTATGTCATACAGCGAAAACAACAAAGTACTGGTTGAAGAACAAACATCAACCCGTTATTTCCTGATCTTCCTGTCATCTCCAAAAGAGTCCTTGTGGCTAAAAATCAAGTGTGAGTTGAGACGCAATCCTGCTAGGAGCATAGAAGCTTTAAGGACTAAACGAATATTAAAAAGAATATTAAGGAAATAAAAGAATATTTGCCGATCAATTTCTCCAGAGCATTACCAGGATCTCGTAGATACAATACCTCGTCTTACCGCAGCACAGGTCAGAAATGGGACACTACACAATGTTATATGGAATAGGTCGAACTATTATGACTCAGCTTTCAGGTGGCCGAACTTTTCTGAATTAAGTCTTATATTTGTTTTTAGCCGTAGCTAAAGTGAAATGCAATTTTTTTATATTTTTCGCTCTCAAATGTTGTGGAAGAACTTTTTTAATTCACCCTATTTCAATAATTTTTTGGAGCTTCTTTGTGCAAGTAAAGACAAAAATAAAGGTGACCGAACTATTCTGACGGGGGGTAGTACAGGCGTTTGAGGTCTCGCAGCAACATCATATGTTGGAAAGAATCAGTTACGGCATTTATCCATTTTCCACTGTGAAAATAATAACTTTCTTATTTTGGTATTTGAAGCAAGAAATTATTTTCGCAATAGTTTTTTTCAAATAATTAAAGGATCTGGTATTTTCGTTTTTTTTTTGCATAAAAGTAAAAAGTAGCTCTTAACACAATATCAATTTACTTCTTTAATACTTTAGTATTTGAATACATACGAACTACTCTTTCAAAACACTAGTCTGTTAGATTCTGCTTACAGTTCTGCATTACAATAGGATGAATGATGAAATGTTTAGAAGTAATTGGAGTGTATGGCATGGAATACATTCGGGTCACCAACAAAATTTTACCAGTGGAATGCTAGTTACACGCAAATATAGGAAACAACAAATTGAGATATAATTTCCGCATCTTTTTGTACATAACAAAAAATGATGACAGACGCTAATAAAAGGAATCTGAATAATAAACTTTTTCCACTACATTGTTGGTATATATCCTGACAGGAACATGCAACTAATGCCAATAACTGTTCGAAACATTTCAAAAAGTGCGCATTTATACATATATCAACATGAAGAGATTTACATGATCTTAAAGTACATAAAAACATAAACAAAAAAATGAAGCAAGCAATTAAGGACCTAGAGAAATAGCACGTGCTAGAAAACAATACGCATAAATACGGACATGCGTGCATTTAATTAGAGTAGCTAGCAAATTTAAAGCTGAGTAGCATTTCTAAAGCAAAATCAAGGCAAAATCAAGACACACAAATTAAAATGAAGAGAGCACTCATGGTGTTGGTTTTAATCAAGACAGCAATCAAGACTATGGCGCATGCAGCTTCAGTCATCGCCTGGATTATCATGGGCGATGGCATCAAAAATAACATCAGTAGTTCTGCAAATTTAATTGCTTTGACATTCGCTTGAAACGAACGATACAGTAGGATACACAATGTTAATCAAATATGCCTGATTTTAATTATGATATACATATAGCTATAATTACTTCATCTTTGTTTCCGCTAATGTTGGTATCTACCTACAGAAAAACTGTTGGTATATTTTTGATGAATGCACAATTTTTTGTCAAATCCAAATTAATTTTCTGGGAAGCAGAAAAAAAAACTGTTGTGTATTTTGAAATTACTACTATATATTCTGGCTGAATTAACAGACTGTTTAACATGGCAAATTATAACTTATTTTTATCAATATATCAATAGGTTTGCATGAATGTAATCTTGTTGCTGTTATTCGGAATATTTGCAAAATTATGTGGAAAAAAATTGTGGCAGTAATTTTCTACTTGACGAAACAAAAAAATTGAACAATAGGTCTGTTTCCGTACACACTTCAAGTAAGACAAGGTGAACGTGACGTTGACAAATTTCGCTACGCTTGTCAAAAAATTTTGATAGAGAGTGTGCATGATAGAAAAGTGAATGCTGACGATTATTGCGAGATCAAAACATGTGGATTTTGATGTTATTTGGCGGAATAAATCTTCAAAAATCCACTGGCGGAATTTTCGCGTATTTTTTTACTTACTTTTTATTAAATTTAGCTTAATTAAGCTTTTTTATGTTGTAGTGCAATGTTTTTATTATTAAGTGTTCAAAAAAAATTTTTGGTTTTAAAAATGTCATCTTGTGTATGTTGCAAAAGAATCATCTTAAAAGTGTAAGCTTGTGCATGGGGTTTAATTGTTAGCTCTATGTTCGAATTCGAAGATCGATTGTATTTCATAATTAACTGCCATCATTGCTCAAGCAATTATGTTTGATGCGTGTTGTTTTTGTAAATATAGTGTTAGTGCAAATTGTTAACAATAAAATGGAGTTTTATTTACAGTTATAACATTTAATTGGTTGCGTTTAATTTTTGTGCTTAAATTTCTTCATTTAATCAATTTTTACGTGACAGTATGTCTTTAAAAAAATATTGATAATAATCATTTTCATTATCATGGCTTAGGAAGTCTTCAACCGATCTAATGTTGTTTGGTTCGAATTCAATCTAAGCCATTGTACTTTACATTTACACAAGATTGTCATAGGCAGCAGATACATCCTAAATAGAAACATTGTATGCTATGTCGGATATATCTAATGTGGAAACATTGTATGTGACGTCGGATATATCTAATGTGGAAACATTGTATGTGACGTCGGATATATCTAATGTGGAAACATTGTATATGACGTCGGATATATCTTGGATGGAAACATTGTAAAGAGAATTTAGATATATCCAATTTAGAAGCATTGTACAGGGAAGTTCGATATATCCTATGTGAAAACGTTTAATGAATTCTTATTATACATATGCGTGTTCAATTCAATTCTATTTATGATTCGTATATAATCGTATTTGCAAAATTAACAGATTTAGCTCTTATAATAGTTTATAGTATATGAAAAAGGGGATGACAATATGTCTGTATCAGGGAGTCCAATCCCGGAAGCTTTTTTCGATCCCGGAATTATCGGTACTGAAAAGCCTAGTATATCTCTATTATATCCACTCTATTATATATCTATTATAATCTAGTGTATAATATATCTAGTATACATACATACTCGTATGTATACATATAAAACAGAGTGACATACGTGAGACTGCGATTAGCTCGAGAACGGATCGTCTGATTTGAGCTGTCTTTTATGTGTTGTGCTCGTCTCTGCCCAAGAAAACTTTTTACGATGAGAAAATTGGTATAACATCAGAGGGCACTGTAGTACAAATCTCATACGATTAACATACATATTTGTATATAGGAGTTTTTGGATACGGTGAGTGTTTTTTGCGCTTCTTATTTTGGTTTATTTTTAACCAAAAATTGTGTTGTAGTACAAATCTTATGTATTATGAATGCACTTTTTTATACCCATGACCGCAAAATACTTTTATTAGTTTTTAAAGTATCAAATGTAAACAAATACAACGCATCGCTTCTTGATTTCATTCTTTTCGTTGTACACCACAACGTAATTATATTGAAATCAAGCGAACAAAGTGATGTAACCCTGCCAGCTTCAAGTCTGCCTGCAGACTAAAAGTTTTTTTTTCGCTCTTAAAAAAAAACTCTTAGCTCGCGAGTTAATTATGTTCATAGCTGGTATAGAAATAGAAGACCAGAAGTTTTGAGCTTAATTGCAATTTTATTTTTTTCTTCTATCCATAAACATCTTATGCATGTCTAAAAAACATATCATATATTTATTCCTTACAGCACATGTCGTAAACACTTCCTTGCTATTGAAATTGGCAATAAACTCAGAGCTGAGTCAAATATGAAAACATGCAAATCACCTTTCAACTTCTTTCAATATCTAGTCACAAGCGAAACGAATTCATTTGATCCCCAAGAACCAATGTAATGGAAATTACACTGTACTGCTTGGTTGTCTGTAGTTTGTGGAAACTGGTCTCTGTCAACATCCAACCCTCTATGTTTATACAATTGATGTTTCCTCTTCACCAAACAATCAGTATTTCATCAATAAGGTTAACGTCTAGAAAACATTCACACCCCATACATACGTTCCTACATAAATTATACTATTTATTTTGACGCATTTTCGGCATATCAAAAAAGCAAAATCATGTTAAGGTTGAATATTCCGTTGAATATTTTTCATTTCCATTTCGACAGCTTCAAATATGCAGAAAATAATAATGCAGACGAAAATCAGTTTTCAGACCAAGAAAGACCTTTGAGCTTTGCCTAAGAAAAGTTCAGTATTGCGTATAGGTTACGTTCCAATTGTATGCAGAATTTTTTTATTTATTCTTTGATTGTATTTAATTTTATTGTGCTTGTTTTCTCTTTGGATCACGGATCACTTTATCTGAATCTGTAATCTTTGATATATCAGTTATTCAGGCCATTATTATACCACGTTTAGAAAATTATATATATTTCAACTTTTAACGAAAAAATTACCTCGAAATATAAGCAAAAATTAAGCATTATAGGGAAGATGAATGAACACACGAGAGAAGGATAGATTTGATAATATAATGGTTCTTTTTTTTTCTAATAAAACCACTTTTAAATTCAAAAATAACATAAAGTAAATTAAAAAACACACGTTCATATTCACACCAGTAAATTTTATTACGTTTCATCAACAAAAAGAAAAGAAAAAAAAATTTTTTTTTGCGGAATCGAGCACGGCGGACAGAATTTTTTTTTTTCTGGAACTTTTGGTGCCAGTCCATCGCTCTACCAACTGATCTAAGCAGCCTTGCTACTGTTTGCTGACATAACTGCAGCTACGTTAATTCACCTAAGCAATTTATTGTTTAATACATTGCTTTGAAAGCACATAATACTTCGATACCCTGCCAAAAAAAGATATTTGTTTCACAGATGTTAACAGAAACAGTATGTCGTAGTATTCTGTTGATAGCTGCTGCATAGTTCCAGTTGTAATTAATATTGAATAAATATTACTCCATGTAAGCAAGGAGTTTGGCTCAATGCGTAGCGTAGTGACTTCAAAAACGGTGGGTGTGGGTTCGAATCTCAACGGCATGCGAAGGTAAGATTTTTGTATTCGATATTTAATTTAATTTAATGTTCTTGTTATAATAGACGTCAGGCAGCAAGAAAAGCCGAGAAGTCATTTATTTCTAAGACAAAAATGGTGTGATAAAAGGAAAATTTGTGTTGTTGCCGATTTCATTTTCGAATCCGAAAAAAAAGTTATATTTTTGAAATTCAATTTTTTTTAAAAGTAGTGTATAAAATATTACCAAATACTTGGCTAATTTATCACCAGTATAAAAATTGGCAAGTCAACATGTAAAACTCAGGCGTTTTGATAAAGTACTTGGGTGGCTGAAAACTGCCAAAGCCATCTTATAAATTATACTAGTTTTTTTTCAACTTAACATAAGCTTTTTTCTCGGTGCACTGCGCCACGGACGCCATATATTTCCTACATTGGGACACTTTTCTTAAGGTAGGTGCAATCAGTATATTTTTAATGTGCAACAATACGTGCAACAATCAGCTTGTAAAGTGATGGCGTCTGTGTATTTTGGGATGCGAAAGGAATAATATTCATCGACTATCTCCAAAAAGGAACCAATAAATACACCAACATTATTCATGTCTCCAAAAAAAAAAAAAAAAAATCATGAAACATGCCTTTTTCAGCTTTAAAACAGTGCCACCCCCTTAAGCCAGTTTTATGGCGGGACATGACATTCGCGGCAGAGAAAACAGACTTTTTTTTAAAAATTCATGAATCAGTCCAAAATTTTTTTTATTATTGTAGAGAATTGAACAAATTACAAGAAAAAAAATTCAAAAAATATATTTTTCACTCCAACATGGTTTTATAGAGCTCCAAACTGACGGCAGAGAAATAAACGGGGCCTCGTGGTTGCAGCGCTGGGAGTTGCAAACATTGTCCGATCTGGAAAAAAAGGACTTTTTTAAATCTTAACAAAATTGGTTATCGTATGACACGAGCTTTTTTTTTTTAAATTTTTTTTCAATTTTTTGTGATGTTCCAAATTTGAAAGTGTGTTTTTTCGAAATAAATATTGACTTTAAAAATTCATAAAAAATCGAAAAAAAAATTTAAAAAAAAGCTCGTGTCATACGATAGCGAATCAAGATTAAAAAAATACAAAAAAAAAAAGTGAACCCGCTAGTGCCGCAACCAGTACGAAAAACATGGTTTCGAGATAAACGCGTTCAAAGCTTGTGAACAAAGAAAAAAAAGGTTACCTTCAATCTGCCATGCCTGCTGTTGTTGTGTGATGTTGTGCTGTTTCTTATAGTTTTTTTCAATCGTTTAGCAATTCGGGCTTCTTTTGAAGCTTCATATGCCTTCACTCTGGTGCATTTCAAACGATTTGCATCATTTCCTTTGGAAAAATTCAATGCTGTAGCTCCTATGGTGATACCAAATAGTTGAAACATTTGCAAATAACTACGAGCGCCGTCATTGTAAGTAGACAATATTAACAATTCTGTTGCTGCCTGGCATACACTTCAGCTCTCACTAATACGGCTGTAACTTTTGAACCCGTAGGAATTTTTCCAAGAAATTTTTTTTCCTTGCATCTTAAGAATATTTCCTTAAATATTTAAATTATTAAAAAAAGTCGATTTCAAAAAACTGCCAATGTCATGTCCCCCCTTAAATTAAAGCCTCATACACCCAAAACAATTGAATGGTTTTTATTTTTTGTTTTTTATATTTCGAGCGGTTTAAAAAAAAAAACAAGTGTGCCATTAAATTAAATACGTTTTATGTAATTTTTAAACATTTCTGTTGGGCACAAAATCACATGTTCATACATAAGTCTTTTAGCACACTACGTATATGTATGTTTGCGTGTGTGTTGCTTGCTAAAGGAACTTAAAAATTTAAGACTATTTTCGTTTTACTGTGGAGGCTGATATAATACTTTTTTTTTTTACTCCCACTATGATCCTTTGTTTCAAACAGAATTATCTTCATTTTCACAAAATAAATATTTGGATACTCAGAAAATGTTGAAACTTAAGCCTGCTGCATGATGTTATGTTTATGTAGCTGGAGTTTTTAAAGGAAACCGCAATTCAACGTAAGAAAAAAAAATAATAATGATTGGAATGGAAATAAACGTGCGTATTTCTTAGTATTATGTTGGAATTTTGTCTTAAAAGTAAAACCACGTGTTTTTGACAGCTATGACAATAATATATAAATAAATTAAAATAAATAAGTAAATAAAACGAAACAAAATAAAATGAAATAAAAGAAATTTATCATCAAAAACGTGCGCAAAGCGTTTTTGTTTGCCCAGTACGATTTTTTGATAAAATTGAAATTTCGTTGCATTCTGGTGATGATAGCTCCGCCTACATACATTCATAAAATCTACTTTTTTATTTGTGCAAAATAATAGAAAAAAAAAATATATATTTGCTTTCGAGGCAATTCTTAATCTACACTTAGAAAAAAAAAGAATTTAAAATCAAAAAACACCACTTTTTGTTTTAAAAATTCTTAAGTAAATATAAATAAGTACATTTCAAACTATAAGTAAATTTCAAACACAAATATTATGCAGCACATTATTGTGCAACCCACTTTCGCCAATGATTGTCAATAAAGTTCTGGATGACCTATTAGATAAACAGAACATAAACGTCACATGTATTATAAAATATGGGGAGTAAAATATCCCTCACTCACCTCAATACAACTCAAGTCAGTGCATTTAGTTTTGTTTCTTTCATTGGAAATGAAAAACAAACGAGCGATCATTTGTTAATCTCCGAATGAGCGAGTGAATCGTTTATTTGCATATCTCTTTCGTTGCTATTCACAGCATGCGCTTTTGCAGAGCATAAGCCGGTATATGAGCTCGCTCTTTTTTTTTCTCCTCACTCAGATTATTTGAAAATGATGCACTCTTTTCAATGATAGTTATATACAGTGAGAACTGAGTGAGTTTGATTTTGATGTCATCATTTTTTTTATCATTCGTTTCTATCACATTGACTGTCAAGCGGTTTTGACGAAAACCTTCCTAGGAGGCCAAACATTTTTTTTTTCTGTTAAATGAGTGTATTAGTGATAAAAAACGATTTCTGAGATATCCCTAGTCCATTCTGACCTTAACTTTTTATTTTATATAGGCTTTTTTGTGTCGTACATTTCTGTACGACGTGGCACTGCACGACGGGTATGCATTTGTAAAAGTCGCTGTCGTACAAAAACGTACGACGCATTTTTTTCTTGTTTTTCTTGTTTTTTATTTTTGTTTTATTTTTTTTTTCTTTTCTTTTTAGTTAAAATAAAAATATAATACAATAAAAAGCAAATACCTACAATGTCGAAACGATCGTTAAGAGAAAAGGAAATATTGGAAGTCTTGATGGAGAGTGATGAAGATTTTTCTAATGATGATGATTGTGATTGGATACCGGAGGTTTCGGATTCTGACTCTGAGCCTGACATAGATACTGTGGGAATCGATGACATGTTGTTTGAAGATGGTATCAATACGGAAGACAAAGCTGTCGAAGCTGAAGAAGACAGTTTAACAGCAGGCGCGGAAATGTTAAATACCAAAGTCAATTGGGCTGAATTTTCATCACGTCAAATGACCTTTACATTTACTGGAAAATCTGGTATCCAGCAAAATATTTCATCAGACATTTCCTGTTTGGATACATATTTGCTATTTGTAGACAATGATATCATTGATATAATTGTCAAAGAAACCTACCAATACGCACAAGAGATTTTGGACAAAACCGCCGTAACTAGATCTTCGAGAAGAAAACAATGGGTACCGACAACAAACCTTGAAATTAAAAAGTTTGTGGGACTGCTTTTATGGATGGGTTTGGTGAAAGTTGGGTCTCTTTCAGATTATTGGTCAAAAAATCACCTATATATCTTTACCATTCCTGGAAAAACAATGTCCCGAAATCGCTTTCAGTTGCTGCTGAGCTTCATGCACTTTGCAGATAATAGTAGCATTATTCCAGGTGATCGACCTGGAAAAATCTAACCATTGTTAGATATGCAGGAGAAAATATCGTTATTGATGAACCACTGATTCCTTGGAGAGGCAGACTTGTTTTCCGACAATATATTCCCAATAAGGCTCATCCGTATGGAATAAAACTGTTTAAACTTTGCTCTACTGAAGGATTTACCTGGTCATTGAAAATATATTGTGGCAAATCAGCTACTGGGGTAAGAGAAGTTGGCTTAGAAAAAAATGTTTGTGAATATTTAATCACTGAATTGAAAAGAGAAGGTCGTACATTATACGTTGGCAACTTTTATACCAGCTACGAACTCGCTCGTTCAATGCTAAATAATAAAACCCACCTTGTCGGCACTCTTCGCGCAAACAAGAAATATTTGCCAAAAGAAGTGATGCTTAAAAAAGGTGAATTGGTGGCCCAAGAAGATGAAAACGGAATAGTAGTACTAAAATGGAAGGATAAGCGAGATGTCAGAATGCTTTCAACAAATGCTCCAGTGATGATATCCGATTCAAATCAACAAGATGATCCAAATATCCCATCAACTAGTTGAGCAAAAAGACGCAAAAGTATAGTTAAGTCAAAACCGTTAGCTATGATTGAATATAACAAAGGAAAAGTTGGTATAGATTTATCGGACCAAATGGTCTCGTATGGTAGCACCCAACGCATAGGTTTGAAGTGCTATAGGAAATTGGCAATTGAATTATTACTTGGCCTGTCAATAGTAAACGCGCATATTGTTTATAAGGAAGCTACAAAGAAAAACATCAACATACGCAAATTCCGTCAACGTGTAGCTAATGACTTTTGGATCTAACATCTCCGCAAGCAGTAAGCCCCGGCAAACACATTATAACTAAAAGGGTAGATGCCAACAATAAAGCAATTCGACGTACTTGTGTTTTGTGTTACGCAACTGCAAAAAAAAACAGCTGGACCGGAAAACAGCAAGGAATTACTTGAAAAAAACGAGTACTTATTGTCCAAAATGCCCCAATACCCCCCACTTGTGCCTGCAGTGTTTCCCAATATACGCCCATCTAAAATAATAATATGTATACTTACTTTTATCCTTTCAAAAAAGAATATAATATTAAATTACTTCTAAATTTAATGTAAATTTAAAAAAAAAAAACATTTCATACATTTTTCACATTACAACATTTCGGACCAAATATCTACACATACGGAAAGTTCGAGAAAAAACAAAATTTTTGATACCCATAATGTTGTCGTTATCTATAACAAAATATTTTATATTTAAGAAAATTAATGCATTTTCTAATAAAGACAATTTTAATATAAACAAGTAAAAGTAAGACAAAAAAAAAAACAAAAAAAGGTAACTTTTAAAATTTGCTGAAATTAAACATAAGTGAAAATGAAACAATTTCGAGTACGGGCTCTGCAAGATATCGACTAATTACTGTTAAAAATGTCAACAACAAAATAATAATAAAACTTCTTTCTAAAAATTAGATGTGCGCCTTTTCAATAGCTTTCGTTTGATACCAAATATGTGTATGTTTCTATGGAAAATAGTTAAATTATGGCGAAAAAACGAAATTTAAGCAGATTTTAAAACGCCATTTTGAAATCCTAAACTATTGATTGAGCACGTATAAAAAAATACGTCAACCTTAGATTTTTGTCCTCTATCACATATCCGAAAATCATTCAAATCGGCGAGTGACATCTGGGGACCTTTCCTTGTGGGTCACATTAAAAGACTTTTGAAAATATTGTGACCAGAATTTATATTCTGAAAAGAGCTATGCACTTAAGAAAGCAATTGCAGCTCTTGAATCTTTGTTACTTTGTGTATAGATTTGATTGTTGCGAATTATAGCTCATAAATAAATGTTACTCATACGCCCCGATGCACACCTCCAGTCAGACTTTTAACTATCAGGACACTTAACTGAAGAATGTTATCTATATGTGTGAATGTTATATATATATACATATTTATATATATCAATATATTCAAATGTGTTGTTCGAATTTTAATTTTTTTAGTTATTAGTTTTTCGTTCTTTTTCTAAATAAAAATGAGCTACGCCCACCTTTAGGGTATAGACGCCAGGTATAATCTAGTATTTAATATATAAAAAAGTGTTCGTATTTGAGAATACGAAGAAGTCTCTTGTTTCTGAAACGTGCAACGCACGTTGTGGCAGTATATCGAGATTTTACAGCTTTATTCCAAAAATTAACTTCAAGAAACCTTAAAATTTTTAGAGGCTGATAAAAATAATCGCTTTTTGTCTACGCGCAGGAGAAAATTTTTTTTAATTTTTGCAACACTTCAAAGGAATTTTTTTAAGATTTTTTTTTTTTTAAAACAAAAATATAGTGTGGTGGAAGGTTGATTAATATAGGTTAAGGCACTTGAGAGAAAAGCACTCTTTTCGCCTTTGTTCGAACTGTCAAAGTAGATTTTAGCTGAAAATTGAGTGGTACAGGTTTTTTTTTTTTTTTTTTTGATTTCTTTCATCCATTGTGACACTTCGACCGAGCTTCCCTCAAGTGACTTATCCTATATTAATCCTTCTTGGTGTGGAGTCTACAATTTCACGTTTAAATGATATATTGTGAAGAAATGTTTTGATAAAGTTTGTGAAAATATTTTTAATGGGTTTTTGTGAGAATGTCTTAGAAGTGAGTGTATTTTCCACAAATCGTTAGACAAAAAGTTCACTTCACTTTTATCCGCACACAAAGTCGACTTTATTTTCTTTAAGTATAGATACTTAGCTAATATATTGCAAAAAGTTAGTGAGCAATAATGTGCGATTATTGGAGTTATTCACATTTCTGTATATGAAATCGTGGTATAAAACGAAAGTGGATTTTCATGTTTATTTCTTTAAAACCAAAAAAAAAAACAAAATAAAAATATTAAAATATATGTTGTTAGTGTTTGCTTGTGCCTAAATACATAAAAATTTTATACATGGAACAGGAATACTCTCACGTGCTTTGGTGCCAATTGGGCAGTTAACTGAACAAGCACATGAAGCTCGTAATAAAAATTTTAAAAATGAAAGAGAGCACTTTTAATAAAAGTGTAGCAGAGAGAAAAAAATTTTTATTGAGACCGTGGCATAAACAAAAAATGCAATAAATGTGTACCAAAACTGACCTTGGATTAAAACTATATCTATCTTATATTAAATTCTATACAAGAAAAGTTCGTTAAATGAAGCGAATAGTGATGAGGATGATGATGACGAAGCTATGAAAATTATCATAAAAAATATGATGATAATGACGTTTTGTAGCATCAATATGACAAGGTAACAATTTCACCTAAATAAGCCTTAAGTAAGACTTCATATAAAGAATTTTAGTAGGGAGTTTTATGCAAGGTCTCTGCAAGGAGAAAAGACGTATTCAATTCAAATTTATTCAAATCAAGTATATATATATATATGTACACTAAAAGCTAGGCGTATGAAATAAATTCCTTTATAAATAAAGTTTTATGTATGTTTTTTCAAGGCTTATTCAAGAGTTGGAAACAGAAATATAATTAAATTTTAATTTAATTGTTATAACGTATATTTTACTTTAAAAATAGAATAATAGATGTGTACTGAAAATGATCGAAATCGGTTAGACCCTAGGGGGGTATCTCGCTTGGATCTACAGTAACAAATATGTTAAGAAAGAAAATAAAACAGTTAGTAGAATATAAGCGCTTATAAGCGATTTAGGGGAACAGGGGGCGAACATTCACATAGCAACGTGTCTGACCGCCTCAACCTGGCGAGGCCAGCATTATCCATGTCAAAATCGTCTCAAGTCGACTCAAATGTCCACGTGGTGTTCCCTGGGCAACGGCAAACTGGCATCCGTCAATTTGACGGCTAATTTGGCGGGTTTGGGTCCCGCCGCATTACGACTGCCCAATGAAAACTAAACCAGCCTCGGATAAGAACCCCAATTACGTTGACGACCACCGCAAACGAAAAACGGACAATGATTTACGGATATGCACCTGGAATGTCCGAACCCTTTATATGGAAGGTGCCATTATCCAACTGGCGGAAGCCCTCAAAACAATAAAGGCTGACATCACCGCCATCCAGGAAATGCGATGGAAAGGGCAAGGCTGCTCTAAACAAGCACACTGTGATATCTTCTACAGCTGCCATGCGGAGAGGCGCGAATTTGGATGTGGATTCGTTGTTAGCCGGAAACTACGCCACCTTGTTTCCCGGTTCACACCTGTCAACGAAGATTGGCCACGATCCGCATCAAGGCAAAATTTTTCTCCATCAGCCTTATTTGCGCGCACGCCCCGACGGAGGAAAAGGACGAAGCCGTCAAAGACGCTTTCTACGCTAGTCTTGAGGACGTATGCGACCACGTTCCGGTCGATGACGTGAAAATAGTCCTCGGCGGTTTTAATGCGAAAGTCGGAAGGGAAGGTATCTTTGGCCCCACTGTCGGTTAGTTCAGTCTTCATGAGACCTCCACGAACAACGGTCTAAGACTGATCGACTTCGCTGCGGCGCAAAACATGGTAGTTAGTAGCACCAGATTTAAGCACCTCAACATCCACAAGGCTACCTGGCTGTCCCCGGATCAAAAAACGTGAAACCAAATTGATCATGTTGTAATCGACGGAAGGCAAGTCTCTAGTGTCCTAGATGTGCGTACATTTCGGGGGGTCAACATTGACTCCGACCATTATCTTGTTGCAGCCAAGATCCGCATGCGATTATGCAATGCGAAGAACATACGCACAGGAATGCAACGAAAGCTAGATGTCGCTAAGCTGCAATTACAACGGACTGCCGAAGCCTACTCCGCTCAACTCTCGGTTAAGCTCAACCAACCAACCTCTGGACCCGATGACGCTGGCGGACTTTGGGCGCATATATCCCACTCCATGCGTGCTGCCGCTGAAGAAGTCATTGGTTTCCGGCGCCCGCAACCTCGGAACCAATGGTATGATCAGGAGTGTCGCATTGCGACTGCAGTAAAAAACGCCGCATATAGAAAAACGCTGCAGTCAGCTGCAACTCGAGCCATGCGAGAATACTACCGGGAAAAGAGGAAGGAAGAGAGGCGCCTTTTCAGACGCAAGAAAAGAGAGCAGGAAAAGCGTGAGCGTGAGGAACTAGAGGTTTACCAGGGCAAGAAGGATGCACGAAAATTCTATCAACAGGTTAAGCGTCTAACCCAAGGTTTCAAGCCCGGAGCATCCACTTGTAGAGACGAAAATGGAGATCTGAATACGGATACGCAGTGTGTGCTGAGATTGTGGAGACAGCATTTCTCCAATTTACTTACTGGCGACGATTCCACCAATGCCGCCCATGGAGAGCGCAGTTCAGAGCTACCAATCAACAATGACGGAGTGGAAGTACCACCACCTAGCCATGAAGAGGTTCGAGTTGCTATTCAACGACTCAAAAACAACAAAGCAGCGGGTGCTGACGGCCTGTCAGCTGAATTGTTTAAAACCGGCGGCGATGAATTGATAAGGCGCATGCATCAGCTCATCAGCAAAATATGGCTAGAAGAAAGCATGCCCGACGATTGGAACCTCAGCGTACTGTGCCCTATACTTAAGAAAGGAGACCCAACAATGTGCGCAAGTTATAGAGGTACCAGACTTATTTCCATCGCATATAAGGTTCTCTCAAGCGTACTGTGTGAATGATTAAAGCCGATTACAAAAACACTGATTGGACCTTATCAGTGTGGCTTTCGATCTGGTAAGTCCACCATAGACCAGATTTTCACGCTACGACAAATCCTGGAGAAAAGCCACGAAAATTAAATTGACACACACCATCTCTTTGTCGATTTTAAAGCTGCGTTCGATAGCCCGAGCTATCGAACGCAACAATGTCTGAGTTCGGTATACCTGCAAAGTTGATTAGACTTTGCAGAATGACGTTGAGCAACACACGCAGCTCCGTCAAGGTAGGAAATGACCTCTCCGAAACCTTCAATACCGAAAGAGGTTTCAGGCAAGGCGATCCACTGTCTTGCGATCTCTTTAACATCATCATGGAGGGGATCGTATGAAAGGCCGGTGTGCATCGTAATGGCACCATTTTCTACAAAGGTGTCCAGCTCCTTGCGTAGGCTGATGATATTGATATTGTCGGCAGAACCAAGAGAGATGTTACAGCTGCTTTCGCCGCTATCGAAAAGGAATCACCCAAAGTGGGTTTGACGATAAATGAGGGCAAAACAAAATATATGCTGTCTACAAACAAGGGAGCTCGGCGTTTAGACTCCCACGTTTCATCCGGCAGCTATAACTTTGAAGTAGTCAAGGAGTTCGTTTACCTTGGCACCGCCATTTATACCAAAAACGAAATCAGTCTGGAGATAAAGCGAAGAACAATAATTGTTAATAGGTGCTACTACGGGCTCAGTAAGCAACTCAGTTCCAGAGCCCTCTCTCGATCGACAAAACTAACACTCTACAAGACGCTCATTCTACCTGTGCTGCTTTATGGCGCTGAGGCATGGGTAGTTTCGCAAACTGACGCAGCCGCTCTGGGGGTGTTCGGGAGAAAAGTTCTTCGCAAAATCTTCGGTCCTGTTCGAGTCGGCGATGACTATCGCATCCGAATGAACCACGAGCTGTATGAGCTCTACGATGACATTGACGTAGTTTGGCGTATAACTGTGCAGCGACTACGCTGGCTGGGTCATGTCCATCGTATGAACGACGAAGCTCCAGCGAAAAGGTGCTCGAGGCGAGGGTCGCTGGTCAACGACGACGAGGGAGACCATGCCTCCGATGGATGGACCAGGCTGAGGAAGCCCTAACCGCACTTGGTGTATCCGATTGGAGAAGGCGCGCGCAAAGCAGAGGCGCCTGGCGAGAGCTGATGAGGTCGGTTGAAACCCGGATACGGGTTGTTACGACCACCTAAGTAAGTAAGTAATAAGCGATTTAGACAGTTGGGGAAAAAAAATATTTTCAAGAGTCGGACGAAGTCGAAGGGGATTTTTCATTTTTGTATTAAATAAGAGTGTATACTAAATGAAATTTTAGTAATTTTGACGTTTTTGTTTTTGTTATGCGCGAAAAAGTCTCAAATTTGAAGACATACAAAATTTTTCAGTTTTATTTTATTATCACAGTTTATAAAATCTAAATTCAGAAAAATTATTATCTTTAAAGAAGTAAACACCTATGATTTTGCTGAAAAATTGTACCATTATGAATTTTTTTGTTTTCTTTTCTTTGACCCCTTTGACTCGAAGACTCGAAATTCATATAAATATAATCAACTTTTAGAAGCTCTAGAGCAGAGCTAATCAACTGGCGGCAGCGCGGGCAAAGAGCTTTCTCTGCCGTCACACGTATTTAAGCACACGTACGCTGCTATAGCTTTCAGTATGATTTCAAAACTCATGAGGGTATGATGTCGATGCGCATTCCCTTCAAACGTAATAAAAAATACGCACGCTGCTAGAGCTTTCAGATGCGCATTTTCGCTTATTGTTTTGCTTGCAAACATTATTATAAATAATAAACATTATCATTCACTAAAAAAAACTAAATATTTTACAAGTGTATAAAAGCAACTTTCAAAATCTTTATTCTGCGCAATTACCTTTTTTACAAGCTTTACTCCGTGCAACCATCTTTTCATTTGACAGCACAAAGCTTTTCAATGCACAAATACATAGACATAAGTGCCAAGTTTGCGGTTGTGTAGGAATGTCTAGCTCTGCTCTAGAGCAGTGGTGCTCACCAGGGATGATATTGACTTAGTTGGAAAAGGGCCAGAATTCAAACACAAATTGGGCCAATTTAACGTTAATAGGGCTTTTAGTTTTAAAAAGTGGCAATTCATTATTGAAGACTTTCTATTTGGTCACACTGTCATGCCATGGTCTCACAAATAGCACACTTTTTAATAATCTCAACAAATCCAGTTTAGTTTTGCTGAATATTGTCAAAATTTTAAATTAACAGTTTTGGGAAACCAAAAAACTTTAACTTTTTCGTGTTTTATTTCGTTTGTGCCGTTTAAGCCGAACTTGGGAGGAAGTTCTTGGTTGATCACAAAAATAGGACACTCTAATTTAAATGATTAAATTAAATCACTCTCCATCTTAATAGTGCTTAAGGTGATTATTTCAAGCTTTATTTTAAGGTGAATGAGCAATTTAATGTAGACTCTTCTCCGTTAAGACTTGTAAGAAGACGTTGATTAGAAAAAATTCACTCCTGTCAAAAAATATATTGAGGCATGGCTGAATTTAACAAAAAATAGTTTCATAAATGAGCACAATTTTAGAATAAAGAATTTTGCAAGAAGAAAATTAAGTCAAATTACATCTGATAAGATGACAAAACAATCGCCAAGAAATAAGTTTGAAATTTGCTACCAAAACCTCATCAGGGTGTAGAGAGATGGTACTGGCCTGATTTTCTTAGCGTTGATATTGAATTGATAACAAAATGTATTCATTTGTATGTATATTAAGACATTATGAGGACTACAATGGAGCCTTTAGGGCTCGCTCTTTTCATATAAGGCCTGTTTCCAGCTCTTAAGTAAAGCATTTTTTCATACAAAAAACTGGAAAGTAATCGAAAAGCAATTTTCTTTTGTCAAAATTACTTGAAAGAGATTCCAGATCGTGAGAAAAATTTTTTAGTTTTTACTACTTTTTTTCATTGAAAAGTAACAGCGTCAACCCTGTCAATGTCAAGAAATATATGCAAGTTTGTTTATTACTTCAAGTAAAATTTTGGAAAACGACATTCATAGGTAAGTAATTTGTTTAATTTTATTGAATTATTGATTTAAAATTAATAAATTAATACTGTAGACATCAAAAGCAAGATTCCATGATGAATGATGAGCAGCAGCAGGTTGGGGGACAGATGTCTTCCGAGAAGACATCGAAAGCTATACGGAAGAAGCGGTCTGCCAACTTTTCCGAGGACCAAAAGCACCGATTGGCAAAGGAAGTAAAGGAGTGGCCAGCCATCTGGGACATCACCAACAAGCACCACAGCAACAAAAACGCGGTAGACCAAGCTTGGCGAGCCATAGCTAGTGTTTTGGAAAAATCAGGTAAATAAACTTAACCTTATAAAAGACAGCTTAAACTAATTATGTTTCAATACAGAAAGTGAATGCAAGTCGGCATGGACTGCAATGAGAGAAAGCTACCGCTACCCTGCCAAAACAGCGAGGAAGGCAAAAAGTGGTAGCGCAGGTGGCCAGTCCCTGGAAGAACCAAGTTTTGACGACAGCGTCGACTGGGAGTTTGGTGAGGACTTGTCGTTTTTGCCGAGCACCTCTAAAAAAAGAAAGTAAGTTGAATTTATGAAAGTGTGAATGCATGAAATGATGTCATTATTTTACAGGACTTTTACGACTCCTTTTCCGGAAAATGAAGGCTCGCCAGTATCACCAGGAAGTAATCGTTGCTCAGTATACAACTATGTAAGTGTGATTGAACATGAACTACTTTCCATTATATATGTAATAACTCTTGATTATTCTTTGTTTAGGAGACCATATCCCAGGATCTTACGACTTCCGAAGACAGCCGACCAAGCACGTCAAATAAGACCGAAATGTGGCAAAGGTTCGACGGTCTTTTGAAGCAGCAGGAAAACTTGCTAAACAGCCAAGGTGGAAGGGTACCTGAGTCTCCATTTAAAGAGGCACTAGCCAGCATTGACTGGATGCTAAAGCAGCTACCGAAAAGTGCAGCTGATGCAGCATGCATCGAGTTTTCAGCATCTTTATTGGCAAAAATTGCCCAACACAATGCTGAAAAATAAAGTGTAGTGCGGTGCTGCACTTTTTAATTAAAAGTTTTTGTTTATTTTAAAATTAAATAAAAAAATAATAAACAATGGTTTGAGTTAATATTGATACTAGGATACTGGAATTTGGTACAGAGGTGGGTAGGACCATTTCGAACCAAAATGGGAAAAGTGGACGTAGTTCGTTAAAAAAGCGTGGCACTATAAAAAAATTACTATATCTGCGTTAATATTGATACTAGGATACTGGAATTTGGCACAGAGGTGGGTATTTTTTTTCAAAATCACCTTTTTGAACTTCGAAGCCACTTTATGCAAAAACATAACTTCAAACTTAAACGCGTTTATCTCGAAACCGCGTCTTTCGAGCTTGCGGCCCAGATTGCGCCCGTAGTTCTGAGCCGATTTTGATGAAACAAAGTGCAATCGACACAGAAATGTCACCATTCTGGTCCCTACCTCAATTACAAAAACAACATTGCATCCAGGAAAACTCCCTTAATAAAGAGAGGCCCTATCTCAATTTCTTTAACTGTGTAGTAGGAAAGAACTTGATAAAAAAATAAAGTTCTGTATTTTCGAATTTTTTTAAATGCTTTTTTTTATTAAAAACTATAAGTAGTGTTATTATTGTTGTTTGTGTGTGTCATTGTAAGATTTTAAGCACTAAAGAAACGCTGCCGTATTTTGCCAAGGTACAGACCCAGCTGCAGAATTTACATATTCTGTTAGCGTTTTCTGAATATATTTTCCGTAATCGGAAGATCTGCCATGATAGGTTGACAAGCCAGTTTGCATCATTGAACTTTGTCGATGCTCGTTAGCTTCCCATTCTCCGTTCACCCAATTTCTATCGCTGTCTTCATATCCTGAGAACGTTGCTGGGCAATAATTTCGGCGATTTTTATTGATCAATAAATTGTGCAGTAAACAACATGCAGAAACAATTTTTTGAGCTCGAGCAGGACTACAAAATAATGTTTTTTTAAGACAAATCCATTTCGCACTTAAGATGCCAAAAGCATTCTCAATGCATCGTCTTGCACGACTTAGTCTGTAATTAAAAATCCTTTGTTCACGCGAAATTGGTTTGCAATTAACTGGTTTCATGATCCGCTTGCTTAACGGGAAGGCGTCGTCAGCAACGATGAAATGTGGGAGTTTTTTTCCAACCACATAAGCATCTGGAGGAAAAGGGCAGGTGTCATTTACCACACTGGCTCCAAATTTTGAATTTTTAAAAATATTGCAATCACCCTCGCTACCGTACGCTCCGATGTCCAAATACGTGAATTTATAGTAGGCATCGCAAGTGGCTAACACTACTATGGAATGAAATCCCTGAAATAAGGTATATGATTAAGATAAGCAAGAAGCACTTAATTTTTACATACAACATACTTTATAGTTATAAAATATGCTGCCACTATTTGCAGGAGCTACAATGCTGACATGCTTTCCATCTATTGCACCGACACAGTTCGGAAAATTCCACTCATTCCGAAAGCCATCAGCGACTTCCAAAAGCATGTCTTCACTCCATCGAGGAATTTCGTTTTGAAGACTTATACATATTGCTTCACAAACTTGGTCAATAATTCTGCCGAAATGTTGTTTGCTTATTCTATAGCAGGAAGCAAGATGACGTTGTAAATCGCCGGATGCTAAATATCTAAAAATGTTATGTGACATTAAAGCTATTAAAAAGCTATTAAAAATTTTACTCTAAAACAATGGCGAGTTTTGCCTTGGCTGGGATAAAGTCCTTTGGCCTAGTGTTCCGTTTCGGAGCCAAGTGTGGAAGGAATAGCTCGTACAACTCATCAAAAATTGCAGGCGACATGTGAAAATTTTCACAAAAGAGTTGTGGCGCACTTTGCAAATTTTCAAAATCGGTAAAGAACCTTCCCTTCTGATTCCGCTCCTTAAGGTATGGGCTCACCCAATACCTGGGACTTCGCCGAATCTTTCTTTTCTCCTCCTCCTCCAACAACTCCATGCCAGCCAGGAATATCCCACAATTTAAAAGAGAAACTAAATTGGCTCTAGAAAATGTACACGCACATCAATAATTTATGTAAACAAACGCTTTTCTCTATTACTAACCTTTGCAATTCAGTCATTATTCAATAATGAATTATTTCAATATTTATTAAAATATATTAAAATGTTTGATGAAAACAAATCCGCGCTAGATATCAAGATAAAATATCAACAATGATGAAACTGTCAAAACATTTGCCGTCAAAATTACTTGCCTACTACTTTTTCACACTAAAGAAATATAAGTAACTTTTTCTTAAGTAATTACTTGAGAGCTGGATAGAGACCTATAACGTGGAAAACAAATTAATTTTGTTGTTGAGTTTACTAAAAAGTATGCTTTTTATGTGATCATGGCTGTATATAACGGAACTTATTTTAATGAGAACATTTAAAAAGGCGATAGGAAATAAAGACTTAATAAAAATCACCAAAAATTTCTTCATACAAAATTCGGTTAATTTTCGTTTAGAAACCGCCAAAAAATTATGCGGTTATGCACGTTTTAAGACAAAATTTCGTTTTTCGGTTTCGCTATTTGCCATACAAAAATCACCTAAACGCAAGCTCATTTTTTGGGATGACTATCAAATCTATACTGTAAACGCGATTTTCATAAATTTTAGGTAATTTATGCCCAAAAATTTTGGGAATATTTTCGTTTTTTATATGTGATTTTTTCGTTTTAGTGATTTTTAATTTTATATTTTGTGCGAATTTTCTGTGGACGATATTTCCTACCTCCATTTTCTACCTACAAATTTAAAATTTTGTTAGATCGATGGCATAGTACACAATGTTGTCAACAGACATCAACCGTAAAACTTTTCTTGTTAAAAACTGCGATTATTTTTTTGGCGTAAACTTTTTCAAAAGGGCCTAAAACGACTAAAAAGGGCGTCGGGACTTTTACAATTAAAAAGGGCTAAAAAAAGCCCTAAAAGCCCCCAAATATCATCCCTGGTGCTCATTCTACAACATACACATTTTTGCGTCTGTGTTAGAGAGCTTTAAGCTTCTTTACTAGTTTTTGCTAATGAAGTGTAGCAAAGTATACATTGCACTTCATTAAAAGCATTCATTATAAATAAATATTTTATCTGATCACTACCAGAAATCATTTTGAGCAATATTACAATAAATACACGAAAATTATATATTAATTTTGCGTGCATTAAAAAACTAAGCAACGCAGTCTACACCGCTTGAAGTGCCAAAGCAAACTGAGGTGATTTTTTATATGCGTTAGCTTTATATACGTGTGAAAGCACAAAAGCTTTTGTGCACATTTGTGCGCCTTTGAGTAACAATGCTCTAGAGGTCTCAAAAAGAAATTTTCTTAAAAAATTTTTTTTGATTTATTCTATAGTTGACATTTAGTTGATTTTTATTATTTTTGTAGTAAATTTTCACATTTTGTGCGCATTGTTCGACCGCGAATTTGGCTATATGTCTAAACTTCTATGCATGCTGTTGACAGCTTTTATAGATTTATGTTAATACTCTTCGCTTGTCACAAAAAAAAGTAGTGCCCAAATCAAAATGTCAGTGACTTTTGCTCACACCCTTTACTATGAAAAACATCCTTTGCTATGCTTTTCTGTAGAATTTGCCGTCTGGTTTTATTGTAACCTAATTAAAACTGGCTACAATGTGGCTCTGTTCTCTTTCTTGGAAGACCAGACAACAATCAGTAACAATGGCGAGTCATTGTCGTCTATGATTGGCAAACTTCAACTTGCCGCTAAAATGGCCCAAATGAGATCAAGATACCAAGTAGTAATTATCAATGTGACTACAACAAATGTTCACTTGGCTTACCTCAAGCAATTTGCCAAATCATTTACGAACACAAGTCCTTCCCAACAATTTTCAGGTCATTCATCATAAAAGCACGAGATTTATGCTATTCAAGGTCATGAAAGAAAGCTTTACACACAACGCCTGCACATCTTGCACGATGATAGAAGGTGTCGAAGGCAAAAGCTTTCGTAGCTATAAATTTTGAAAAAAGTTGCTATAAAACGCCATAATTTGCTCTCAACAGGTTGTGTTTGAGCGCCACTTGCTGGAGAGTAAAACAGGATAAATAGGAAAAAAAACCGAATGTTTGGTTATGTATGCGTGTATGCGTGTATGCGTGTGGCAAGAAGGCGAGCAGGATAACCGAGTGCAATGCACAAGTTGCCGAAAATTTCATATTTCAGTAGTTGCTGCTTTATCACTGAAACAACAACGCGAAAAATTGCAACTGCTGTCGAAGCGCATATTTTTCAAGCAGATCAAAAATATACTTGCCACAAATAAAGAAAAAAAAAAAAAATAATTGCGTGAAGTGCATCTTTACAAAAATTTAAAAAAAAGTGTGTAAATTTTAGTGTGTGTAAGTGGCGTGTTAAAAAAAAACATTTTTTAAAGCATTTAAGACTTTTTAAAAATTGTTTGTATCTTCATGACGCACATCTTGCATTAATTTTGTGTGTGCTTGTGTTAGTGAGCTTAGACTTAAACAGGTTCTTTCTTTGAAAACTGCAACTCGTGCAGTGCATCAGCACATAATTGTTGTGGCTTCAAATTTATATTTTAAAAATGTGTTAGTAAAAATTGTTTTACAAAAAAAAAAAAAAAAAAAAAATGTGAAAAATAAACTAGTTCCAACTAGTTGCCAACTAATACAACTAAGTAAATTGTTAAAAAGCAAACCTGACTTCAACAATGTCGGAAATCATTGACACTGAAATGTTGGTCAACTGTACGCTGCTTGCCATTAGCCGTTTTGAGTTGAACACCATCGTCAACACCTCCATCATCAATAACTTAAATCGTTCCGAGGTTGTTAGCCTGCTGTCAAGCATCATTGAGAATAAGGATAATTTGGAAAGCATCAATGATGCCAAGTAGGTTTGAGTTCACTAAAACTTTGCTACTCCAATCAAATTTTTCTTTTTAATATACTTTCTTCGGCGTACGTTGGTGTGCGCTAAGAAAGAAAAAAATCCAACCAAACAACACCCATAACTCGATTTTGCAGTAGGTGTTAGTTGGAAGTTAGTAAACAGCGGAGGGACTTAACATATATAGCCGCCTCTTTGTACATTCAACAGAGCTATTTATAAAAAAGTCATTTTTAAATTATTTCAACAGCAATAACAACAACAACAGCTACATTTATCACAACAATAAAGCAATACTTAGCTCTGCGCTTTTATTAAAACTTATTAAATTAATTTCTTAGAATTCAATTCAAAATTCTTAGAATTCAATGCAGACATACATTTTGCCTTCACGAATTTATGAAATGCCATGTGAATCTAAGCAATACGTCAAAAATAAGAAAAAACAAAAAAATTGAATAAAGAAAAGAAAAGAATCATGAACAAAATACAATTTTTATAATTTAAACACATTTTAAACTAAATTGATTTAATAATGTATGAAATCTATTAGCATAGACTACCCGTCGTTTGCCGGGAGCATATTTGAGAATTTAAAAAATTTAACCTGACATATCTTCTTTGTTATAAGTGATATTTTCGTAATTTTTAAAACGATTTTACTTTTATATCTTTTCGTTTAGAATTACTTTCCAACTACTATTAATTAGAAAAAAAACTGCTTATAAAAAGGCAATTATAAAATGACTCTTACTCCAATGTAGTGTAAGCTTAAATAAAAATGATAACATTACTTTTTTTGACTGGTATTTGTAAAAAGTGTAACGTAAATCAAAATTGTGAAATATCTTTTATTATCGCAAGTCTTAGTGAAAAAAATTTGCTCCAAGCAACTCAATAACTTTTGTGACATGGTTTTCTCGAAGGCTGAGGTAAAACTCAGCCGCCCCAGGATCCTGTGATAGATCCACTAACTTTCACAAATTATTTTGAAATAAAAACACGCAGGTTTTTTAATAATTAAGTTTCAGTTTCAGTTTATTTATTAATCATAGGACTTTAGTGCTAACAAGATTTAAATCTTATGGCAAGCACTATTAACATGGTTAAATAGATAAATGACAATATAAATGGATAAAAAACTTAGCCTAGTTGAATTACTCTAATAAAATTAAAAAATGTGAACTTACTTACTTACTTAGGTGGCCGTGACAACCCGTGTCCGGATTTCGACCGACCTCATCAGCTCTCGCCAGGCGCCTCTGCTTTGCGCGCGCCTTCTCCAATCGGATACACCAAGTGCGGTTAGGGCTTCCTCAGCCTGGTCCATCCATCGGAGGCATGGTCTCCCTCGTCGTCGTTGACCAGCGACCCTCGCTTCGAGCACCTTTTTCGCTGGAGCTTCGTCGTCCATACGATGGACATGACCCAGCCAGCGTAGTCGCTGCACAGTTATACGCCGAACTACGTCAATGTCTCCGTAGAGCTCATACAGCTCGTGGTTCATTCGGATGCGATAGTCATCGCCGACTCGAACAGGACCGAAGATTTTGCGAAGGACTTTTCTCTCGAACACCCCCAGAGCGGCTGCGTCAGTTTGCGAAACTACCCATGCCTCAGCGCCATAAAGCAGCACAGGTAGAACGAGCGTCTTGTAGAGTGTTAGTTTTGTCGATCGAGAGAGGGCTCTGGAACTTAGTTGCTTACTGAGCCCGTAGTAGCACCTATTAGCAATTATTGTTCTTCGCTTTATCTCCAGGCTGATTTCGTTGTTAGTATTAATAGCGGTGCCAAGGTATACAAACTCCTTGACTACTTCAAAGTTATAGCTGCCGGATGAAACGTGGGAGTCTAAACGCCGAGCTCCCTTGTTTGTAGACAGCATATACTTTGTTTTACCCTCATTTATCGTCAAACCCACTTTGGCTGATTCCTTTTCGATAGCGGCGAAAGCAGCGGTAACATCTCTCTTGGTTCTGCCAACAATATCAATATCATCAGCGTAAGCAAGGAGCTGGACACCTTTATAGAAAATGGTGCCATTACGATGCACACCGGCCTTTCGTACGATCCCCTCCATGATGATGTTGAAGAGATCGCAAGACAGTGGATCGCCTTGCCTGAAACCTCTTTCGGTATTGAAGGTTTCGGAGAGGTCATTTCCTACCTTGACGGAGCTGCGTGTGTTGCTCAACGTCATTCTGCAAAGTCTAATCAACTTTGCAGGTATACCGAACTCAGACATTGTTGCGTATAGGCAATCCCTTCTCGGGCTATCGAACGCAGCTTTAAAGTCGACAAAGAGATGGTGTGTGTCAATTTGATTTTCGTGGGTTTTCTCCAGGATTTGTCGTAGCGTGAAAATCTGGTCTATGGTAGACTTACCAGGTCGAAAGCCACACTGATAAGGTCCAATCAGTGTTTTTGTAATTGGCTTTAATCTTTCACACAGTACGCTTGAGAGAACCTTATATGCGATGGAAATAAGACTGATACCTCTATAACTTGCGCAGATTGTAGGGTCTCCTTTCTTAAGTATAGGGCACAGTACACTGAGGTTCCAATCGTCGGGCATGCTTTCTGCTAGCCATATTTTGCTGATGAGCTGATGCATGCGCCTTATCAATTCATCGCCGCCGGTTTTAAACAATTCAGCTGACAGGCCGTCAGCACCCGCTGCTTTATTGTTTTTGAGTCGTTGGATAGCGACTCGAACCTCTTCATGGCTAGGTGGTGATACTTCCACTCCGTCATCGTCGATTGGTGGCACTGCACTGTGCTCTCGATGGGCGGCATTGGTGGAATCGTCGCCATTAAGTAAATTGGAGAAGTGCTGTCTCCACAATCTAAGCACACACTGTGTATCCGTATTCAGATCTCCATTTTCGTCTCTACAAGTGGATGCTCCGGGCTTGAAACCTTGGGTTAGACGCTTAACCTGTTGATAGAATTTTCGTGCATCCTTCTTGCCCTGGTATACCTCTAGTTCCTCACGCTCACGCTTTTCCTGCTCTCTTTTCTTGCGTCTGAAAAGGCGTCTCTCTTCCTTCCTCTTTTCGCGGTAGTTTTCTCGCACGGCTCGCGTTGCAGCTGACTGCAGCGTTTTTCTATAAGCGGCGTTTTTTACTGCAGTCGCAATGCGACACTCCTGATCATACCATTGGTTCCGAGGTTGCGGGCGCCGGAAACCAATGACTTCTTCAGCGGCAGCGCGCATGGAGTGGGATATATGCGCCCAAAGTCCGCCGGCGTCGTCGAGTCCAGAGGTTGGTCGGTTGAGCTTAACCGAGAGTTGAGCGGAGTAGGCTTCGGCAGTCCGTTGTAATTGCAGCTTAGCGACATCTAGCTTTCGTTGCATTCCTGTGCGTATGTTCTTGGCATTGCATAATCGCATGCGGATCTTGGCTGCAACAAGATAATGGTCGGAGTCAATGTTGACCCCCCGAAATGTACGCACATCTAGAACACTAGAGGCATGCCTTCCGTCGATTACAACATGATCAATTTGGTTTCGCGTTTTTTGATCCGGGGACAGCCAGGTGGCCTTGTGGATGTCGAGGTGCTTAAATCTGGTGCTACTAACTACCATGTTTCGTGCCGCGGCGAAGTCGATCAGTCTTAGACCGTTGTTTGTGGAGGTCTCGTGAAGACTGAACTGACCGACAGTGGGGCCAAAGATGCCTTCCCTTCCGACTTTCGCATTAAAATCGCCGAGGACTATTTTCACGTCATGGACCGGAAGGTGGTCATATACGTCCTCAAGACTAGCGTAGAAAGCGTCCTTGACGGCTTCGTCCTTTTCCTCCGTCGGGGCGTGCGCGCAAATAAGGCTTATGTAGAAAAATTTTGCCTTGATGCGGATCGTGGCCAATCTTTCGTTCACAGGTGTGAACCGGGAAACAAGGTGACGTAGTTTCCGGCTAACGACGAATCCACATCCGAATTCGCGCTTCTCCGCATGGCAGCTGTAGTAGATATCGCAGTGTGCTTGTTTAGAGCAGCCTTGCCCTTTCCATCGCATTTCCTGGATGGCGGTGATGTCAGATTGTATTGTTTTGAGGGCTTCCGCCAGTTGGATAATGGCACCTTCCCTATAAAGGGTCCGGACATTCCAGGTGCATATCCGTAAATCATTGTCCGTTTTTCGTTTGCGGTGGTCGTCAACGTAATTGGGGTTCTTATCCGAGGCTGGTTTAGTTTTCATTGGGCAGTAGTAATGTGGCGGGACCCAAACCCTGCGCACATTCCATGTTTAAGGTCTATGGATCGACCCGCCGCTCAAATTAGCCGTCAAACTGACGGATGCCAGTTTGCCGTTGCCCAGGGAACACCACTTGGAGGTTTGAGTCGACTTGAGACGATTTCGACATGGATAATGCTGGCCTCGCCAGGTTGAGGCGGTCAGACACGTTGCCATGTGAAGGTTCGCCCCCTGTTCCCCTGTGAAAAATGAAAAATGTGAACTACACATAAAAAATTAAAGATGAATTGAGTTAAATAAAAATAATAATGAACAATTAGATCCGTTTTCAAACATTACATGAAGTATTAAAAAAGAATAATTTGAATGAGATAAAAGTGTACAAATGTGAACGAAGCATTTAAAATTGAAGTTTTATGTAAAATTTAAGTTAATATTATGGACACATGACAAAATAATTTATTATATTGCTTTTGAACTGCGTTGCACTTTTTATTTTCTGAATGTTATGGGGGAGTGAGTTCCAAAGACGAATGGAATGGACAAAAAATTGACGCTCAGAGGTTAGACACGTATAAAGTGGTTGAACAAGACTGTTTCCTCGATTTGATCGAAGAAAACGTAGTTTTTGAAACAAATATACAGGCTCTTTAGTAGTTATTATTTTATGCAACATTAACAGCACTCTGATGCTTATAAGCGATCCAAAGGAAACTTTGAAAATTTTTCTTGCATATTGCGAGACGTGATCGGAGCGCTTCAAACTGAAAACATAGCGTGCAATATTGCTATAAAGAACGTTCAGTTTACGCCAGCTCGCAGAATCGCAAACTGCAAAGATTTCGCAGCCGTATAGTAATGCTGGCACCAAATAGGTCTTAGCTAGTAGCATTCTTATATTAAGAGGGTTGAAGTTTTGCGTGGCCCAAAGATTACGCAACATACCATAGGTTTTTCCAATAAGTTCATGTATGTGATTTGACCATGTCAGGGTACTATTAAAAGTAATGCCCAAACTCTTCGCTGATTTCACCATCTCAATTCTGGAGCCACTAATAAAGATTCCAGAATCAGGCAACACAACAGTTTTTCTAGATATAGGTAAGCATTTAGATTTTTTTGGATTCAAGTCCAGACCATTGGCCGACGCCCATTCACTAACGCGAAGTAAGTCTGCGTTAAGCATATTGAAACACTGTTGAATGTCATTTGGTTGACAACTTATATATAATTGCACATCATCTGCATACAAGTGTATCTTGCAATGTTGCAGGACTTGCTGAAGGTCGTTGATATAAAAAGAGAAAAGAAGAGGACCTAGAATGGAACCCTGCGGTACGCCTCTGGGAACTGGTAAAAGGTTTGAATAAGTATCGTTTATATTTACTGCCTGTGATCTATCTTCGAGGTATGACATAAGAAGTTTTGTAGCGGCTGAAGAAAAATTAAAAAGTTTATCCAGTTTTGTACCTAACATTTTGTGATCAACAGTATCAAAAGCTTTAGAGTGATCTAGAAGTACTAGAAGAGTTACCTTGTCGGAGTCAATGTTAAATCTAATGTCTTCAGCTACTTCAAGTAAAGCTGTAACGCAGCACCGTTTTTCCCTAAAACCAGACTGACATTCAGTCAGTAGAGAGTTTTGCCTTATGAAGATATTAATTTGTTTATTTACAATAAATTCGAAAACTTTCGAAAAATAGGGTAAAATTGCGATTGGTCGAAAATCATTGCCCGATTTGGGAATTGGGACAATTTTAGCTTTTTTCCAGCTTAGGGGAAATTCTGATGTAGTTAATATAGTGTTGAAGATATGAGTTATGAATGGCAGAAGCTTTGGAAGCAGCAGCTTGATGAAAATTGGATGCATTTCATCCATGCCCATTGCATTCGACTTCATAGCTAAGAAGCTCTCTAAAACTTCAGAGTGATTTACACAAGAAAAACTAAAACTAGAGAATGAATCGAAGCTACGGCGGACATTGTTGTAATAATTAAGGCTTGGAGTGGACATTGGCGTTTCAGAAAACATATTGTTGAGCTCATTAGCATCTACATTTCCTTTAGCACGCGCGACACTTTTTCCTAAGCCAATTTGACGCACCAATTGCCATTTCTGCTTGCTATTCACTGCTAAGGAAAACTTATATTCGTAGTGTTTCTGTTTGGCAGTTGCTACCGTCCGTACAACTTCCCTTCTTAAACATTTAAAGCGCTCATGTGATTCCGGCGTCCTAAAACGCTTCCACCTATTAAACGCCGCATTACGTTTCTCAATAATAGTTTTTATACTATTTGAAAACCAAATTGGCTGTGAATGTTTGACTTTTTTTGTTTTAAGGGGAACATACTAATTGAAAAGATATTTAATATTATTTTCGAAAAACATCACTTGGTTATTTACTTGTGGCATGGAGAGTATAGCAGACCAGTTTACATTTTCGACTTCCGAAAACAAGGACAAAGAGTCTATGTTCTTGAAGTCACGAAAGTTGAATATTTGCTCCTGTGAAACATGATTGAAATCGTAAGTCAGGAAAATAAGATCATGTTTTGAAAACATGGAAGCGGATAGCTGATCATAAAGTCTGATTTTACTAGTGTCATTCACGAAGAAAAGGTCAAGCAAAGTATTCTTATTTTTTGAAAAGTGTGTCGGCATAGATGTGTTGGATGAACAAAGTCCTATAGAATTCATATCATCGACGAGACGAGAATCTTCTAATATGTTGCTGTTGAAATCACCACAAACAATTATGTCGGAATATGGTAGTATTAGGGACTCAATTCTATCAAAAAAAACCGCAGTATCTATATTGCAATTAGGTCTGTAAACGCTACCAATGAGAAGTTTTCTTGACTCGTGTACCAGTTCAAGAAAAAGAAACTCGACTTTTTCATCCGGACTAGATTTACTAACCAAATTACATAATATACCCTCCCTTACAAACACTGCAACACCTCCAGCATGCCTTGCTCTGTCCGCATATTCATATACTCCTTTTATTGAACAATTTACTAACTTGGTATCTTAAATAAGCAGCCTCAGATAGGAGTTGGTGTGGGTATTGGTGGGTTACGGTCTCAGTCTTTTGATATTCGGTTGGTAATCGCTTCAGTAGCCAGTAAGTGGCTCGGTAATCGGTTGGTAAGCACTTGGGTAATCAGTTATTACCTCGGTAATCGGTTGGTCAGCTCTCTGGCGTTGGCTAGTGTCTCAGTAAGTATTTGAGCACTCGGTAACCCCTTGGTAATCGCTTCAGTAGCCAGTGAGTGTCTTGGTTATCGGTTGGTAAGCACTTCGGTAATCAGGAGTTGCCTCGGTAATCGGTTGGTAGCACTGCGGTAGTCGGTAATCGCTTTACAAACTGGTAATCACTTGGTAATCGCTTCGGTAATTAGTAAGTGCCTCGGTAATCGGTTGGTAAGCACTTCGGTAATCAGTAGCTAACTCGGGATTCGGTTGGTGAGCGCTCCGGTAATCGGTAAGCAGTTGCTATGGCTAGAAAGGAACGCTCTTATAAAATCTCGTAATTAAAATAAATTAGCCGCAGCAGAAAGTGTTGCAGCATTTGCCGTCGTCGCAGCCCCGAAGAAGACCTTATGGTCGGTCGAGGCAGTGACGCGACAGATAAAAAAAAGAAGAAGAAGAGAACACGGGACGCGGTAGCGAGTGCCTGCGTCGCTACCCCGAGGAAGACCTCGCGGTCGGTCGAGGCAGTGACGCGGTCAGAAAATACAAAAAGAAGAAGAGAATAGTGACGCGGTAGCGAGTGCCTGCGTCGCTGCCCCGAGGAAGAGTGTGGTAGTGGTCGGTCGAGGCAGTGACGTGGCAAATAGGTAGAAGAAAATAACACAAGTCAACGCAAGAAAACTATTATACCCTACTAACTATAAATAAACCAAAAAACCGTCAAGCACTGCCCTGAAGAAGACCTCGCGGTCGATCAGGACAGCGGCGCGGTGAACAGTTCACCGTTGCCTCGAAGAAGACTTTGCGGTCGGTCGAGGCAACGGCTACTATACGTACTCTGCTTCGAGGAAGACCTTGCGATCGATCGAGGCAGATACTGTGTGCTTACCTAGAAGGGAACGCTGCTTTCACCGATTTTGTGGTCTCTTTTTACGTGACTCGTAAAGAAAACCCTTTGCGAACTATATTCTATTTTCCTATGCGTATGCAAATAGTGCTTGCTGGCTATGGGCACATTGATTTTGTTGTTGCCCTTATGCAGAGTCTGTTGTTTGTTTGTCATTTATTTTATGTATGTCGTGTTGTTGGTAGTCTACCGGCTTGGCTAGTTGCTGTGGTTGTTGTTATTTTGTGTCTGCCTATCTGTGGTTGATTATATAACTTAAACGATAATTCTATGATATGATTTATTCTATGAATAGTCCATTAATATTACATTATAAATAATAATATTATTTTATCAAACAGATATAATATAACTATAATACAGTTATTATAATTCTATGATATGATTTATTATAGAGAATTATACAGTAATATTACGTTATTAATAATAATATTCTTTTATTAAGTAGATATAATGTGTGTAGTTATTATGAAGTATAAATATTGTTAACTATTATTTTGTAACGCCATGTTACACTTTTTTTAAAGGACTTTAGCCCGCTGATTCCAAAAATGGCAACTTTTTCAAATCGACGCAGCCGTTTTCGAGTAATTTTCAAATTCAATTTTTGCAGTTTTTTTAAAAAGGTGATCTTGCCCTAGAAGCTTTAGCATTTTATACAATGGCCCGATTTTTATGTTTCTTTTTTTATTGCTTAGAAAAAACTTGTACTTTTTTTTCATTCCTACATATGAATTTAATGGAACCGGTACCTTGGGCGTAAAAAGCAAAATTGTAGCTTGTACACCTGTAATTTTTTGCGAAAAATGTTAGATAAGTCGTTATTTAACTGTTATTTCTAATATATTTCCAAAACTATATCTTAAGTTTTTCCTTTTCTCATTGATAGATGGTTTGGTATCTAAGCACCGTTTAAGGTAAATTTCGTCTGAATCCAACAAAAAATGAATTTTTAAGAATTATTTTAGTAAATTTTGTCAGTACTCATTAAATTTTGAAATTTTAAACATTTTTGAAAATCGGTCAAGTCTAGTCAAGTCTAGAATGTAAAATACAACTTAGAAATTGTTTACAGAGTTGTGTGGACACATATTTTATCGAAATTATTTAAGTAATTTCTCTTATATGTCATATATATTGACATTTATTCGGGAAACTTATCTTGGGACCATTACCTAGCTCATCAATCGAAGAACCTTTTTGCTATAAAATAAAACAAAAGTACCTTTTTAATAGTGGGACAAATTTTTTAAAAACCCACTTTTATTGTTCTTATCTCTATACGATACAATTCGATACAGTTTTTACTGTTCAGATAAGATTGCAATGTATGTTAAAATTTAGAAATAATTAAGAGAAGTATTCTTTCTTCGATGTGAGTCAGTAACATCTTCTCCTATGAGAAACAGAGCAATAGTCACCCATCATTTCGATATCCCACCTTCCTGGGATATTCTGGTGGAACCGCTCACCGTGCTCGTCGCTCTCCGCGCCCAAGTTTTCCGGAAAAAAACTGAGATGCGAGTGGAGGAAATGTATTTTCAATGACATATTGACATCTGTTGATTGAAACCAAAAGTTTTTCATTACAAACTTAACTCAATATATTGTATGGTATTGTAATATATCAAAGTACATACTTACTTATTTTTTCATATTTTTCGAGCAAATTCTCGATAATGCAACATCTCGAGCAACATCTTGGAATGCTTTCCATGCTGCAATTTTATCTTCCGACAAACATTTTGGAAATTCCTCGTCAGGAATAGAGCTTCCTTATTTGTGGTCCTACAAAGATGCTTTCTTTTATTATTGCTTCTGATAGTCTTGAAAATGCATTTTTCAGGTAACTCATTGCGCTCGAATTGTCTTTTAAGGCCTTTACAGAGATTTTCATTAAACCTAGTTTTATGTGCAGCGGCGGGAGAATAATGTTTTCCTACGGTATCAATGGTGGCTGTGAAATATTCTGTTCACCAATAATCTGGTCATCTCTAGCCGGCCAGTTTTTCCGTTCATAATGGTGTTGACGCGCGCGGCTGTCCCACTTGCAGAGAAAACACCAGTTCTTTGTAAATCCACCCTGTAAGCCTGTGAGCAGAGCGACCACTTTTAAATCTGAGCATACTCTCCAATTATGAGCTTCATAATTGATTTTTTTCTAAAGTGCTGCCATTGAAGTGTACGCTTCTTTCATTTCCACGGCGTGACCGATTGGAATCGAAGGTTTATGGTTGCCATTATGTATCAAAACAGCCTTGAGACTGTATTTGTATCCATCAACGAACAAGCGCCAATCAGTCGGATCGTAACTCTGACAGAGTTCTGTAAACAGGCCACCATGTACATCAGCTTAGTAACAAATTCCGCCATACTTGGCGTAATATTTGGCGAAACGATTACCTCGATTATGGTAAATAGTTACCATGACTCCTGGAGCTAAAAAGTTGAACTGCTTCATGCGAGATACATGCAGCTCTGCATCTTGTTTGCTCAATTTTAGGTCACGTATCCAATCACTTAGTTGAGCTTGCGATAAAAGGCGTGGTTGATTCGTTGGTACGTTCACTTGCAGTCGAGTCTTTAGATCTGCTCGATTCTTCTGAATGTCTCCTTCGCTTCCTGCTCTCTAAGTCGGGACATTTTGGCACTGGTAGCTTGTCAGAGTGTGGAACTGGTTTCGTCACCGACGCGATATCGGCGTACTCGACAGTCCATACACGACGGCCCTTGGTTCCAATCAACTTAGTCAAACAGAAGTAGCAATAAGTTTCATGATTAGTTGGCTCTCTCCAGGACCGAATTCAAGTTTTCGCTTTCCCCCTGAAGCCCATGCTTGCAGACTTATCCGACAATTAGAACAACATACATGCGGTACCCACTCCTTGTCTTGATGTCGAATGGCAAATCCGCAATAACTTAAATAAGCTGATTTTAATGCATCTGTAATAATTCGAATCGTTTTGGTTTGAATATACAATCCACAAACGTAGAAAAATTTGTTCGAATTTATCTTGCACACTATTTTCGGCATTGCACCTTGGTTTTCTTACAAAACACACGAGCTATATATGTAAATCTAAGCACTCGATATCAAACACCGACGGAGTAACTTTTACTGACTGACTCTTTATTTATAACATTTCTTAAAACTACATAGGACATGGATAGAACGCAGTTCACACCTTGTGTATAACTTAACTACCTACTTGGCTATATGACAACAAGCACCGTCTGCTATGGCTACACGATATCCTTGTATAGACAAGAACAGGCTTGTTGCATGCATTCGCTCTTTTAATTACTTAAAATAAAACTTAAAATATAGTTGGAACATATTGGAAATTACAGTTAAATAACGATTTATCTAACATTTTTCGCAAAAATTACAGGTGTGCAAGGTACAATTTTGCTTTTTACGCCCAAGGTACCGGTCCGATTAAATTCAAATGTATGAATGAAAAAAAAGTAAAAGTTTTTTCTAAACAATTAAAAAAGAAGTATGAAAATCGGGCCATTGTATCAAATGCAAGAGCTGCTAGGGCAAGATCACCTTTTTGAAAAAACTGCAAATTTTAATTTAAAAATTACTCGAAAACGGCTCCGTCGATTTAAAAATAGTTGCCATTTTTGGTTGCCATAGGCTAATGTCTTTTTAAAAAAGATATTGAGGTGCTTGTTGCAAAATGGCTGTTGAGTAGTGTTATAGATCCAATGGGTCCTCTAGACTGAATGGATGATTCTGTGGACAATAGGATGCACTGAGATTATCTTTGGTCACATATGATTCTCAAGTCACATTACAACTCTTATGGATTTCATGGACATCTTGGTTAGAAATGGATTGTTCTATGTATAATCGGATGCACTGGAATTATGCAGGCACTGTGACTATAAAGTAGATTAATATTTAGTCTAGCCTTAAAGCTAATGCTATGGTTAAGGCATAAGCTGTGACGAAGGCTGTTATAAGAAAATTTATTATTATCTCCTTGTCGGTCCTAGATCCTCTACGACATTTACTCGCCATCCTGTACAGTTTCTGGAAAGGTACCTCAGCTCTGCCCAACTTCCTTCCAACTATTGTCCTTACTTATCGACTGTTCTATCCAATGTTCTCCTCGAACCACCAGGAAATCTGGTATCCTGAGTTAAAGAGCTCCATTGAATAGCATGTTTTGCTATGGAACTGTCACCTTTTGAAAATGTGTGATCAAAACACTGCCATTTCCTGCGTTTGTGCTTTATTCTTTATTTTATTTATTAATTTATTTATTTCTTTCAAAAACCGGCACATCATAGTTTTTAAAAACCTTATTAACAGTACCGCCAGCGTGTAGCGTAAACAACAATTAAATATATGACTTATAATATAATATTGCATAACAAATATAAATCTAAATTGATAGTTACAATTTTCTGGAAGTAAAACATAAATGGAACAGGGGGCGAACCTTTACATGGTAACGTGTCTGACCGCCTCAACCTGGCGAGGCCAACATTATCCATGTCGAAATCGTCTCAAGTCGACTAAAACCTCCACGTGGTGTTCCCTGAGCAAGGCCAAACTGGCATCCGTCAGTTTGATGGCTAATTTGAGCGGCGGGTCGCTCCATAGACCTTAAACATGGAATGTGCGCAGGGTTTGGGTCCCGCCACATTACTACTGCCCAATGAAAACTAAACCAGCCTCGGATAAGAACCCCAATTACGTTGACGACCGCAAACGAAAAACGGACAATGATTTACGGATATGCACCTGGAATGTCCGAACCCTTTATAGGGAAGGTGCCATTATCCAACTGGCGGAAGCCTTCAAAACAATAAAAGCTGACATCACCGCCATCCAGGAAATGCGATGGAAAGGGCAAGGCTGCTCTAAACAAGCACACTGTGATATCTACTACAGCTGCCATGCGGAGAGGCGCGAATTTGGATGTGGATTCGTTGTTAGCCCGAAACTACGCCACCTTGTTTCCCGGTTCACACCTGTGAACGAAATATTGGCCACGATCCGTATCATGGCAAAATTTTTCTCCATCAGCCTTATTTGCGCGCACGCCCCGACGGAGGAAAAGGACGAAGCCGTCAAAGACGCTTTCTACGCTAGTCTTGAGGACGTATGCGACCACGTTCCGGTTCATGACGTAAAAATAGTCCTCGGCGGTTTTAATGCGAAAGTCGGAAGGGAAGGTATCTTTGGCCCCACTGTCGGTCAGTTCAGTCTTCATGAGACCTCCACGAACAACGGTCTAAGACTGATCGACTTCGCTGCGGCGCAAAACATGGTAGTTAGTAGCACCAGATTTAAGCACCTCGACATCCACAAGGCTACCTGGCTGTCCCCGGATCAAAAAACGTGAAACCAAATTGATCATGTTGTAATCGACGGAAGGCAAGTCTTTAGTGTCCTAGATGTGCGTACATTTCGGGGGGTCAACATTGACTCCGACCATTATCTTGTTGCAGCCAAGATCCGCATGCGATTATGCAATGCGAAGAACATACGCACAGGAATGCAACGAAAGCTAGATGTCGCTAAGCTGCAATTACAACGGACTGCCGAAGCCTACTCCGTTCAACTCTCGGTTAAGCTCAACCAACCAACCTCTGGACCCGACGACGCCGGCGGACTTTGGGCGCATATACCATGCGTGCTGCCGCTAAAGAAGTCATTGGTTTCCGGCGCCCGCAACCTCAGAACCATTGGTACGATCAAGAGTGTCGCATCGCAACAGCAGTAAAAAACGCCGCATACAGAAAAATGCTGCAGTCAGCTGCAACTCGGGCCATGCGAGAAAACTACCGCGAAAAGAGGAAGGAAGAGAGGCGCCTTTTTAGACGCAAGAAAAGAGAGCAGAAAAAGCGTGAGCGTGAGGAATTAGAGGTATACCAAGGCAAGAAGGATGTACGAAAATTCTATCAACAGGTTAAGCGTCTAACCCAAGGTTTCAATCCCGGAGCATCCACTTGTAGAGACGAAAATGGAGATCTGAATACGGATACACAGTGTGTGTTGAGATTGTTTAAGGCAGCACTTCTCCAATTTACTTACAGGCGACGATTCCACCAATGCCGCCCGAGGAGAGCGCAGTTCAGTGCCACTAATCAACGATGACGGAGGGGAAGCACCACCACCTAGCCATGAAGAGCTTCGAGTTGCTATCCAATGACTCAAAAACAATAAAGCAGCGGGTGCTGACGGCCTGTCAGCTGAATTGTTTAAAACCGGCGGCGCTGAATTGATAAGGCGCATACATCAGCTCATCAGCAAAAAATGGCTAGCGGAAAGCATGCCCTATATTTAAGAAAGTAGACCTAACAATCTGCGACAAGATTCGAATCGAAGTATCAGTCTTATTTCCATCGCATATAAGTTTCTCTCAAGCGTACTGTGATTGGAAGTTATCAGTGTGGCTTTCGACCTGGAAAGTCCACCATAGACCAGATTTTCACGCTACGACAAATCCTGGAGAAAACCCATGAAAATCAAATTGACACACACCATCTCTTTGTCGATCTTAAAGCTGCGTTCGATAGCCCGAGAAGGGATTGCCTATACGCAACAATGTCTGAGTTCGGTATACCTGCAAAGTTTATTAGACTTTGGTAGGAAATAACCTCTCCGCAATCTTTAATACCGAAAAAGGTTTCAGACAAGGCGATCCACTGTCTTGCGATCTCTTCAACATCGTCATGGAAGGGATCGTAGGAAAGGCCGGTGTGCACTGTAATGCCACCATTTTCTGCAAAGGTGTCCAGCTCCTTGCGTACGCTGATGATATTGATATTGTCGGCAGAACCAAGAGAGATGTTACAGCTGCTTTCGCCGCTATCGAAAAGGAATCAGCCAAAGTGGGTTTGACGATAAATGAGGGCAAAACAAAATATATGCTGTCTACAAACAAGGGAGCTCGGCGTTTAGACTCCCACGTTTCATCCGGCAGCTATAACTTTGAAGTAGTCAAGGAGTTCGTTTACCTTGGCACCGCCATTAATAACAGCAACGAAGTCAGCCTGGAGATAAAGCGAAGAACAATAATTGCTAATAGGTGGTAGTACGAGCTCAGTAAGCAACTAAGCTCCAGAGCCCTCTCTCGATCACTCTCGAACACTCTACAAGACGCTCGTTCTACCTGTGCTGCTTTATGGCGCTGAGGCATGGGTAGTTTCGTAAACTGACGCAGCTGCTCTGGGGGTGTTTGAGAGAAAAGTTCTTCGCAAAATCTTCGGTCCTGTTCGAGTCGGCGATGACTATCGCATCCGAATGAACCACGAGCGCTGTATGAGCTCTACGAAGACATTGGCGTAATTTGGCGTATAACTGTGCAGCGACTACGCTGGCTGGGTCATGTCCATCGTATGGACGACGAAGGTCCAGCGAAAAAGGTGCTTGAGGCGAGGGTCGCTGGTCAACGACGACGAGGGAGACCATGCCTCTGATGGATGGACTAGGCCGAGGAAGCCCTAATCGCACTTGGTATATCCGATTGGAAAAGGCGCGCGCAAAACAGAGGCGCCTGGCGACAGCTGATGAAGTCGGCCAAAACCCGAACACGGCTTGTTACTTCAGCCCTGCTTTTTCACCTCCCTGAATATATTCTCCTATAGAATAAAAAAGTTCCTCTATCCCTTTGCTGCTCTGCTCATACCTGCTCATACACTCTCTTTGTTTTATTCAGATACAAGAAACGTAGAGGGCACGATGCTTTACTAACACCAGCGGGTAGCAAATAAAGCAATAAAAAATATCAAAAATATCAGTGTTCATATCCTGAATATTTAGCAAATACTTTTTTAAGCGTTCGTTCGTAGAAAATAGATGTTTTTTGTATTGGGACCCAAAGAGGCGTGGTAGATAGGGGGTAGGTGTGTTGGGAAGAAATGTTGAGGGAGCAAAAAGTAATAGGACCAACTCATATATTTGACCCCTCTAGGAGTGCAGCTACGGCCGATATAAACTATTTTCGACCGCTTTTGTGTTTATAGTATGGAGATCCAAGGAAGGGTGGCAGATAGGGGGTAGGTGTGTTCGGAAGAAATGTTGAATGACAAAAAATAATAGGATAACTAATAACTCATATATTTAACCCCCCTATTAGTTCAGCTACGACCGATATAAACTATTTGCGACAGTTTTAGTGTTTTTTGTATCGAAGATAGCGAATAAAGCGAAAAAAAAATAACACAAATATGAATTAAGAATAACAAAAGCTTATTGCTGGAAAAACTTAACATATTAACTCTTATTCAGGTCACTGCAGCAGATTCCTGAGTATTCGTGTAGTTTACTAAGTGCTCAGAGAAAAAACTGAAACAACGAGTAGATCGCAAGCTCACCTCAGTACAAGAGTGTATGAAAAGAAAACAGAGAGCAAATAAAAAGTATTCTCTTGCGCTACACGACCTGTTGTCTACATTTATTCGCTTGCAGCTTTGCTTGCAGAGACTGCTACAGCAGAGATTCAGGGTTTATTCACTTGATGAATAACAGTACGTTCAAAAAGTTCATAGCATTATACTTAGATGGCGTTACTAGATTATTTCCATATGATTTTTATTTAGTACCAACCTTCAAACGATACGTATGAAAATTTAACAACAATCTGACAATTAATTCGTGAGTTATAGCATTTTGTGTGCAACTATTGTTATTGAATCAAAAAAAAAAAAATATTGGAAAAAAGTGAATTTGATAAAGCATTGCTTTTTGATGAAAAAAATACAGTGGAAACCAAACAATAGCTTGATAAACATTATCCAGACTCTGCTCCATTGAGACAAATGGTAGAAAAGTGGATTGCTGAATTTAAACGTGGCCGTACCAGCACAAATGATGCAGAACGCAGTGGACGCCCAAATCAGACTGTTATTCCACAAAAAATCAAAAACATCCACAAATTGGTTATGAACGATTGCAAATTGATGGTGCACGAGCTAACTGACATTGTAAAGATATCAGATGGTAGTGTTTTTACCATTTCGCATATGGGTATGCGAAGCTCTGTTCAAAGTGGGTGCCGCGTGAGCTCACAGTCGACCAAAAACAACAACGAAATGATGCTTCAGAGGAGTGTTTGGCGCTGTTAAGCCGCAATAAAATCTAATTCTATCGTCGATATGTGAGAATGGATAAAACATGGCTTCACTATTATACACCAGAATCCAAAAGACAGTCAGCTGAGTGGACAGCAGTCGACGAACAGCGTCTGTATTTTGGGATGCGAAAGGAATAATATTCATCGACTATATCCAAAAAGGAGCCACCATCAACAGCGACTATTACTGTGCACTTTTGGATCGATTGAAGGCTGAAATCGCCAAGAAACGGCCACATTTGCAAAAGAAAAAAGTGTTATTTCACCAAGACAATGCACCGTGTCACAAATCGATGAAAACGATGGCAAAATTGAATGGATTGGGCCTCAAATTGCTTACCCATCCACTGCATTCTCCAGATTTAGCCCCAGCGACTTTTTCCTGTTTTCAGATCTCAAGAGAATACTTGCTGGAAAGCAATTCAAGTCCAATGATGAAGTAAACGCTGAAACTGAGGCATATTTTGACGAGAAAGAGAGAATGTACTATAAAAGTGGTATCGAAAAGTTGGAAAATCGCTATACTCGTTGTATCGCTCTCGAAGGCAACTATGTTGAATAATATAATCGAGTTTTATCAAAATTTGGTTTTTTCTTACTTATCCTACAGACTTATTGAAAGACCTGTTATTCATGCAGGGCTCTTGTTGTTACGGCCACCGAAGTAAGTACGTAATATACCAGATTATCGATTTCAGTTATATGGGAGGTAGGCATATGGTAGGCCAATTTCGTTTATTTTGACACCAACCATTGCTTGCTATAAAAGAATTAAGCGCACCAAATTTTATCGATCGCGGATAGTTTTTTTGGGGAAAAATATCAGATTACCGATTTCGGTTATATGTGAGGTAAGCGTGTTAGTCAACCGATTTGGTTCATTTTTACACCAACTATTTCCTGTGATAAAATAATTATGCTCCAGGAATGGTTAACCGCGAAAGACAAGCAGTTTTTCTGGCTGCTTTTTGAATAAAAAGAAATAAAATTTCCCTAGAAAATTACGAATCTTTATACCAAAAAAAAAAACCGCAATAAAACTTATGCATACACATGGTAAATTTTTATTAAAAATTCTATTTTTTGATTCTTCAAAAAGTAAATTTACATCATTATCTCATTTTTTTTTTTTTAAAGGAAAGTATCAAGTTATAATTTTAAAAGTCTTATTTATATTATTTTTTCATAATTTCGGGAAACTATGAAGTGAGTTTGAACCCCGAAAGTACCCTGTGGCTACGACTCTGTATCAATGTAAGCACGTAAATCAGCGGCCTTACCTTTGGTACAGTCTACTATTTTTAATCTTAAAAATGGCAATGATGTGCAAATTTTTTGCCAAAATTACGAACAGAGTTCATTGATAAGTGAAATGGATAAGTATTAAATTCGCAGATTTTAATGTTACAAGCAATTTGCTATGGTTTCATAATAAATATAAAGAAAATTAATACATTTGCATGGCAACAGCAAAATAGTATCTACATCTAAATTAAAAACTATTAAATATGCTGTGCTTAACATTGTACAATGGAGCGAGGAAGCACTAGAAACTTTCAACAAAGACTTAATTAATTTCAGGGGAAATATTCTAAGTTTTCTTTCTGCTTTATTTGTTAAAGTGATAAATTAATCATTTCCTTGTACATCGCCACAGTGTTATAAGAAATCAGTAGTGAAATAAAGTATAAGCAGCTTGCACTTAAAATCTTGGCTGAAACATTAAAGTGTACAATTTTGTGCTTAATATATATTTCTTAAGATACTAACACAGAATGTAAAATAATACAAGGATTTGTGGGAAGCAGCTAAATTAAGTTTTGAGTTCTTATTACGTGGAAACAAAATTACTTTGAATTTAATATTGAAAGCATTACTACTTCAGCATAGGCCAGGTTACCGCAGTAATAGATGGATGGATGGATGGATGGATGTATAGATTTCTTCCTTTTAGCATTAACTCGTGCTTCTAGGTAGCCGAAAAATTTAATTAAATTACATCGAACTGAAAAATATCATAAAACTTAAGCTGAGATGGGCCTGAGATGAGACATGAGCAACAACACTGCTAAAAATTATTTTGAAATAATGCAGCGTTTTGTTCTTTATACACAAAATTCACTTTGAATGCAGTGAATTTTATAGTATTTTTGTGATTTAAATATTAATAAACTTGAATTGACAAAGGTTACAACTATCAATTTGAGATGTTTTCTACAATATTGACATATTATATTTGGAATATGCATTGAACGTTTTAAAATCACTGCTAATTTGAAGTGACAAATAGTTTCGTATACAATATTTTCCATATCAATAGCATTTCAGTTGATTTTCAATTGAAGGTCAAGCTAATTTTAGAAATTTAATGATTGATTTTTCAATTCCAGTGACACGATGTAAAAATAGCTCAATAGTCAAGAAATTTTATAAGACTAATTTGCACATGACATAACATGTTGTTACAGCCCTATCAACATTAAATTTTTTTTGTGAATTTCTAACACATTTACACATTTAAGGGGGGCGATACCTTAAGACAGAGTGAAATTAATTATGTATAATGCATTTTTTTTCAAGTTGATAGCATAATTGGATAATTTTTTATATTTTCCTATCTTTTTAGTACACCTTTGAACTGCAAAAAAGTTTTAAATTTTTTTTTTTTTACAAAATGGCGGCACTGCAGTTTATCTCCTCGGGTGTCTGCTGCGAGGCATCTAAAAGTGCAACAGCTGTCAACATTTTTCTATTTATCTGAAGCAAAAGAGGTTTTTTCCTTCGATTACTGTTATGCTAAAAGGAAGGATAAACCTGTAAAATAATAAAAAAAGTTTAAAATTAAAATTTCGAATCGGCTGTTTAATAGAGCGCTGCATGAATATATTCATCAAGCGAATATACCCTGATTCTTTGCTGTAGCAGTCACTGCAAGCAAAGCTGCAAGCAAATAAATGTAAACAACAGATCGTGTAGCGCAAGAGAATAACTTTTTATTTGTTCTCTGTTCTCTTTTTTTATGGGTTGTTTGAATTTTTCTCTGAGCACTTAATAAACTGCACGAATACTCAGGAATCTGCTACAGTGACCTGAATAAAGCGTGGAACAGAATGCGATGTAGTTGTAGCGTTTCTATGTAATAACCTCATCAACTGTTCAGTGTGTAGTACGCTACGCCAAAAAATATGTCTAGAATGCCGTGAGCGCTTCAGAGAACACTTGTTTATAAATTTTTACGATTTTACAAATATTGTTAATTTCGAACACTTATTTCGGTACCGACAACGTTTGCAGTATCGATTTGATATACCCGATCATTAAAAAAAAGCATCATTAATACAACTTTCAGAGCAGTGTAGTAATCAAAAGTTAAAGTTTTGTATTTTTGTATTTGTATTTATTGAGCACATATGTAAGCATATTAGAATAGAATTCTTTTGCATGCCGCAGATTCAAGTAAATAACAACTAATAAGCTTAAAACTAAATATTTAAAATTAAAATCAAAATGAAAATTAATAATAAAATGAAAATCAAAATGAAAATTAATATTAAATTAGAAAAAACAAGTAATTGTAAAATTTAAAATTTAGAAATAAAAATGAGTTCATAAATTTTATAAGTAAAAATCAACAATTTTAACAAGAAAGTGACAAGGTCATAATTTAAAGATAATGGCAAATTAATTGCAACTTCGAAAGATCTTAAAAGGGAGAAGCAAGAAAAAGAAAACGAGGATAGATAAGAGTTAAGAAAAGTAGTTAAAAATTAAATGCTTGAAGGCTCTATAGTTGGAAACAATCTTAATGTGATTAGGCAAAGAATTCCACAATCTGATTGCACTGACGAAAAACAGTCTGCTAGAGTTTTTGTAAAAGAAGCTCGGAATCAAGAAATTCATACCTCTGCTAGACCTACAGAACTTAAGTTTTTCAAAGAGGTAAAGTGGACAACGCGAGTATATAATCTTATGCAGGAATAGACAATTTCGCGCTTCAAGGTAGCGAAATAAACAACGACCAAGTAATTTGTTGCGGTAGAATGATATTCAGAGCAACAAGCAACTTGTGAGATGACCGTGAATCCAGATTGCTATAGACGACTTCAGAGTACGTGATAATTGGCAATAGCAGTTGCACGACTAGTTTTCGTCTGGTTTCGACTGGAATAAATGCTGCAGTCATTCTCAGATTTCTTAATAAATAGTAGACTTTACTCACACAAGAGTTTGTATGGTCCTCACTGGACAGGGAAGTATTTATATAAAAACCAAGATTGGAAGCCTTACTAACAGCTTTCAGTTCGACATCGTTGAGGAGGATAGAGGAAAGATCGAGATTAGAGAGGGGAGTTTTACAAATCGGCAGGACGTACGATTTTTGAGGGTTTAGCTTAAGCATGTTGTCTTTAGCCCATGCTGCTATCATATTCAAATCTTCATTTATTCTTACACATAAATCTTCGATTAGTCCTACAGGTCTGGACAAATACAGCTGTAGATCATCAGCGTATGCATGCATTGTGACATTATTGCACTTGTTGAAGATGTCATTAATGAACATTGTAAAAAGTAATGGGCCAAGTACTGAGCCTTGGGGAACTCCATTGGACGTGTTTTTATACGTTGAGAAGTTGTTACCCACTTTTACGCGCTGTGTTCTTCCGCCTAAATAACTTTTTATGAAACGAACTGATGTGTCAGAAAATCCAAAGTTTGCCTTGAGTTTCTTGCACAGTATATCATGGTTCACGGTGTCAAACGCTTTAGAAAAGTCTAGTAAGCATAGTAAGGTCACGTGTCCTTTATCGAAAGGTATTCTAATATCATCCAAGATTTTGACAATAGCAGTGGAACAGCTATGCCCTGGACGAAAACCAGACTGAAGATTTGACATTAGGCTGAGTGTATTAATGTGATTAGAGATCTGCTGCGCCATTTAAGGCTCACAAACTTTTGAAATTGAGGATAACAAACTTATAGGCCGAAAGTCAGCGGGTTCGATGGGATTCGATTTTTTGGCAATTGGCATAATAGTTGCAGCCTTCCATTTTACAGGGTAACACGAGTTTGTGAAGCTATGATTATTTATGTGCACAAGCGGACTGATAACATAAGGCAATATGATTTTAATGAACTTAATGGATATTCCATCATCACCATTCGAGGCATTCGACCTAATTTTAGACACACAGCGTGCGACATCCATTTCACAAACAGCGTTAAAATTAAACTGAGTGGAAAAATTCGAAGCAGATATATTTGAATGAATTGATTCTGGAGATTCAGCAGAGCCGAGCTCGAAACGAAGTAATCGTTAAGTACACTAGGATCAATTTGGCAAGGTTCGTTATTTTTTTTAGAAATCCCAATGCGTTTTAAATTATTCCATAGCTGTTTAGATGATAAAGAGGGATCTAATTTAGACAAAAAGAATCTTATTTTTGACGATCTAACGGCTGAGGTAGCTTGATTTCTAGCAAGTTTGTGGTCCTCCCAGTTCAGCATAGTTGGATTGCGCTTCCACCTGCTGTAGGTTTTGCTTCTCTTTTTTAGGGCAATTTTCACAGAAGACGTGAACCAGGGGCAAGATGCATTGGTGATTTGGCGAGTACAAAGGGGAACATGATTATCAAAAAGTTCAGATATTTTGCTAACAAAGAAATTTAATTTTTCGTCAACCGAGGAAAAGAACCAACAATCCGTCCAGTTTATTAGAGACAAGTCAACATACAGTGATGCATAATCAATAGATTTGAAGTTGCGAAAGGAAAAAGTGGTATCAGTGGCAACAGAAGATAGATCCATGTCCAATGTACAAAAAATTAGATCATGATCTGAAACAAATGATAATTGGTCAAACAGTAAAACTGATGATAAATCGCAAACAATAAATAAATCTAGTAAACTTGGGCAGGCATTGTTGGCAAACCGAGTTGGAGAAATCAAATTAACTATATTGAGACCCACTTGCGCCAAATTGTTGATTAAGTTTATGCAAGAATTATCATTAACAAGAATATTCAGATTAAAGTCACCGCACAAAACATAATTCTGAAAATCTATGGCGTAATTTGAAACTTATTTTAGTAGAGGTTCTAGGCTGCAGTTTCGATTGGGATTATAAACGCATGAGAGAAAAACTTTAGTTCTGTTGTTAGAGATTTCTACATTCAAATATTCAACATCAGAATCACTTGAAGAACTGAGCACTTTTACGTGTAAGTATTTTTTTGCATATATAGCAACACCGCCGCCTTTTTTACTAACTCTGTCATGTCGATAAAGATTAAAGTTATTAATATTCAGAAAGGAATCTTTAACATCCTTGTGAAACCACGTTTCTGACACGCAAATTATATCGACAGAAGAATTTTCAAAAACATATTTAACATAATCCATCTTAACGTCATTAAGACTTCGAGCGTTAAAATGTACGATCTTTAGGCCAGAGCGTTGCTTGCACAGAATTTCAATCATAGTTTTGTGATTATCGTCAGCGCTAAATACTGCGTTATTCAATGCAGACATAAATACAGACATACAGAGCACAACAAACATTTAAATTGGAAAAGGGTAAATGAATGATAAGACAATGGTAGAATGAAAAAACAAAGAAGAAGAAATAAGAAAAAGAAGCTGAAATTATGTAAAAAATAGACAATAGACAAGTTGCAAATTAATACCCTAGATATATTAATATATATTAAGTTAGCTCAACTTGCGCTTCAACTACAGCTACGAGCCACCGACGTACTACGCATTCTGTGCGATTCCGTGCATTTAGTACATTTTAACTTTTGACTGGTCATAATACGTACTACAAGCTACACCATTCTGGTTCCCACTTAAGAGTTAGTATGTTCGGTTTTCCCCGCAATACGCTTTTGTTATTCTTAATGCATATTTGTGTTATTTTTTGTTGCTTTATTCGCTATCTTCGATACAAAAAACACTAAAACTGTCGAAAATAGTTTATATCGGCCTAGCTGCACTCCTAGAGGGGTCAAATATATGAGTTGGTTCTATTATATTTTGCCCCTCAACATTTCTCCCGAACACATCTACCCCCTTATCTACCACACTTCTTTGGGTCGCAATACAAAAAACATCTATTTTCTACGAACGGATGAATATAAAAATATTTGCTAAATATTCAGGGTATGAACACTGATATTTTTGCTATTTTTTATTGCTTTATTTGCTACCTGCTGGTGTTAGTAAAGCATCGTGCTCTTATTCTCATCGTTTCTTATATCTGAATATAACAAAGAGAGTGTATGAGCAGGTATGAGCAAAGCAGAAAAGGGATAGAGGAAATTTTTTATTCCATAGCAAGAGAATATATTCAGGGAGGCGAAAAAGCATACTCATGCAGCGCTCTATCGGTTAGTCAAAAGTCCAGATTTTCGACTATTTTTTTCAACAGTTTTTATCCCAAAAAATTTATTCATTCACACAATATCTCTTAACTTGCAAATACATCCTTCCGGTACTACTATAGAAAGAAACCTGCCAAAATTTCAGCCTGATCGGTCAACAACTTTTGACATAGAATTACGTCTTACAGCCCGGTTTGTATGGTGGTATTTTCACACATTTTTCAAGGTCATGCTTAGATAAAATTTATGCCAAAATATCAGCTGTATCGTGCATAAAACAAATATCTAACTTTGGATTTTGTCACTTCTTTAACAAAGCCACAAAAGCTAGCAAAAGAAAAGAAGAAAAATTCACATTTTTGTACGAGAAAAATGCATTGCTTATTCAGTTGCTGCTGACGTTCTTATGCTTGTTGCTTTAGTTCGTGCTGAAATCTCGAATGCAATATCGTGTTGTCTGTTAAATAGAATCGTTTTATGAATTTCTCAGAGCTTTACAAGCAGTGCATACGTATTTAAATCAGGGCTGGGCGCTCCATAGCTCACTGAGCGCTCTCTGAGCGCAACTTTTCACATGCGCACAAAGCTCATAACACAAGAGAATATAATTCAGTCGCGCGTTGACGATGGAAATTGTATGAGCTCAATGTGCACAATATGAGACCGCACCAATAATAACCAGACAAGATAAAATGTAACTGTGTTAGAATGCGCAGGCCTGATTTAAATGCTTGCGCCGCTAAGAAGCTTTCAGTCTGCTGGTCAGACTCCAATGAGTTGTGGTAGCGTCGCTTTGTCCGCCTGATGCCTGAGAAACTAAGACATTGCAATACGAAGAAGCGATGCATAGTTCATTATATTAGTTTATATTTGGTATATAAAAAATGCAGCGCTATTAAATATATACAAGTTATTTACTGCAGGAAAAATAATAAATTCATATTATTCCGAAATATTTATTTCAATTTATTAAACAGAAGATTGCCTTATATTTATTTTTAACCAACATAAAAATGAACAAGGAACAACAAATTCATCAACAAACATAAAAAAAAACGTAATGGCCATCTCAGCCCTTGAAAGGGCTTTGACCGAGCTTCTTATGATCAATTGTGTTGTGTGTGATGTGAAATATTTGCACACAAAATGATCGAGAACTGGACCTACATGTTTTACGCCGACTCCGAACGGCGTATGTTTTCAAGAAGCTCTTCATGGCAGTTTTTACTCTCTGAAGTTTGCCATTGTCTGCAGAGAGGTGACGGCCGAATAGAAAAATTAATTCAATGGAGTCAGATGGAGGATTCGAACCTGGGTTCTCTGGCGTAAGAGTCACACACTCTACCCACTACGCCACGGTCGCCACGTTACAGCACCACGTTACAGCACGAGTTACAGCATGTTTAAAGTTTCGATATGATATAACTTTAAGTTTATAGGGACATGACACCTTCAAAAAAATTTTATTTAATGCTAAAAATGCATATAAGTTCAATAAAAAAGAAAATATTTTGCAAAATTACACACATATTTTGAGGAAAAACCTGCACAAAAATATTTTTTATAGATTTATTTAACCACACATAGCAATTGGAATTCTTAAAAAAAAAAACGGGTTCTTAATCAACATCAAAATGATGGCCGTGTAATGAATAAGAGAAAACATTTTTTGTCGAAAAATAATGAAATGGTGGCGTTTTTTCGAAATACTTAAAATACTTAAAATACGAAATACTTAAAAACTATATTTTCGATCTTTCTATCCGAAGTTCATATTAAAATTTCAGTACGATCGGTCGAGTAGTTTCTATTTTATGACGCTCACAATGTTTTTTAAAGGTTCTAAATTCCAGTAGCCACATATGTGATTGAAGTAATCAAAAAAAAATTTTTTGTGTAATTTTTTTATCCTCAAAATATACTTGTAATTTTTCAAAATTATATCTTACTTTTTAATCAGCTTATTCGCAGTATTAAAAAAGGTGTCATGTCCCCTTAAGTGACTTACGGGTCAAACTGCGATTCCGAGTCCATACAATAGCCTTTCGGCCTCCTTGAAAAACTGATTATGTTGGAGCTGCAGCTGTTTTCGAGCTGTACGAGCTGCTTTTGTCTCGGAAAGACTCTTTCGATTCTGCTTTGCTACTCGTACCTCATCGGTGTTTTCGCCGAAAACTTTGCAATAGATGCCAATAATTATACTCAGCTCATTCATAAGCTTCAGAATAGAAGCGTAGCATTCATTAAATATTCCAGCAGCATTGTTAGCTGAAATTTCGACAATTTTCAGCCCGGAATTGAGGTGCTTCGGACATATTCGCCAGACTTTCGCGTTGAAACTTTAATATTCGCATATATTCGTTGGCAAATATATATATATATATGTATAATAAGCCTTCCCAGAATTACGGAAAAAAATAATTTACAATCCATTGTGAAAGAAGCATTGCTCTGCCCCAAGCGCTCCGACTATCTGAAAAGTGACGTTTACTGACTCAGACGTTTTTGACCATAACTTCGTATATATATTCACAATTTCGCTTTTTCCTTTTGACAGTATATTTTAAACATGTTATATGTACATTCAAAATATGATCAAAAATTTTTGCGTTTTTCCAAAGTTATGAACGCATCTCTCCCCTTAAGAAGAATATAAAATTGCTTGTGAAATAAAGTGAATGTTAAGTCTACTTAAAAAAAAAAACCAGTCAATAATCAAGAAATTGAATAAATATTTCAATAGATTAAAATAACACCGGTTTACAAAATGGAAAAAAAAAAATGTAAGCTAAACCGTACCACTTAAAACGTGGTTTTCTCTATGCCTGAGGAGCTCAGTCGTCCCAGGACTCTCTGAAGAGAAGTCCAATTCCTTCTGATAGTTCTTATTATACATGACAAAATCTTTGCATTACAGCGTATGCAGTCAGAAGTTATTGTATGTAACAGGTACTTCGTACTTTATGACGGATAATCGGTTCTTGCGACGGGTAATCGGTTCTTATGATGTATAATTTGTTCTTTTGGTGGGTTCTTATGACATTTACTCGTTTCTTATGATATTTAATCGGTTCTTATGATGGATAATCGGTTCTTATGACAGGTAATCGGTTATTCTAACATCTAATTGGTTATTATGGTGGCCGTGGCGCAGTGGGTAGAGTGTGTGGCTCATACGCATACGTGTTTTGCATGGTATGTAACTTAAAAGTAGCCCCTACTTAAATAGGTTGGGCAAAAAGTACCTTTCCTATTTATATCTGCAGTAAGTTTTAAACGATTCGATAAAAATAAAAAAATTAATTGCAAATTAAAGTTTTGTTAATGGTGTTTTTTTTTTTTTGTAATTAGGTATGGAAAATTATATCTCGTTAAGTGTCCACCATTAGAACTCACACACGCCTCGGCTCTTTTTATGGCACTTTCACATCACTTTTTGAAGTGTAACCAGTGTAATTTGCGCAATTTTTGCTTGAATATTGTCTTTCATCTCCCGCCAAGTCTGTGGTTTGCTTATGTAGACCTTCTTCTTCTTCAGGTAGCCTCACAGAAAAAAGTCTGGAGCCATCAGAATAGGCGATCGAGGCGGCCATCTCAAGTAGCCGATTTTTTGAGATAACATGTTTCGGAAATTCTTCGGTGTTAACGGTAGTAAGCAAAAAGTAACCATTCTCGATTAATTTGTCGCTTGCAACGTTATTCGCGTCGACGCTTCAATTATTGATAACCTTCTAGTGGATCCATAATTATATTGTTTATGATGTACAGTTATTAGGTATGTATGTTTCTAATTTTAAATTAAAATTTGACATCTATGTGTCATCAGCAGTTATGTATCAATGCAAATATACTCTTGTATTACGCTGAATTGTATTAAGCAACACAATTTCCAAGTACTATCACGATGCATCCAAATAATTCAAATGTTGGTCAACTGCTAACAAACGCGGCCACCAACCCACGCCATGTTGTATACACGTTAGTAGGAGATTTACGCAATTTTTCGCAACTTGCCTCGATGATCTTTTGAAGTGCTTTCATAAATGTTTCCGTTCATTTCTAGTGGGTTACGAGCAACACACTTCCGGTTACCACTCATACCGTTTATAATTATTTGTGCTCATATGACCACAACAATAATCATTTAACCAGTCATTCATAAATGTTTCTCGTTGTTGGTGCAGATTCCAAATAATATTTATCATTGAGTTTTGCTTTATTTTGCGAATGCTATGGTTTTTGAACGTAAAATTTGTTTTAGAATTTAATAAATTTTAAATTCGTTTGCTCTCTATGGCTGTCAAAAATAAACAAATAAATGCGTGTATAACGTGTCAATAGTGTGCATTGAGCTTAGTGAAATGGTTTTATAATAACGAACAAAAGCACAAAATGAATTTAGTCGAAACACAAACATATTATGAAATGGAATTCATTAGAATTAATTTGTAATGTGTAATTTTTATACTCGTATACACACCAATGTGGACGCACCCAAATGAACAAATAAAAATAAAACAAAACGTATAAAGTAAAACGATTATGAGTTATAAAGCATTATTTCAATAAGCGGTAATATTTTAAGCTATTTTTTTTATTGTGTTATTTCTTGTTTTGCATGCTCATCTCTAAGTTGTTGCACAAAGCACTACTTATACCGTGGTTATGCTAGTCAAACATGTTTTGTGAACTTTTTTGTTGTTAGTTTTTAGCGCATAAAATGAGAAATATGCTTTTCTGTTATGCGTAAAACACTAACAAAAAAAAAAAAAAAAGCTCTCTTTATGCATGTATGCCTAGCATAATCACGGCATTAGCAAAGTTCTACTAATAATACTACTACTACTACTACTACTACTACTACTACTACTACTACTACTACTACTACTACTACTACTACTACTACTACTACTACTACTACTACTACTACTACTACTACACTTACTAGTACTACTACTACTACTACTACTACTAAAACTACTAAAATAAAATAAATAAAAATAATAAAATAATAAACTACTACTACTACAACTACTACTACTACTAAATCTACTAAAATAAAATAAATAAAAATAATAAAATAATAAACTACTACTACTACTACTACTACTACTACTACTACTACTAAATCTACTAAAATAAAATAAATAAAAATAATAAAATAATAAACTACTACTACTACTACTACTACTACTACTACTACTAATACTACTACTACTACTACTACTACTACTACTGTTACTACTACTACTACTACTACGAAATAATAACGAAATAATTGGGAAAAAATCAAATAATTTAGACAAAGTCATACAAAAAAATTTTAAAAACGTGCAAGCTTCCGTAATCGCAAACGAATTCGCGAAAACATTCGAACAAAATATACAAAAAACTATACATGAATGTGAAATTAAAACAATCAATAATACTGGAAGCGCCATTTCGAATTCAATATATATTGAACTAACAAGTGAATTAGAGGTTTCCAATATATTAAAAGGCTTAAATATAAAGAAAGGACCAGGAAACGATGAAATTAGACCAAAAGACCTAAAAAATAATGTTGATATCGTAGCCCCTGTCATTGCCAAACTTATTAACGCCAGCATAAATCAAATGAAAATCCCAGAAGCCCTAAAACAATCTATAATACGGCCAATAAATAAAAATGGCATAAAATCAGATTATTGCAACTACCGGCCTATAGCTATACTACCCATAATAGAGAAAATACTTGAAGAAATAGTGGTACGAAGATTAAGGGAATTTATGGTGAAATATAAAATCATCGATCCAAACCAATAGGGATTTCAAAGAGGTAAGAGCATCAACAAGCTTTTAGGAAACTTTGCTAGCAATTTAAATGGACACCTGAGTAAAAATCATCATAGCTTGGCTTTGTTTGTAGACTTCAGCAAAGCTTTCGACACGCTGTCGCATAGCCAGCTGATAGTCTCACTGGAAAAAGTAGGGATACGTGGCAATTGCCTCAACTGGTTCAAAAACTATCTCAACTTCAGAACATATCGTGTTAAAGTTTGCAACGAAGTGAGTGAAGAACACCAAATTATAAATGGCGTTCCTCAAGGATCGAAGCTAGGCCCACTGTTATACATAATTTATGCCAATAGTATGCTGAAATCATTAAAAAAAAGTACAACCTATGCTTATGCAGATGACACATCAATAGTGATCTCCCATAGAGACCTCAAAATTGCAACCACTAAAATGCAACACGAGCTGGACATCGTTGCGCGCTGGTCACACGACAACGGTCTTACAATTTACGCCGACAAAACAAAACTCATCCATATAAAGCCTCCACACGTTCTCTATAGCGACATCAAAATAAAATTCCATAACACTGAGTGCTTGCATGCAAATCGTGCCTCCAGCTCTAATGCGAATGATAGTTGTGATACCTACATAGAAGTGGTTCAAACGTATAAGTATCTCGGCGTAGTTGTTGATCATAACCTCAAATGGCATGATCACATCGACCAACTTCGTAAAAAACTCCGAAGTACTTCATACATGCTGCACCATCTAAGTAACTGTAGTAATTTTCGAGTACTTAAGCAAGCGTATCAAGCATTAAGTGAGTCCTATATCCGTCATGGCATAACGGCGTGGGGATCTTCAACGCACTGCAGGCAACTACAACAAAGTCAAAACTACCTACTAAAAATTCTAGCAAAAAAAAAACAATATGCAGATTAGTAACGGAACAATTAGTAAACAACTTGAGCTACTCAAAGTCGAAGAAATATTTGAACCATCCCTGCAGGGACTTAGCAGATAACTCGGATAAGTCGCTTGTCTTCTTAAATGGATAGCGAACTACAAAGCGGCCATCCTTGTTGCGGCGAGTAGTTTGTTGGAAATATTCTTCGCAATATAATTCGTCTAATGTCATCGTAGAGTTACGCGAAATGTCTTCGCCTTCGATGAATTTCCACATATTCTGAACTAAATCAGCTAGTTCTGTATACGTAGAAGCGCAAAAGGTTGTCGCCAACTGTAAAGTTGCTGGTTTTGGCAAACATCCATAAATGACCCATCCCAGATGGGTATTTTGTGCAATAGGGCCACTCTCCTACAAATGTTTGATGTCGTTGCATATAAGAGATCCATATAGGTCAGCACCCAAAATGAGATCTATGGACCCAGGCTTGTAAAATGTTGGATCAGCCAAATCTAAATCCATAAATTCACCAAATACCTTGGGGTCTATTCGATTGCTAGGCATCAGGTGCCCTAATCTTGGCAATATTAGCGCTGCGCAGTTGAAAATCATGCCTGGTCTTCTGAGAGAGCTCACAGAAAGTTGAACTAGGCCCGTAGATGTTCCAACAGCTGATCCGCCAACACCAGTTACCGAAACGCGAAGCCGCGTACGACGCAAATGCAATTGTTGCACTGCAAATTCACTAATGAATGACGCCTGTGACCCGTTGTCCAATAGTGCGCGTAGTTGAAGAAAATGTCCCGTAGCAGAACGTACCCCTATATGTGCTGTAGCGAGCATTACAGGTGCAAGTGGCAATAGTGACTCACCTGCTGTTATTAAAGTTTCAAAATTGGGAGTGTACGAGTTGTTTGTGGCAACGCTGCTCGTCTGCACGCTTACCGCGTCATGAATAAAAGTATGATGCTTTTCTTTGCATTTTAGGCATACAAATTTTGACGGGCATTCAGTTTGCGTATGATCGCATTTGAAGCAGTTTTTCCCAGCACATTTTGGACATGTTTTTAGGTTAGACTGGTGACTGCGAATAGATTGCGTCGACGTCGCTGCCTTCGTATGTATGTCCTTCGGCCGTGCTTTTGGTGGATCTGTAGCCTCTAGTCCTTGTATCCGATTTTCCAAAAACTTCACAAGTTGATTGTAAGTTGGAATTTCGTTCGGCGAATTTAGTGACATTTCCCAGTATTTCAGCGTTACCGAATCTAACTTTTCTGTTGTTAAAAATACGAGCCAGTCGTCCCACTCGGACGTCGGTCGCTCCAATTGTGAAAGTGCGCGAACAGCTTCAGTAGTCCCGTCAACAATTTTCCGCAACAACGCAGCAGATTCAGTGGACATTTTTGGCATGTTCCAAATATCGCGCAAGTATGATTTTATAAGACGACGCTTGTTGTCGTAGCGTTGTTGAAGAATGTCCCAAGCTGTATTAAAATTGTTTTCTACTACTGATAGATTGCGTAAGAGCACTTCTGCTTCACCTTGCAAGCTGCATTTTAGGTAATACAGTCGTTCCACATTTGAAAGAGACGTATCGTTTTTCACGCATGTAGTGAACATATCTTTGAAATTTAACATTTGGCATCCCTTGCGGGGAACCTTTTCCCTCGCTAAAATTAATTTTAAATATCTGCAAAATACAGTGTAAAATTGACGAGCAAACGCGCAACGCGCGGAACTTGCAGATCCCCATCGCAGGAGTTGCTATACAAAAGCAATAAAAAGCACACGCTGAAAACACAGTTTCTCCAATTGTTCAAATCGTCGCAAAAAATAAAAAATTTCGCTTTGATTTGAGTTTATTTCATCGTTTCAATTGCGTACAAGTGGAAAAATTTTCGTTATTTTTTTTTCCAACAAGCTAGTAAAAATTCAGGATTGCAGTGAAAATTTGATTCAACAATAATTCAGATCTTAAAACTGCATTTAAAATGGTCGCTTCTACAACAACTCCTATTCAAAACGGCACTGTAGATACAACAACACCAACCACGACCTCCACCATTTCCTCAACCAATGGAACAATGCCATTTAAGACATTACCTAAGGGAAAGTACACGTTGGTGGGTATTGATATTGACACAACCGGACGGCGTTTAATTGACGAGATTGTTCAATTAGCTGCCTACACGCCTAAAGATCATTTCGAACAGTATATAATGCCTTATATGAATTTGAATCCTGCCGCAAGGCAACGTCATCAAGTTCGTGTGATCTCAATTGGATTCTATCGTATGTTAAAAGCATGAAACATCATTTAAAGAGAACCATTGGTGATGCATTATTAACCTTCGAAGAGTTCTTCACCGTATTAAAGCAGGTAGAAGCAGTGCTTAACTCTAGGCCTCTGTCTGCACTCTCTGATGATCCGACCGACTGCACCGCTTTGACCCCCGGTCACTTTTTGGTGGGCGGTCCACTGACGATGCCACCTGAGCCAAACTTGCTTGATATTAATAGGGGTCGACTCACCAGGTGGAAGCAGCTTCAACAAATGCAGCAAGATTTTTGGAAGCGCTGGAATTTTGAATATCTCCATGAGTTGCAAGTGCGTCGAAAATGGCCTGAAACTAAAACCAATCTTAAACGCGATGACCTGGTGCTTATACGAGACGAACGCGCACCACCTTCTCAATGGTTGCTGGGCCGCGTTCTCGAAGTTCATGCTGGCGACGATGACTTGGTGAGAGTTGCCACGATTCGTACTCAATCTGCAGTTATCAAACGCAATTATCAAAGCGCAATATCGAAATTGGTTGTACTGCCAAAAGATGATAAAGCTATGGACCAATGCGGTGGGCGGCATGACCAACCAACACAACTTTCGCCGCAGGACCTGGACCTGGACGAGGTGGGCGGAAATGTTAAGGATTTACAAGCCCTACAAGTAACACCCTAATTGTGCTCCACCTTTTATCAGTTCATTTTATTATTTCTTTCTAATTAAATGTCATTATATTGTTTCACATTCTCTCTCTATCTTTCAAATATGCTCACACACATTGAAGTGTCAAAATTAGTTTAGTTTGTTGGTTGAATAAAAGTACGAGTTGAAACCGAACGTGGAGGCAGCGTTTTTGATTTTATTAAAGTTAAATAATAGTTATTGTCAGTAATATTTTGCAAATTAAGAACTATTTAACATTTGTGTAAAAAAAAAAATGAACTTTAGCTCAGAGTGAAAATGAACTTCTTCTTCTTCGTCAGTCAAAATTTTGATTGAGCTCCGGACCTGCATCAATCAGTCAAAGGGTTGCATTATTTTACTTATCTGCTTTTTAGTAGGCAATTATATCAAGAAAAGTAGTTAACAGGAAACAAAGGTAGTTTTTTGAAGAAAAAAAGAGGTGTAGTTTCTTCAGTTCCTGCCATAATTTGATTAATTCTGTTGTTTTTTTTTTTTTATGACTTGCATCTGATGGTCTTTCCGGCGTATTGATTTCCTAATGTGATCAATTTTAGTCCTAAAAGATCAACTATATTTCCGCTATTGTTTTCCATTTTGTAAAATTTGAATGCACACAAAACAATTTAATTAAAGAAACACCCCAATAAAGTGATGCACACAGCACGATATGAATTCACAAAATAGTAGGTAGCAGAAAAGTAACAAATGCCTGCGTCGGAGCTTCAATCAAAAAATTGTGTGTGAGCAAGCGTCAATCAAAATTTTCAGAGAGTAAAAGAGAGTAACAAATCGCGATATACTTCAATCATTTGTCTGATGTGTGAACAAAGAGACAAAGAGAATAAAACCAAAAAAAAAACAAAATTTACATTTTGACCATGATACCATTAAAAGGTAGGTTCACATTTAAATGGCTGCTCAAACAACAAGTTTTGCAAAAACAAAGCTGTGAGAACGCTAAATGTCAAATGAAAAAGGCAACAATAAACAATAAGAAAACCAAAATTCGACCAGCCGCTTTTGACACACAGCTATCTTTTTACTCCAACTTGAGCCTGCCTTATAGTTCTGCCATGATTTTGACAATAACAACAACCAAAGCTCTGCATACGTATGCATTTTCTATCACACTGTTGTTATCTGTAAAGTGCCGTTATCGCAGCAGCCTCACTGTGATGTGCAATTATAACTTCATCAGTTTAATTCATTAACTCGGTGAAGATGGGTGATAATTCAATTAAAAAATACTTTCAAAGTAATGTTTCAAAACTCATAATTGATTGTGTTGTAGTCAATTCTGAAGAAAGTAGTTGTGCATCTAATAACCTCAAAGAGGAGGTCCAATGTGAGCGGTAAGCTTTTTGCATATATTTATATATCCTAACGTGTACTGCGTAAAGATGTAAGGGGAATTCATTGAAAATTATATACCGAGGTCATTTTGATTTCTGCAAAACTTAAAAATCTTAATGAAAAGTTTAAGTTAGAAATAATTATTATTTAATTAAAAAAAAAGACTCAGTTTCGATAGTATCGTAAGTGTTGACGTAGAATTTTTTGTTTGATATACTTACATATTTGGTGATGAATTTTATGATCCTGTTCATTTTTATGTTTCTTGAAAATAAATAAAATTTAAATGTTATGTTTAATAAATAAAAAATTATTTATATTAAATTATAATAGAAAAAAACTCACCGCATCCGAAAACCTCTACATACAAGTTTTCATGCAAATAGGATGAACGGGTTTGGACTTTCTCGCCTTTTTTAAAATATTTGTACCCCAGCGACCTCTGGTGTTCAAGATAGAATAGAGTAGATAAGTCATGAAAACTTACCGTATCCGTAAACCTCTACATACAAATTTTCATGCAAATAAGATGAACGGTTTTGAACTTTTTCGACGTTTTTTTAAAATATTTCTACTACAGCGCCCTCTGGTGTTCAAGAGAGAACAGAGTAAATAAGTCATAAAAACTCACCGCTTCCGAAAACCTCTATATACCAACTTTCATGCAAATCGGATGAACGGCGTAGGAATTTTTTGACGTTTTTTAAAATATTTGTACTACAGCGCCCTCTGGTGTTGAAGAGAGAACAGAGTATATAAGTCATAAAAACTCACCGTTTCCGAAAACCTTTTTATACCAATTTTCATGTAGATCGGATAAATGGCTTAGGAGTTTTTCGACGTTTTTTAAAATATTTGTACTACAGCACCCTCTGGTGTTCAAGATAGTACAAAAAAAAAAAAATAAGTCCACAACACTCACTGTATCAGAAAACCCTTGTATACCAATTTTTATGCAAATCGGATAAGCGGCTAAGGAGTTTTTGTAGGTTTTTCAAAATATTTGTACTAAAGTGCACTCTGGTGTTCAAGATAGAACAGAGTAGATAAGTCATAAAAACTCACCGTATCCGAAAACCTATACATACAAATTTTCATGCAAATCGGATGAACGGTTTCGAAGATAAGCAAAAAAAAAGAATGCCTGTAACCCGATCGCAGCGCCCCCTACCGGGTTCAACCTTTTTTACTGGATAAAAAGTAGCCTATATGATGACTAGGTATATAAGGAACCTAGATGTCAAGTTTAAATTCATCCAGTGGTTTTCGCGTGATGCTTTAACAGACAGACAGACAGACATTAATTTTAAAAATGCGATTTTTGGACTCAGCGTCCTTCAAAACGTCCATCGCAAAAAAAATTTCAAAAAATATTTCATGTACAGATTTTTTTTTTTACAATTTATTATATGTGAGCTGCTCAGAGCACAAGTGGCGTAAGTCTACTTTTGGTAGTTTTGAGAAAATGGAATATTTAGAAAATTTCTTATTTGAAATTCTATGTATAAAGAACTCAGTTTTGCTTACAAGCTATGTCAAGAGAATAAAAAGAGCTATTATATCGTAAAAAATTAACTTAATTATACAAAAAAATAATGAAGAAATTGCATACTAAATTGAATATATTTTTTGAATTTCTTATTTCCGCTGTAGAAATCTAATGTGAGATATTTTAAGAATGTTTTGATGAGGAATGATAGCATTTAGTTCCAGAAGTCGAACAAAACTAGTGATTGTCTTCATTATTAAGGGAGATATAAAATGAATGTACTTACGCCACTTGTCCTCTGAAAAAAATTATATAATTTGTCAGTATTGCATTTTACTCAGAGATTACATAAGCTAGGTGTTTCTAAGCCGGAGGCATAAATAGGTTACATATTCCTCTTCACTTCTATGTACTTAACTCAATTTCGCTAAAAAATGGACTTACGCCACTTGTACTCTGAGCAGCTCATATATTGATATAGACAACAACACAAGCAGTTACGATTCTTGATTTATATAATGGTTTATATGTAGTAGCGCTGCATTTTTTTTTTAATACCAAATTTAAACTAATTAATAATAACCTATGCATCGCTTCTTTATATTGCAACGTCTTATTTTCTCAGGCATAAGGCGGACAAAGCGACGCCACCACAACTGATTGGAGTCTTCGAGCAGACTGAAAGCTTTTTATCGGCGCAAGCATTAATATACGTAAGCATTGCTTGTAAAGCTCTGAGATATTCATAAAACGATTCTATTCAAGAAACAACACGCTGTTGCGTTCGAGATTTCGGCACGAACTAAAGCAAGAAGCATAGGAACGTCAGCAGCAACTGAATCATCAATGCATTTTTTCTCATACAAAAATGTGAATTTTTCTTCTTTTCTTTTGCTATCTTTTGTGGTTTTATTAAAGAAGTGACAAAATCCAAAGTTAACTATTCCTCTTATGCATAAAATGACTGATATTTTGGCATAAATTTTATTATTGTACGATGAATATTAAAGGCTGTATAAGGCCCTAAAGTGTCCACCAAAAAACGTTGCATGGCCTTGAAAGAGTATTTGTGAAAATACCCCCATACAAACCCCGCTGTAAGACGTAATTCTACGTCAAAACACTGATTGGACCTTATCAGTGTGGCTTTCGACCTGCAAAGTCCACCATAGACCAGATTTTCATGCTACGACAAATCCTGGAGAAAACCCATGAAAACCAAATTGACATACATCATCTATTTGTCGATTATAATCATCATCGATTTGTCGGGCGTTCGATAGCCCAAGAAGGGATTGCCTATACGCAACAATGTCTGAGTTCGGTATACCTGCAAAGCTGATTAGACTTTGCAGAATGACGTTGAGCAACACACGCAGCTCCGTCGAGATAGGAAATGACCTCTCCGAAACCTTCAATACCGAAAGAGGTTTCAGGCAAGGCGATCCACTGTCTTGCGATCTCTTTAACATCATCATGGAGGGGATCGTACGAAAGGCCGGTGTGCATCGTAATGGCACCATTTTCTACAAAGGCGTCCAGCTCCTTGCGTACGCTGATGATATTAATATTGTCGGCAGAACCAAGAGAGATGTTACCGCTGCTTTCGCCGCTATCGAAAAGGAATCACCCAAAGTGGGTTTGACGATAAATGAGGGTAAAACGAAGTATATGCTGTCTACAAACAAGGGAGCGCGGCGTTTAGACTCCCACGTTTCATCCATCAGCTATAATCGTTTGAAGTAGTCAAGGAGTTTGTATACCTTGGCACCGCCACTAATAACAACCACGAAGTCGGCCTGGAGATAAAGCGAAGAACAATAATTGCTAATAGGTGCTACTACGGGCTCAGTAAGCAACTAAGTTCCAGAGCCCTCTCTCGATCGACAAAACTAACACTCTACAAGACGCTCGTTCTACCTGTGCTGCTTTATGGCGCTGACGCAGCCGCTCTGGGGGTGTTCGAGAGAAAAGTTCTTTGCAAAATCTTCGGTCCTGTTCGAGTCGGAGATGACTATAGTATCCGAATGAATCACGAGCTGTATGAGCTCTACGAAGCCATTGACGTAGGTCAGCGTATAACGTTGTAACTGTATAAACCTTCCTCAAACTCAAACCGATAGACCCGTTCTCGACTTATGCGCGTTCGCACGTATGCCACTGTGTTTTATATATATAGAAGATAGATATGATTTTTTTCATGGGAAGTTTTGTGTACGGTCTAAGAGTTCGTACGAATTTTTGCTTATACACATTCGGGGCCCTTCTTGTCCGGGGCCCCGTATCTTTGAAAAATAAGAAATATGATGAAACTGTTACTGCTCATTTAATTTGATTTTATTCAATTTTAATCCAGAAAAATTTTTCGAACATATATGTTATTGTTTCAATCTGCTTGCATTAACTTTTATATTTAAAAAATAAAAGTTAATTTAACGGAATTTTTAAAAAATTTATTTATTTTTATAAGTAGAAATTTTTATATAATTAAGTACACAAATAAGTGTACACAGCAGCTGCTTACAGACACTACTCAATAAATCGTTAATTTTAAATAAAATAAAACTTTAATATTTGCTTAACATTTATACATAATGCCTGACTTTAAACAAACAATTATTTTATTAAAAGATTTATTCATTCTTAATGAGAATACAAAATTCTGAAAATTTATTTAAAATTCAAAAGTTTTCCGTATAATTACTCTTCCATAAGCGAACATTCAAAATGCTGGTATTAATTGGACGTGTGCGTTATTTACCAGAAAAATTTAATGACCAAAACAACAAATAAATATTGAAAAAGATTTTCATGTGTAAGTTTTAATCATTATAGATCCATGTGTTACACATCATGGATACGATATACAAAGATGTGCTCTGAATGGAGCTTAAATGTGTGTGGAAGCAATATAATGAACAATGGTTGGGTGAGAAGTTAAGCCAGCCCACGGGTAGCCATTTCTTAATTGGAAAAAAACGCTGGCTTAACTTCATTACATCAGGTGTGTGTGTGTGGGTTTGTAAGTGTATGTTCATACAAAAATATGTATGTTTGTAATATGAAAAAACTCTTTGATTAACGTTGGTAAAAACACGTTGTTTTCAACAATAATCACAGATTTCTGTTGAATAAAAGATGATGATGAAAGAGAAAATTTGCGTAGTTCTAGATAAATTTAAAATTTTTAATGGATTTGTTATTCTACCCGTGCAGTTTCTAACTATATTATATTAACTTAATTGGAGTAGTGGCGTAGATAGATGAGATTTAGAGAATAGATTCCCTTTTGATCCCCTTTTGATTTAACCCTTAACTGGTACACTTGGTCTGTGGGACCATGCAAAAAAAAAGAAAAGATTACAGGTCATTCAATAAGTCCGTAGGATAAGTATGAAAAAAAAACAAAATTTTGATAAAACCCGTTTATATTATTCAACATAGTTGCCTTCGAGAGCGATACAACGAGTATAGCGATTTTCCAACTTTTCGATACCACTTTTATAGTACGATTTCTCTTTCTCGTCAAAATAGGCCTTAGTTTCAGCGATTACTTCATCATTGGACTTGAATTTCTTTCCAGCAAGCATTCTCTTCTGAAGATCTGAAAACAGGAAAAAGTCGCTGGAGGCTAAATCTGGAGAATACGGTGGGTGGGTAAGCAGTTCGAAGCCCAATTCATTAAATTTTGCCATCGTTTTCATCGATTTGTGACACGGTGCATTGTCTTGGTGAAACAACACTTTTTTCTTTTGCAAATGTGGCCGTTTCTTGTCGATTTCAGCCTTCAATCGATCCAAGAGTGCACAGTAATAGTCGCTGTTGATGGTGGCTCCTTTTTGGATATAGTCAATGAATATTATTCTTTTCGCATTCCAAAATACAGACGCTGTTCGTCGACTGCTGTCCACTCAGCTGACTGGATTCTGGTGTGTAATAGTGAAGCCATGTTTCATCCATTGTCACATATCGACGATAGAATTCGATTTTATTGCGATTTAACAGCGCCAAACACTCTTCTGAAGCATCAATTCGTTGTTGTTTTTGGTCGACTGTGAACTCACACGGCACCCACTTTGCACAAAACTTTCGCATACCCAAATGTTCGTGTAAAATGGTAAAAACGCTACCATCTGATATCTTTACAATGTCAGCTAGCTCGTGCACCTTCAATTTGCGATCGTTCATATCCAATTTGTGGATTTTTTTTTGATGTTTTGTGGAATAACAGTCTGTTTTGGGCCTTCACTGCGCTCTGCATCATTTGTGCAGGTACGACCACGTTTAAATTCAGCAATCCACTTTTCAACTATTTGTCTCGATGGAGCAGAGCCCGGATAGTGTTTTTGAAGCCATTGTTTGGTTTCCACTGTATTTTTTTTTTTCATCAAAAAGCAATGCTTTATCAAAAATCGAAATTCACTTCCTTTTTTTTCAATAACAAAATGCTATAACTCACGAATCAATTGTCAGATTGTTGTCAAATTTTTATACGTATCATTTGAAGGTTGGTACTAAATAAAAATCATATGAAAAAAATCTAGTAACGCCATCTATGTGTCATCCTATGGATACTTTTTGAACGTACGTATTTCTCTCATTATGTCACCATTTATGCTCTTACGCTCTCAGTACATTACGCTCGCAGTACATTTCAATGTTTCAGGCGTGTGCATGCTTTCGCATTAATCAGCCGTGTTGCTATTTAAGGCGTTCTTTGAAAAAAATGAAACCATAAACTTGTAGCTACATTTTCTGATGTGTACCAATTAAGGGTTAAGTTGCTTTTTAACTGATAGGTATATCGTCCCCTATTGTACAAAGGATGCTACTGCTCGGAGCACTCATATGTGAGCATGCTCCTTATAGAAGCATTATTTGTCACCTCAAGCAAATACTTGTAGGTCAGTTGACCAATCTCGGTTTCGCCAATAAATGGACGTCCCAGAATGGTCAACCTTATGCTTGCCACCGCCGGACACTGGCACAGAATGTGTGTTGCTGTTTCCGGCTCCTCTAGGCATAACCTACACGTATCGTCCTCGGCCAGAGTCATCTTCCTGAGATGGTATATGTAGGGACCGTGTCTTGTGACCATTGCAGTAAGCCTTCTTAAAGTCCTTGGATTGTATCGGATAACTTTTGCTGCCTCACTAGGAGTCCACTTCAAGGACGCCTTTGATTGCCTGCAATTAACAGCTTCTTCCCACCTTTTACGGTGTTCCGAGTCCATCCATTGTATAATAAGACCTGCCACCATGTTGTCGCCTATGACGATATGTGACTCTGATATGTGACTCAGAATGTCCTCTCACCCACATAAATGTGAGCTCATTTATCTGAGCGCACCTATTGAGTTCGGTAAGACATTCTATGGCCAAACTGGAGGTGGTGTCTGCCCTTTGCATGCACCTAATCACCGACTTATTGTCAAAGGCAATGACTCGGTCATCTATCAGGTGGTCCAGTGCATGCACCACACCAAGTACTTCGGCCTGGTACACAGACACCACGGAACACCATGTCATCTGCATACACCTTATCGTGTGTATGGCCGATTCATCTAGTCTAGCCAGTAGTGAGTCTACAGTTATGTTCCACATGGTTGGCGATAACACCTTGCCCTGAGGATATCCTCCACTTACTCTACCTCTAGTCTTGACTCTACCATTCTGCATGTTGACAGCTCTAAGATTGAATATATTGTCTATCCAAATTGTTATCATTGGGCTTACATTGCGCTCTGTCAAGGCTTGCCGCAGCCTTCCAAAGCATATTTTGTCAAAAACACCCTCGATGTCCATAAATGTGGCCATGGCGATGAGTCCTTTTCAGCAACTCTTACTAATTCCTGAAGAGCACTCTCCGTAGACCTACCTGTTCTATACGTATGTTGGCATCTACTCAGAGGATTATGCATTAGCGAAGTGCTCTCAAGAAAGTCAACGTTTTCAAGGAGAAAGACGTTATACTGACCGTTCTGAACGACTTTACCTCCGAATAAACCTTTTTGCCGGGCTTCGGAAGAAAGACAACTTTCGCCTCTCTCTAGACTCTCGGAACGTACCCAGTCGCTAGGCAAGTAACGAATATACGCCACAGCTTAGGTGCAATGAGAACTTCTCTCCACTGTATCATAGCCGAAAATATACCGTCCATCCCTGATGTTTTGTACGGAGCAAATGAGCGTATAGCACTCCACAGCCAATCCATAGTGATAATCCTTTCGGCTTACAGTCTTTCAATCCTGTGTATCCCTTTCTTCAAGGGTGTCCACGGGTCATCAGACCTAAAACTTTCAGGAAAATGCACCTCCATCAGAACTTGCATCGACTCCTCTAGGTTCTCTGCCATGGTTCCATCCGTTTTTCGCATCAGTCCCCCTTTGGAGAATGGGTCTTTCGAAACCATTTTCTGGAGCCTACATGCTTCTCAAATAGTTTCCATCCCAGAGCAGAAGTCTCTCCACGACAGCCTTTTACGGTATCGTATGAGGTTCTTCAGTTTCCTTTTCCGTGCCTTGTAGTCTACCCATGTTTCTGGAGTTCCCCCTCTCATGTGCCGATTGAAGGCCTTCCTAACATTCTTCTTCAGAGATTCGAGTTCCGTGCACCACCATGGTGTCGCATCACCCTCGTCTATTGAAGATGTAGGACATGCCACCTCGTAAGCTTCGACTATGGCCGAACTAAGATGTTTGACATGGCTTTCAACTTCCGCTGTATTCCCTGATACTTTTATGGCTTTTCGGGTCAGTGTTTCCCTCAACTTCGCCTCATATTTCACAGAATCTGTATTCTTGTGAGTCCTAACCTTCCTGCTATTCCGCTGGCGTCTGATTCCAAACTTGAATTAAAACTGGATGGATCTGTGGTCGGACATGGTTAGCCCATCCACGACCCTCCAGTTTTCTATTCTGTACAGAATCTTTTTGCAAATGTGAGTTACATCAATGACTCCCGCTCGCCTCGCATCAACGAAGGTCAGCTGTGCTTCTCTATTTGCTACCAACAGATTTCAGAAGGTGTTGGTCGTAATAGACTTAATTTTAGTGATTTAGTTCGTATAGTAATTGTCGGCAAATGGACCAAAATTGGGGTTGGTCGAAATATATATACGCCCACTTTTTTTCTTGGATAAGCAAATTTTGAAAAATATAGGAATCACTTGAACAAATAGGTTCCCCTTACACTAGTTTTGGAATTATTTTGGTCATTAGAACTTTTTTGAGTTTATTGGACTCCTAGAACAAGATTTTTTGACGATTGTGTTCCACTTGAACAAATAGTTTCTACCTGCAATATTTTTGAAACAAGTTTAATGATTGTACATTTTGTGGACTCTTTCAACAAAAATCGTAGATTCTTTGGCAAATAGATGCAACTTGAACAAATAGGTTCCACTTTAAATATTTTTTAAACAACTTGGCTCATTGCAACTTTGTTGGGTTTAATATATTCCTTGAAAAAAAATCGTAGATTTTTTTGACAAATGCGTACCCATTTGGATAAATAGTCCTAATTTGGACAAATGGACAAATAGTTTTTGGGCTTAGTGGACTCCTTGGACAAACATTTTTTGAAAAATAGGATCCACTTGGACAAATAGTTTCCATTTACGCTAGATTTCGAACTCGTTGGGTCATTAGCACTTTGTTGAGTTTATTGGACTCTCTGAACAATAATCTTAGATTTTTTGACAAATATGTTCTGCTTGCAATATTTGTGGAACTAGTTAAATGGTTGAAACTTTATGTCTTAGTGGACTCTTTACAAAAATCTTGTATTTTTTGACAAATAGGTTCCACTTGAAGAAAATGGTTCCACTTACACTATTTTTGGAACTAGTTTTGTGGTTGAAACTTTTTGGGTTTATTGGACTCCTTGAACAAAAAGCTTAATTTTTTTGACAAATACGTTCTATTTGGACAAATAGGTGCCACTTGTAATATTTTTACAACAAGTGGATTATTTAAACTTTTTGGTTTAATGAACTTTTTGGACAAAAATTTTATATTTTAGACGATTAAGTTCCGCTTGAACAAATAGGTTCCTTTTTCAATATTTTTGAAACTACATGGGTCATTTGAAATTTTTTGGGTCTAGCGGACTCCTGGGACTAACATATTTTTAAAATAGGTTCCACTTTGACAAATAGGTTCCACTTACAATCATTTTGAAACTAGTTGGGTCATTTGGAACATTTTGGTCTTAGTGGACTCCTTGAATACAATTTTTTTGACAAATAGTTTTTGCTTGGACAAATAAGTTCTAGTTTCAATATTTTTGAGAGTACATGACTCATTGGAGTCGGGTTTAATAAACTCCAAGGGAAAAAATCTTGCATTTTTTGACAAATACGCACCAATTGGACAGATATGTTCCAAATGGAACAATATTTTTGGAACTAGTTTGGTCATTTGAATTTTTTGGAGTTAAGAAGACTGCTTGTACAAACATTTGTTGAAAAATAAATATCACTTGCGCTATTTTTGACACTAGTTAAGTCATTGCAACTTTGTTAGATTTATGACCGATCTTAGATTTTTTGACAAATACGATCCAATTGAACAAATTGGTTCCAATTGCAAAATTTTTGGAACTAGTTGAATGATGGCAACTTTTTGGTTTAGTAGACTGTTTGCACAAAGATTTTCGATTTTTTGCAAAATAAGTTCCAGTTGAACAAATACGTTCCACTTTAAAAATATTGGAACTAGTTGGGTTCCCAACTGTCGAAAATATATCGACTTTTGACTAAGGAGTCCATAGAACGAATAAAGATTAATTTCACCTATCTGTGAGCTCTACTATACCCATTTTTCATTTATTGCCATGTACGGCTCATGAACCATCCCAAGAGCATAAATTGTCTCATTTGCGTACACGCTCGTGAACAAGTACGCTTAATATTTTTTATCCTTCAAGTTCATGAGCTAATTCTATTGTTCTGATTTGAATTTGAATTTGGCTCACGTACACGTACGCGGATAAAAGATACAGGAATGTGTACCTAAATGAGCTGTGTACTAAAATCCTGGAGTAACGAACTAATCCATGTCACAGCTAAGGGTGAAATTAAATGAAGGCTTAGTTTATCTAAACTATGGGTGGAAAATATACCTAAATGTGGTTTTGGGGGTATGGGAGTAGATCGAAGCACCCTGTCGAAGATCCATTCCTTACTAGTTTTAGGTATATCTTTGCTTATTGCGTAAAAAATTCAAGTCCCCTGTAAAGTCAATTGTAAAAAGCTATCTACGCTACTGCTGTTTATTCTTCTTAGTTCTTTGATGTTTTAATGATGATTGATTGATGAAAAATATGGCGTTATTTTTATTTTATTAAGGCTATAAAACATTCATGCATACTTATATTGAAAGCAGGTGCAAAATACACCTAATTAGTCTGAAAGTATTTCACGTTCACAGCTAAGAATAATGTTCTTTTCTTTATATTTCACAAAAAAAATATGTATGCTTTACAACTTTCTCCTTTCAAAATAAAAATTTTGCTGACGCAAAACACCTTTTGAGTAGGTATGCTTTTAAAAGATTTAAGTGCTCCGAGCAATAAAGTCCATGTCTGCCCACTCTTAAGTGCTGGTAGCTCCTTCAAGTTGAACGTGTTGAAATGCTTACCCGCTGCTGCCATTGATTTACACTGTCATCGTTCGTGAAATTTTTTCTTTCGTTTGTGGCATTAAAAAATATTATTACTGCTGCACTAAATCAAATCAAATTTTTGTTCATCAAATCAAAATTTTGTATTTCTTGTTTAGTTATTTTACAATATTTTATACTGATTTTCTGTTATTTGCTCATAACTTTGTTTTGAGGGAAAGGGAGAGGGGTAGGGGAGGGGAATAATGAAAAAAACTTACTTGAGCTTTTAAGCATGCTGTCATTTTTAATTATATTTTTCATGTCACGGACAAAGTACTTCCCTCTGTTGTTTTATTTATATTTTTATTTTTTATCTTTTAAAGGCATGTTCATTGGAAGCCATTAACTGTCAGCTTACACTTTCGTATATAATGAAATATTTAAGCAAAAATATGTCAAGTCTCCATAGAATATGTTATGGCAAAGTATGGCATTCAACATGTTTGATGGTTAATTTAATCAAATATCTGGTTGCACAGTGTGGTAGGAAAAATTAAATTGCAATAAATTAAGTCAATATTATGTCATTGTCTACGAAAGGCTAGACATTAATTTTTAATCAAATTCTTGCTGGGGGTCTTTAAAATCCACCAATGATTAATTAAGTTAAATTAGTTCATACGAAACTGCGACGCACAGTGCTTTGCACAGTGGAAATATACAATGGACGTCATTAATATTCGGTATTCACATCCGTGTTAATTCAAAAGCTAATTAAAGTATTTAAAATCGTCATATAATATTTTTAATTATTAAATTTTATTTCGTAATGAAGTATATAAGAAAATTATAAGAGAATCTAAAATAAATAACTTTTCAGTTTCTATAAAAAATTATAATGACTTAAGGTGCTCATAATATCTTAAGTCATAAATATTCGGTATTTCATACTTGAGGCACAATTCGGTTTGAAAAGCAACATTTTAAACAAATATTAATACTTAGCAGGATAGCCTTTTGGCTTTATGACTTCATTTCCGCATAATTTGGCATATTTTCCACAATTTTTTTGGTATAATTAATTGAAATATTACTCCACTCTTGTTGCAGCTTCGCTTTTAATTCGTTCACCGATGATATTGTGTGTTGACGAATACGACGGTCCAGCTCATCCCACAAATTTTCTATTGGGTTGATGTCTGGTAATTCTGGGGTTGGTAGCAATCCTTTGGGGCAGTTATAAAGGAGCCATTCCTGAACTAAGCTTGATTTGTGCTTGGAGTCGTTATCTCGGTAATATTTAAAATTTGCCAAAATACCCAGCTTTTCTGCACTAGCTTTTAAATTTTGTTTCAATATATTCAGGTATGACTCCTTGTTCAAAATGCCATCAATAAAAACTCGTTTTCCCACTCCACTTGACCACATACACCCCCACACCATGACGTGGCCGTTACCGTGCTTCACCGTTGGCCGTAAATTCTGTGGTCGTAGTTCTTCATTAGGTTTCCGCCATACCATTACGCGCCCATCTGACCGGAATACGTTGAACTTGCTCTCATCTGCAAATAAGACATCATTTCACCAAGACTGTGGCTTGCAAATGTACTCTTTGGCGAAATTTAAGCGTGCTTGTCTATTTCGAGGCAATACTAGTGGGTTACGGCGAGCAACGCAACCATTATAACCTTTTGCATTTATCGTTCTTCGGATAGTAGACGTCGAAACATGTTTGCCAACCGGGTGGTAACCGGGGATTAAACGTAATTTTTCTCTATATAATATTTTTCTCTCGTTCGGTCAGCTTCCTTGGATTGTCAGCTTGCTTAAGTAAGTAAATTCTTCCCTCGTTTTTGTAACGTCGAACAATGTCTCGTACTGTGTTATGCTTCATGTTAACGATTTCGGCAATTTTTTTGTTAGTTTCGCCATTATAATGAAACATTACAAGTTTTCTTTGCTCAACAGTAAAATTTTTTCCTTTTCGTCCCACTTTTAAATACTATTGAAATATCAGTATAAATATCATTTAATAAAACAAAAATCACATTTTTCAAAAATATCGCAATTAAGTTTACCTAAAATATACTCCTTTTAATATTGTTTTCACACAAAAACTTTGAACGCTAGGAAAAACCGAATACTAATGACTCGTGATTTATTTACGTTATTCTAACTGCAGAGTTGCACTTCACAGGGTGCATTTACTTACTTACTTACTTACTTAGTTGGTCGTAACAACCCGTGTCCGGGTTTCAACCGACCTCATCAGCTCTCGCCAGGCGCCTCTGCTTTGCGCGCGCCTTCTCCAATCGGATACACCAAATGCGGTTAGGGCTTCCTCAGCCTGGTCCATCCATCGGAGGCATGGTCTCCCTCGTCGTCGTTGACCAGCGACCCTCGCCTCGAGCACCTTTTTCGCTGGAGCTTCGTCGTTCATACGATGGACATGACCCAGCCAGCGTAGTCGCTGCACAGTTATACGCCGAACTACGTTAATGTCATCGTAGAGCTCATACAGCTCGTGGTTCATTCGGATGCGATAGTCATCGCCGACTCGAACAGGACCGAAGATTTTGCAGGGTGCATTTAATGACATAAAATGGTTATTTATCGTGTGATTACACTCAAATTGTTAATATGATGTAATTTAATTGAAAATGTTTGTTTTTTTTTCTTAATAGAAGATATTTTTTTAACAAAAATTTTAATACCGAATATTAATGACAGTATAAAAAAATTTGTGCTCTCGGAATTGTACAAATTTGGTATCATTCGAGAGATAAAACTCTTCCATTAAGCTAAATTGAAATAGTTTTGCTTAAAAATTGGAAATGTAGGCACGGCATCATCTAAAACTTGTCTAATTTTTTAGTAATTTGCAAGATAGTGTCCGATGTGTTCTGGATACTCACAGTACAAATTCTTCTAAAAGTATATTTTTAATTGAAAATGTGAATAAAAAAAAGTCTTTAAAAGAAAAGAATATGTTCCATTATTGGTTTTTAAAATTATTGAATTAAAGTAAAAAATAGAATTTTGGTAAATTTATAAAAAAAAAAAGAAATACAGTTTCGATAGCATCGTGTGGACGTAGAATTTTTATTTGATATATTTGTAGATAAATTTGTTGTTCTTGTCAATTTTAATGTTGGTTGAAAATAAATATAATGCACTAATAATTTGTTTAAAAAAATTATAAATAAATATTTCGGAATAATATGAGTTTATTATTTTTCCTGGTGTAAAGAACTTATATATATATTTTAAATTTAGTTGAAAATTTAAATTTTAAGACCCCCATACAAACCGCGCTGTAAGACTTAATTCTACGTTAAAACTATCATAAACGACAAATTTTGCAAATTTGGATAGACATTTATTAACACCATGAATATTATTGATGGCGATTTTTTTCGTAATTGATTACCTTGGGCCTTTATCTTAAGGGCTATGAAAAGATAAATTCCACTTTGTTCCACCTTTTTGCGAAAATCCATTTTGAATATATACCTTTAAGTCAGTGTCGGGCAAAATTGAAAAACCTATTCACATGTAATTGAGCTAGATTTGCTGCCGACGTCAATGTTTTCACATGTACACAATAAAAATTTCGTGTGGCGTACGAACAGTAGCCGAGTTATGACTTTGGTTCGTGCTTATGAGAAGCTGTGAGCTTAATTTTGCTATTCAAATCATGTCAGTTGACGTTAAGCATTCAAGAAGGCAAGAACTCGCTTCTGCTCGCTTCGCAACTACAGAGAGAAAAATGTTTAATGATAAATGGATGCTAGATTTCTTTTTTATAGAAAATACAAACGCTGTAGCGCAATGTCTTATATGCGAACGCACTGTTTCTCGTTCCGTATTGATGTATGTGCAAAGGCATTACTCGGTTTGTCACGCACAATTCAATTTAATTTTAGGAGAAGAACGAAAACTAAAGCTTTTCGAATTAAAAGCTAAATATTTTTTAAGGTTTATTGCTGATGATTTTAATCAAAATATAAATAATTCTTATATTCATCATAATATTTCTTCATTACAATTTAAAAAGCCATCCTATGCTGTGTCATTGGCCTTGGCAAAAAAATGCCGACCGTATGAAGATGGTATGTTTTTTAAAGAATTAAGTCAGGTTGTTTTCAGTTTTTTTGGGGAGCAAGGAAATGAAATGCAACAAATTGTAGAACAAATACGTTTATCCAGAGGAACAATAACTCGCCGAACGGAAGTTATTTGTAAATATTTATATTTTACCACTAAGCAAAGGTTATTAAACTGCAAATTTTTTTCTATATGTCTTGACGAGAGCACGGACATAAATAACTTAAGCGTATTAATCATATGTGTTAAGTCAGTTGATGAAAACTTACAAACAACAGAGGAAATACTCTCCGTTCTTTCAATGCATGGGCATGTTACAGGCGAAAACCTCTTTAAAATACTACAACAAAATGTTTTTTCACTTTTTAACAAAAAAAAGTTGACTGCGATTTGTACTGATGGAGCCAGAGTGATGACTGGAAAAAATCAAGGGCTGATAGGTTGGTTAATGAAAAATAATATAAAAATTCCAGCTTTTCATTGCATTATCCATCAGCAGTCGCTTTTTTCGAAAGAGTTAAACCTTTCCTATGTAACGGAAATAGCCATCAAAATTATTAATGCAATTCGAGGGGGGCATAATGCACTACGGCACAGAAAATTTAAAGATTTTCTCGATGAACTTGATGCCGAGTTTGGTGATTTAATTTTGTTCACAGAGGTTCGTTGGCTTAGCCGTGGTAGGAGCTTGCAACGCCTTTTTGATTTGAGGAATGAAGTTTTACTGTTTTTGGAACAAAATTTCTTTTCAAAATCGGATGATTTCATTTCAAACCTTAAGAATAAAGATTTTTTATTAGACTTAGCCTTTTTATGCGACCTTACTCTTTTATTAAATCAATTAAATCTGTCACTGCAGGGTAAAAACAGACATATTTTTGAGCTAGTGCCTATTGTAGAACACTTTGAGCGCAAACTAAATATTTTAATAATTCAATTAAAAAATAATGATCTGTCCAATTTGGATAAAACCAGGATAATATGGTCAGATAATTTAAATTTGAATAAATTAATAGACTATACAAGGATTGTTGAAGAGTTATTAATAAATTATAACAAAAGATTTCAAGATTTTCAGATAATTAAAACCGCAATTGAATTGCATAATAATCCTTTAATTTGCAAAATTAACGACCAACCAACAGAAATACACGCAGAGCTAACAATGCTGCGCAATGATATAAGCCTTCCCTTGGAAATGGGTCAACATTTTTGGAAACAGGTAAGAGAGGAAACATATCCAAATATTAAACATGAAATCTTCAAAATATATTCTATGTTCAGTTCCTCATACGATTGCGAGGTTGGATTTTCAACCCTCAAAATTATCCAACATAAATTTAGAAACCGTTTATCAGATGAACATATCTCAGATTTACTGCGCATTAAAAGTTATGAAGGCAACATAAATATAGACGATATAATAGAATTTGAAAAGTTACTATAAAAATAATAATAATAATAATAATAATAATAATAATAATGATAATGATAATAATAATTATAATAATAATAATAATAATAATAATAATAATAATAATGATAATGATGATGATGATGATGATGATGATGATGATGATGATGATGATGATGATGATGATGATGATGATGATGATGATGATGATGATGATGATGATGATGATGATGATGATGATAATAAAATAATAAATAATAATAATAATGATAAATAATAATAATAATAATAATAATGATAATAATAATAATAATGATAATGATAACAATAATAATGATAATGATAATAATAATGATAATAATAATTATAATAATGATAATAATAATAATTAAAATAATAAAAAATGATAATAATAATTATAATTATAAATCATAATAATTACAATTATATAAATAAAACATAAAAAAAATGCATTTTATTAACAGTGTAAATAAAACCAGCGCTGTCGCTCTCTCATGGACACAGACACAAGCTTGCATGTTTATGTATTGTTTTGCCCGACACTGCTTTAAGTCTATAAGTTGCTTGAAATTCCGAACGCAACTCTATATACGAGTATAAGGAGGCAATACTTTTTATCGAGTTATTAGGTGTGTTTCCGTACTCTACACTGTGTAAGATTTCTGTAAGTTCAATTTTAGAGAGTAAAAATTAAATGTGAGAATAGTTGCAAAGGTACGGAAACAGCTTCTAGTAACCCTATAGGAACAAACTAACTTGTTTTTAAAAACAACTAATTAAAAAACTAGTTTAAAATAAACTAGTATATGAAGTTGTGTGCATTATATTAAGGCGGCATCCACTTCAATTCTAAATAGTTTTTATTGCATTATATATGAAGTAATTGAAATACTACTTTAAAACAAGTGGTTGATAAACTACTTTGAATTATATTAAGGCGGCAACTACTCTGATTTTGACATGTTTTAATTGCAAATTCTTATTAGATTACAAGTTAATATATATTTAACCATGTTATTTCATTAAATATTATTAACTTTAGGCTTCACTAACATTTTGTTTCAAAAAGACATATTTTAACACCTCATCACTTCAGTAGTAAAGACGCACGCCTTTCCCTACGTAGCGTCGAGTCTGTTTCATCACTTTATTGCGATTGACACTTAAAAGAAGCACTAAGCAAAATATCTGTGTGTCCATCGACCATGATTGATGATTGCCAAGCGTGGAAAATCCCGCTGACACTCTTGTTTAGCTCATATTTTGAAATGAAGCATCAAAAAGCTGGCCCGTGTTAAATAACAGGCGCAGTATCCACACAATTCCGATCAATTGGATCGGCACCTTCGCTCATGTACCCAGGCGGTGGCGTGACCGTTTTTGGAAACTGCTTCCGTAAACTGCATTCACGTAATGAATTTATGTATATATTTTTTTTAATATATACACAGCCAAATAAATTATAAATAAATAATTAAATTGAAATTTAACTAATTTAACAAGTAGTTCAACATATATGCAGACAAAAGTAAATTGACTTTTTTAGCGGACATCACCATACAAAATATGTTAGTTCGTTCTATGGAAAAAAGTCAGAATTTCAACTAGTTGTGGTTGACAAAAAACTACTTTTTCAACTACTTTTAAATTAGTTGATTTTCCTACAGGGAAACTACTCGTATGAGCAACGGCTGCGTTGCAAATGCATACATATTCAAACACATACAATTTTTTTTGTTGTGCTGTGGCTAGCTGAACATACGTTAAAAAGAGAAGAGTAGAGAGCCACATCGAGTTTATTGAAACTCTCTCTGCTGTGAGTATGTATTTTGTTGGTATTTCTGCGTTGTTGGTATTTTGGTGTGCAACGCTGATTTTTGAAGCGAAGCTTTTTACTCCTCGTTCTGTGATTTGCTTGGAGTGAAATCGAAAAATTATCGACAGATTTTTTCTTGGAAATTTGATGGTTTCTTTGTTGCTAGAGCTTATTACAACAAGAAAATTTAATACTTTAATATTAAATATTAAAAAGCATTTTGGCCCGACGTGGGGATCGAACCCATGTCCAATCGAATGTAAGTCCAATACATTGTCCACCAGGCCACAAGGGCTTGTTGGAAACAGTTGTTAATTCAATCTTAATTATAACATAAGCTATGCTGCAGTAGATCGTCACCATCTATCAATAGATAGAGGATTGTGTATTTGCTATGTAACCAACAAAAATTTGCTTTTTTTGCCACAAGCTGTCTCCAGCATCGGTGTGTTTGTATTGTAAATTCGTTTTTGGTGCTGTTGGCATAGAGCGTAAATTATGATCTAGAGATTGCATCAACTCTGCTAAATCTCTGGCATGTGTTAACAGAGTTATTTTACTTAAAAGTGTGAAGGAAAAAAACTCTGTTAACCTCTGTTAACACATGCCAGAGATTTAGCAGAATTGATGCAATGTCTAGATAATAATTTACACTCTATGCTGTTGGTACGAAGAAAATTAGCAATGCCCACAAGTGCGTTCACTTGTTCGTTTTTAAGTGTCAAAAACCGACGAACTTGAGAACCTCCTCCTTTTTGAAGTCGGTTAAAAAAATAGATGATATCATTAAATATGGAATTAACAAGCGCATGCATGAGTCAGTGCAGCCAAGTTCACAACCATGTGTGGAGAGATAAAATGGAGAGTCGCTGGCATTATATGCCCGTACATGTAATTGGCGTGGAGATTTGGCATTCAACAATAAGAAAATAAGCAGTATGTTTTGTGTATATATGTAATTTATTTTGTTATCTTAAATTTTTGAATTTAGAAGTTAATTTATTAGAATGAAAATATTATTAAGCTATCAAATCTATGTAACTACGAAAAAGCTTCGCTTCACTCGCCATAAAATTTCCATACCGCGGGCAATATATGAAATTGATGCTAAATGAGTAAACTCCAAAAACAGTGTATCTCGAATAATATTGACACAACGGCACTGAAATTTATTGTATGATAGTACAGGGGTAGGCAGAATTATTAAAAATTACGCTGAATAAAGTAGGCGTTATTCGACAAATGGGCGTGGAAACACTAGAAAAACACTCTATCTCAATTAATATTGACGCTGGGGTACTGAAATGAAGTACAGGGGTAGGCACAATTATTACAAATAACGCTCAAGATAGTGCGCGCTTATTAAACAAAGGGGCGTGGCAATATTAGAAAAACACTATATCTCGAATAATATTGACACTAGGGTAATAAAACTCGTTACAAGAATGGGTATAATTATATCAAAACACGTGATATCTAATTAAAATTTAAGAGACAGATATTTGAAATAACCAACACACTTTCAGAATTTAATAGAACACGTTTCTTAAGATCAATTATATTTATGTAGTTTATACACTTTTTTCGAAAATTTATCATATTCTCTAAAAGAGAAGAAATAAAAACTTTTTTAAAAAAAAAAATAACCGACTACAAAATCACTACAAAGTAAAAAATAATTTTAAAATTACTTTTCTTTTTAATTTCTTGGTCATATTTGATAATTTATTTAAACATATTATTACATTGCAACACTTATTATATTATTTTTTCAAATATGTTTTATTATCATAAATATATTAATTTCTTTATGAATACAAAAGCTTTGAAGTTGGCGTTTCTGATTAAAAGTCTGATTATATTGGCGCCGACCTTAAAAGCTTTTGTATTCATGAAGACACTCATATATTTATGATAATAAAACATATTAGAAAAAAATAAAATAATAAGTGTTCCAATGTAATAATATGTTTAAATATATTATCAAATATGACCAAGAAATTAAAAGAAGAAGTTATTTTAAAATTATTTTTTACGTTGTAGAGATTTTGTAGTCGGTTTTAAAGAAAAAAAAATTTTTATGCAAATTTTTACTAATTTATTGCATTAGTAGCTGTGTCAAAAGATAAATAATATAAATATATAAAAACTTCAGCTTTGCCTCGCTTTTTTTAAATAAAAGATTTTCAAAATACCTCTAAGGGCCAATTTTTCAGTGCGAGTTCAACTCAGTTTCTAGTTTAAACTAAGTCTAAACCAAGAAGCAAATTTTTCAGTGAATTTTAACTAGAGTTTAAACTTTGTTTAAACGCCCAATCTTGGTGGTTTACACTTTGGTTAACTTATCATATGCTTTTGACAGCTCAATTTTCGGCAAAAAGAAAAATAAATTTTCTAACAAACAAAATATAATGAATTCTGACGAGGAAGACCTTAGTGATGCAGAAATGTTTAACATATTAAACATTACAGTTTTAAGGAGAACAAGAACTGTTCGATTGCGACCAAATCTTTTTAATGAATATGGGGAAAAAGATTTTTATGACAGATATAGGCTTTCAAAGGCATCTGCACATAGCGTTTTGGTTCTTATTGGCCCACACATTAAAAAAAGAACATCCTGGTAAGTAAAATTATCATCCAAGTTTAGCATTGCTTCGACACTTTCAGCCAATAACCTTCCTTTATGCCTGGCCTGGGTAGCAAAAGCAGATGTAATTCCATGGAGAGATTATAAGCGCTGGCGATTGTGACATGTAGCCTCCAGCAGAACCTTCTATAACGGACGGACAGACGGACATGGCTAAATCGGTTCAGGAGGTGACGCTGATTAAGAATATTTATACTTTTCTATACCGGCCACGCCTCCTTTTGTGCGTTATATACGTTTGCACAAACTTAATATACCCTTACCATTCTGGTGTTGGGTATAACAAAGCCTTCCTTTTGGAAGGTTTTGATTTTAAAGTGTTCGATTTGAGGGCTTAAGCTTTTCCGATTTGGAGAATTTTGCTCTTTAAGATTTTGATAATTTTTGGATTTTCTGATTTTTAAGAGTTTTGATTGCTTCCCAGGCTATGGCAAAAGCTTAAGGCTAGGAACCGACATGCTTTTTCTGACTGCGACATTTTAATCATAGAAAATCAGCAAAGATTTGGTTAAATGATTTTGTAATTGCATGTCAGAGCACGCTCCTATTAATATTTTCACATTATTGGTTTCCATAAATTTAGTTTCACGCAACTTATTATACCATTTCGGCACCTAGTCTAAGCTTTTAAAAGCCAAACAAGTAGTGGTTGTATGTGGTTTTGAAACGGTGGCACGACTGCTAAATAAACTATTTTATTTAATTCAACGAAATTTAATAGGAACAATGCTTTAAATGAGGAGGAAATGCTTTTAATTACTTTGAGAATTTATGCAACTGGAGGTATGCTGAGGACAATTGGCGACTTATATAAAGTTTCGCCTTCAACAGTTTCGAATGTGGTAAAAACTGTTTCGCATTATATAACGCTGCTTAGGGAAAGATTTATCATATTTCCAAGCACCGCCGACGAGCTTTTAAAAAATAAAAAAGGATTTTATGACATAGCTAAATTTCCCAAAGTCATTGCAGCCCTTGATTGTACACACGTTAGAATAATATCTCCAGGTAAAGTTGAAATATCAGCACCTCGCTTCTCTTACTTTTCTCATTGAAATTTGTCACATTGCACTCATTATGCACTCATTTACAAAATTAAATGTGATGCAAAAAGAGTTTAAAAGTTACAAAAGCAAGGTAAAAAGCTGTAAAGGATTTCAATCATATGCAACATTAATTAATTTATTATTAAAAAAAGGATTAAATCAAAATGATTGCTTATTTTTACATTATAATTTAAATATTTGTAATAATTTACAATTTTAAATATGCAGGTGGAAATAACGCAGAACTCTTCAGAAATCGGAAAGGATTTTTTTCTCTAAACATTCAAACGATGTGTGATGCCAACCTGAAAATAACAAATATTGTGGCGCGATGGCCAGGTTCTTCGCACGATTCCAATATTTTAAGAAACTCTAGGATATACTCCCGCCTAGAAAGTGGCGAGTTTGGTGACAGTATTGTTGTTGCCGACAGTGGGTATCCAAATAAAAAATATATGATGACACCACTATTAGAAGTTCAAAATCCTGAAGAAAATCTGTACAATGAGTCTCAAATCAGGACACGCTGCTCAGTAGAAAGAAGCTATGGAGTTTGGAAGAGGAGATTTCCAATTTTGTCCCTTGGTGTTCGCCTTAATATTAAAAAAGTTCAAAGTATTATTGTAGCAACTGCTGTATTGCACAACATATGCTGTATAAATAACGAAACTGAAATTCCTGTCTTATCTAGAGAGTTTTTAGAAGCAATCAATTTTGTCCTTTCAGTACCTAATAACCGATGGAGGGAAAATTCAAACGCAAATAACATAGAAAGACGTGTTTTAATAAATCAATATTTCAAAAATTTATTGGCAAACTAATATTTATTTTTAAAATTCAAGTATTATTTTGTATTAACAACAACAAAAACAAAAATCAGATCAACTGAAAAACAATGTGATTTTTTGGGTTAGTTTTGGTTATACATAAATAAAATATAAATAAAATATAAATAAAAACATATCTTACAGTTCAACTAAAAATGAGAAAAAAATAAAGGAGATCAATTGAGATGCATATTTTTTTTTAATATATTGCGACGTGTTTAGGACCGAATTTATAGGACCTCCTCCAGTCCTATAAATTTGGCGCTTTTCTTCTGAAAAGTTTTTTTTTGCGTTTTTTTTTAAATTATGAAACTTTGTTTTTAAAGTTTCAGAGCTGCGGAATACTCCTCCGAATTGGGTGTTGAATTTATTTTCAATTTTTTTCCAGGCACTATTTTTTTGCTCAGCGGACGTCCGATCGGTTTTTTTGCATTCAATTATGCTTTTATATTCGACGATTGTTTGCATTAGAAATTCAATTTCCGAAGAAGAAAAATTCGCGGTTCTTTTGCTCATTTTGTTTAAAGTTTAAATAAAGGCAATATCGTCAGCTGTTGCAAATAAACATAAATATATCGATTATTTCTTGACGTATAAAAGTGTTACCATATCAAATTATAAAAAACAGTTGGTTAAATAATTCGCACTGAAAAACTGCTTCCGTAGTTAAACTCTGATCAATTTTAATCAACGTTTAACTAAACTCTTGTTAACCAAGGCTTAAACCAGCACTGAAAAATTGGCCCTAAGTAATGCTTGGCCAACTTTTGTATGCACCTTGTAACGAAGCTCCCGGTCTTCCGAGTCTATAACTAAGGTAAGCTCGCCGGGATTCCCTGGTTCTTACAAAATTTATATTAAAATTAAGAAGACGAGTTGGTTTAGTTCACTTTCTTTATTGAGTTTTTAATTCAATAGTACATTTTGAGGCTATGATGAGGGGTATAACGTGTGGCCCGAAGTTTCATAGGATCCTGATTTTGACGTGGTTCTCTAGCTGGCTGTCGCAGGATGTTTATTTTTTTTTTTTTTTTTTTTACTCACCCACATTAATGTTATTTATACACTTAGTATCCTGCGGTAGACAACAAAAAGTAATATATTCTCATTTAATAAATATATATTTAAACAAATGCTTGCAAATATATACTGGTTTTTATAATGAAATCAGTGACGCTTTAATACAAAACAATTAGGGGCTTTGTTTTTTTTTTTATTTTTTTTTTTTTTTATATTTTGTGCAGTTAAGCTTAATGGAATGAGAATGAAAGAGCATTGGAGTACTTTAGTTTGTTATTTTTACAAGTGATACATCTCGAAACCAAGGGTGATGAATAATTTTCCTAGCTACCATTAATTCCCATGTGCAAAGGATATGAATTCTTGTGTGTGGGTTTGGAGTGGTTTTTTATATCCACTCATAAAAATAAAATTTTGTATAATGATAAATACACTCATAAAAATTCAATTTCAATACCTAAAACCACCAGGTATTGTTTTGAAAATTTAAAATTTCCTTAATTATAATTGAATTAATATTTAAATTAAAAATATTTACATTTGTCTGAATAAATTGAATATTTTAAAAATAAAAATCGAATTTTCTTCAAAAAATATGTTTTTCGAGCGAAAGAGAAATAGCTTACTTGACTTATTGATTCTGTACTTGCTTGTCGACCAAAGTTCTATAGCCTAGAGCAGTGTTTGCTAACCTTTTTCAGCTGGTGACCCAACCCAGCTTTCGTTATTGGAATATCTCCACGGTCCATCGTAGGCTTAATAAAGACAATGAAATTGCAAAAACTGAATGATCTACTCGTAAAAATGTGATTTCGTAGGGTATTTTTTCAATAACTTCAAATCGAACTTTTTAAAAATTTGAACTTAAAAATGAACACCAGTATTTTATGCTTATGTAAAACTGGTCGCTGATATAATTTTCAAAATCAAATTTTTGATAAATATGAAATTGAAGTCAACAACACTTCTACAATCACAAAGTTATTATTTTTCAAATACATTCATTCCCCACTTACAAAGGAATGCATCTTTTTTAAAATTGGATACTGTAGAAAAAAATAAATTTTTATCAGAATATATTTGCACAAGAAATAAATTTTTTCTGTGAAGTCGGATATTTGTCGGATATCAGCTATTTTCGATAGTGTTTGTGTTTTTTGTATGGAAGGAGCGAATAAAGCAACAAAAAATAACGCAAATATGCATTGAGAGTAGCAAAAAGCTTATTGCGGGGAAAACCCAACATATTAACTCTTATTCAGGTACAACAACGCGTAGATTGCAAGCTCACCTCAGTGCAGAGTGTATGAAAAGAGAACAGAGAACAAATAAAAAGTGATTCTCTTGCGCTACACGACCTGTTGCTACACGACCTATTGTTTACATTTATTCGCTTGCAGCTATGCTTGCAGTGACTGCTACAGCAGAGAATCAGGGTATATTCAGCAGATGAATATATTCATGCAGGTCTCTAGTATTACCGCATGTTTATGTAATCCTAAAGAAGCACTCTCGTTAACGTCACTGTTAACGTCAGCAATAAAATCGTCACTACTGTTAAGGGGGTCTTCTCATTGAGCAACTTTTTTTTTCAACTTTTTTTTTTTCATTTATTTACAGCTTGGGTAGTTGTGAATATGCCCCTAAAAGGATTTTTAGAAATTCGAAATACTTTAGAAGATACAGCCTTTTTTGTGAAGCAAGGTCTGATGGACAAGAAGGTGATGGAGGTAATAAAACCAGCTAACGAAGCGCTGTCGGCAGATAATTTGCTTGAAAGATGCCTTGGATCTGAAACTCAGAATTCCAATGAGTCCTACAATTCTGTTCTTTGGTCACTTTCGCCCAAACACATCAACTCAGGCGCACGCACCATCGAAGTGGCCAATTTCATTGCAACGTGCCTCTTCAACGACGGTTTTATACCCATACTTAAAATTATGGGTTTGATGGGTATTGCGATTGGCAAAAACGCATACGAATACGCACTATCTCGCAATGAAGACAGATTGAACCGATCAGAGACTCGAGCTGCGGCATCATCAAAAGCTGGCAGAACGGCTCGCAGAGCAGAGAGGGCAGCAGAAAGCAGTTTCTACGAAAAAGAGGAAGGTGGCCTGTATGGAGCTGGCATCGCCGACTAATATTTGTAAGTAAAAATTGTCAGCTCTTTAAAACTGCATTTAAACATTTTTGATTTTTTTTTTTTCCCCCAAAAAAATTACTTCAACCTTTAAACGCGTTTATCTCGAACCCACGTTTTTCGAACTGGCGGCCATGATATCTCCAGTTCAACTGAACCGATTTTCATGAAACAAAATGGAATCGACGCAGAATTGTCACCATTCTCGGGTGAACCTCGACCATAATTTTAAAAAATTTTTTACTATTTTTTTTTTACACTAAACTACAAAAAAAAAACCCGAAATCGAAATTTTTTTTTTGAATTGCCGCCATTTTGTCAAAAAAAATCACAAAATTAAGCTTGAGGTTCACCCGAGAATTACATCTATACTGATTATAACCCCGTTTTTTTTTCATTTCAGACGCTCCGGAGACCCGGAATCGTGGCCGCCGTGACGACACCTTTTTTTTCACCACCAACTTTGAAGTCTCATTACTTTTTGAACAGCCCACGTATCGAGGCAAAAAAACTTTTTTATTTACTTTGAACCTTTTGTAATACAATAAATAAAAAAAGTTTTCAATTATTCTTTGCGTTTTCAAATAAGAATATTTTTAAAAAGGGTCAAAAAAACGGGTTTTGAATGAGAAGACCGCCTTAATATCATCACTGTTAACTTAAGCATTGTTAAGGCTTGCACTGTTAATGCCTGCATTTATGATTTACCTACCAGGCAAGAAGAAAACATAGCAACGCTTTTGTGTTTATTGGATTTGGACCCCCACATGGGTGGCAGATGGCGGTAAGTGTGTTCAGAGGTAATGTTGAAGGCCTAAAACTATAGGGCCAGCTCATATATTTGACCTGTTTAGGGGTCAATACCGCTGAGATATATCTTACAATCGACAGTTTTGGTGTTTTTTGTATGGTGACCCCCCAGAAGTGTGGCTCATAGGGGCATGTGTGTTAATAAGAAATGTTGGAAGGCTAAAAATAATAGGACCTGCTTATATATTTGACAGCTCTAGGGCTTAAATCGGGATATATAAACTATAATCGACAGTTTTTGTTTTTGCAGATAGGGGGTAAGTGTGTTCAGAAAAACTGTTGAAGGGGGAAAAAAATAAAAGGACCAGCTCATATAATTGACATTTTTATAGAGGTTAGGTGTGTTTAGACCCAGCAAAAAATTTCAATGAGCATTACTTGTATGCACATAAAGAGCGCTTTATTCTCCTTGCAAGTAGTGCTGTTCGTATACCGCTATATTTGTAGCACTTTCCGTAACGATAACGTTGCACTTGAAAAGAAAGTTCAAAAATTTAGGTGAAAAATTTTAAAAATTCATTTTGAATAAACAAAATTTGATTTGATTTTATCAAACTTGCTCTTATTTGTTATTAAGAAAAAATTTGTTCGTGTTTGTCGAAATGCCCCGGTAATCGAAATGCCCCGGTTCAAACCTGGCTGGCGGCGATTATTTTTCGTTTTTGTTTTGTTTTAAAAAGTTGCTTCTTAGTTTTTCTATTATTATAAACCAAATTTTACACCTAAATTGTGGCGGCCATGGCATACTGGTTGGGGTGCTTGCTTTGTATGCGAGATGCCCGGGTTCAAACCCGTGGCTGGGTGATTGTTTTTTGTTTTGTTTTAAAAATTTTAAATATTTACGTATAGCGCCCGGTTCTTGCTACGTTTTTATATCAAATATAAGGAGAACAAAGCGCTCGGCTCTCGCTACGATTTCATATTTTCTGCAGCGGGAGCGGAGCGCATACATCTGATGACATGACTATGTTAAAAAATGCGCTAAACACAAGGAGAATGAGGCGCTCTACTGTTTTTTGGAGCGCTTCAGATGCGCTAATGGAGCGCTCGCTTTCCTGTTGGCGAAGAAATGTTGAAGGATCACCTCTTTGAGTAAATTCAGAAGAAAGTTTTTTTTTTCAAAAATTTAATGAATTATTCAAAAGAAGGTTCTTAAAGACTCAAAAAATATTTACCGAAAAATTTTCTTATGTGACTATGATACTTACACTGAGAAAAAAACATACTTTAAAATTAAACAAAAAATTTTAAAATATAAATTTAACGCTTTTGTGTTTCTACAGAACAAAATTTAAAACAAGCGTGTTTTTTTTTATAATTCTCATTTCATATTCTCATTCTCATATAAAGCACACTTTTTTTATAAATTTCTCTTATTAATTCTTTTTTATAACAAAAAATTCGTCGCTATCTGAGATTGAATTAAAAAATTATGGGTAGTAGAGTCATTGAGCAGACAATTGAGACCAAGCTGAGAAAAACCATTTGATTGTTTGAAAATATTTTTTAATTGGACTTACAAAATTTAAAGGTAAGATGAAATAAAATCTAATTAATTATTGTAATACATAACATATTTCAATATTACAAACCGCAATAAAACAAACGTCATCGAAAGGAGCTTAGATTTAGTATCACGCTGATCACGAATCTGATGTCAAAAACGAGTAAAAATTAAAAAAATGGCATCGAAAAATGGGGGTTTAAAATATTTTTTTTCAATATAAAAACTTTTGTTTTGAATTTTATTTTTAAATTAATATTTTTAACTGAAAATGTTAACATTAAATGTATATTTAAAAACATTGTTTTGAAAACAAAAGCTTTTGTTTTAAATTTTACTTTACAAACATTTGTGTTTAGCTGAAATGAAATTGTTTAAAGCTCTATTTCAAAAACAAATTCGTTTAAAATGAACACAATTTCATTAAATTTTAACACATATTTCCCTCAGTGTAGTGATGACTTTAATATTAATTTTGATGTGGCGAAATTTCGACCACAGGCGATACTAGTAGTAATAATTATTTGAAAGTCTTTGTTACGTAATGTCTACAGATTTGTAGATTTTACAGCAACGCAACAATACCGCTAACTTGATGGAATTTTTTTATATACTAAATTTATAAGAACATATTTTTTTTTTTTAAATACTTCTTCTTGTTTCAAAAAGTAATTTTGTTTTTTTTTTAAAGAAAAATTACTTTGGAAGAAAATCTCAAAAAAAAAAAACTTTTTTGGCGCTAAGTAAAAAATTTTCTTTGATTTTAGAATGCTTTTTTCTGAGTGTATGTATAGGGCCTAAGCAACAAATTTGATTAAAGTAAGCAAAGAGCGAAAGCCTAAAATAACCACATTTGCGTAAAAATGAATTTTTCATTATTTATTTTGTTTTTGTTTTATTTTTCACTAAATTCCAAAAGAAAAAAACGCAAAATTTTAATTTGTGGTTTTTCCAAAAAATAAAAAAAATTCCCTTTAAGTACTCGTAGTCATTTGTTGCACGCAACAGTAGCTTTGTTCAGCTTTTTGAATTAAATGCTTTATTTCTGGTTAACGTTACCAAGTTCAGGCAGAAGTGGCACGTGAACTAAATTTAATTATCTCTTCAAGCGTTTAATGGAAATCAAGTCATTTGATAAGAGTGCCTTTTGTTGTTTATAATATTACGCATTGAACAATTTAATCGGAATTAAATCTTATACAAGTTAGATAATGACGTGCTTTATCCTTTGAAACATATTGCTTTGTTTTGCTGTTCGGTGGATTATATTGAAATTTGTTTTGTTTTATCGACTTGACCGAAGTTAAAATAACCCCACAATATGTGGGGGTATTTTATTTATAATACATTATAAATGTGTTAACATTTCGGTGACCACATTTTGTATGAAAGATAGAAGTGTTTTAAGCTAATTTTGCCAAATTTCAAGCTCAGAGTGCGTATTAAAAATCAAAGTTATTAAAATAACCTTTGTGTAGCTTTAAGAGATTTCACGGAGTTGGGCGTTCCATTTATTCGATTTTGCCAAATTTGAAGCTTAAAGCGTGTATTAGAGATCAACTTTTACGTGATTGACGAACATTTCTAGTCAGTAGATTAATTTTTGTAGAAAATTCAAAGAGATTTTTGCATCACTTTTCATCACTTTTTATGGAAAGTAAGTATTTATTTTTACACGTATATACGTGTTTACGTCAATTTAGGCGCCAATTTTTGCACAATTTGAGAGGCGAGTTTCTCAAAAAAATTTATGAAATTCCAGAACTGTAAAATTTGCATTCATATTCAGACTTTTAAGTACAAGTGAATAACGACATAAGAGTTCGTTTATTCATAAATTAAATTTGTAAAACACATTCAATTTGAAAAAATTTAACTATATACACGGTCTTGGACAGAGAAGACGAAAGTAGTTGCATATGTAGTCATGACTTCGATTTGAATGAATAAAGAATAAATTTTGAATAATGAATAACAAATGAATAATGAATAAAAAGTGAGTAATGAATAAAAAAAGAATAATTGAAAATGATGACATTCTTTGTGAATTGCATTATTTTCAATTCTTTGTGAATACCCGGCTTCACTCGGAAGTTGATATAAATAATTTTTGAATTCATTCGTCGATTTGAAAAAACTTTTTACAATTTTGTGTGTATCTTTCAAACCGGCAACTTCAGCGAAATAGGCAAAATGTAGCTTCAACAACTGAAAATTATGAGAAAAAGTTAGGGAAATCGTGATTTGTGTATGCGTGGCGATCACTTGCAAAATTATATTTTCAAATTTTATATTTTATAGCTTATACCCGGCGCGCTTATCCCCTAAAAGAGGGCGTAGCTTTAGTGAAGCCATGCTTTTATACTAAGTTCGTACCGAGTTTCATTGATGTGTGATTTATTTCGAAAGCTCTACCGAAAATTTTGGGTGCTGAAAAAGTATAACGCCCCTCGTCCAACGCCCATAACATGTAACCAGTGGAATGGCATGTGTAAATTGAGGTTCGAATCCGAATACTGAATTCTGAATCAAATTCGAAAACTGATATGAATTCGATATCGAAAATTTTAGGTGCCTTTTACGATCGGCACCAGACTTCACAGGAACCCTCTTAAGGCTTTGGCTTAAAAATTGGCTCAGCGGTTTCGGAGTCTTAACGTGATATACACATATACCCACATACGTATATACCGTTAAGTCGCCTCACGCTCCTTAGAAAAAAAAAGTTGTACAGTCCGGTTTTTCAAAATAGTATTTTTTCATATTATTTTCACTAAAATTCAAATGAATTTTTTTTTCCATACTACTTTTAGTCAAATAAATTATAAAATGTAAAAAATGTGTACATTTTTTTGTAATTTCATTCAATTTAATTCTTCACTTTACACTATATTTTATCACAAATAGATCCATTTATTTGAAAAAAAAATTTTAGTTTGAATTTTAGCGAAAATAATTTAAAAAAGTTAAAAAATTAATGAAAACTCGCATTACCTCTGGTCTGACTGTTAAAATTAAAAATTTATTGGTGCAGATTGGAAAAACCTGTTCATTACTATTATTTCTGACCGTTTGTTATTTTTAACTACCACACCAGTAAATATTTTTGCAAAAAACTAGATTTTTAGAGCATATTTTAAACCATTCCGTGGCATACTGGTTGAGGTGCGTGGCTTGTATGCCATAGAACCCAGGTTCGAATTCTATCTGACCCAGAAAGTTTTTTCTATTGAAATAATTTTTCTGTTCGGCCGTCATCTCTGTGCAGACAATGGCAAACCTCAGAAAGTAAAAACTGTCATGAAAAGCTTCTTGAGAACATAAGTCTTTCGGAGTCGGCATAAAACTTGTAGGTTCAGTTCTCGATTATTTGTGTTCAAACATTTCACAACACGCACAACACAATTGATCATAAGAAGCTCGGCCAAAGTCTTTTCAAGGGCTGAAATGGCCATTCCGTTTTTGTGTTTGTTTTATTTGCGGGTGGTACAAGTGGGCGTGGCAAATTTTATATATATATTGACTGCCACTTAGAGCACCTGCATATCAAGTGTTACTATCAAAACGTGTACAACTCAGGAATACGCATGATTTTGAAAAAGTGGGCATACATGTCTATGCGACCACGCCCATTTTTTAACAGTTGCCGACAGTGACCATATGAACTAAATTACCAAATCTTAGTCTTCTACAGTAAAAGCCGTCTGATATAAAGCATTTGTACTGATTTGTGGGCGGTTAAAGTGGGCGTGACAACATTTATATATACATAGTGACTGCCACTTGGATCCATAGCACCTGCATACCAAGATTCACTATCAAAACTTGAACATCTCAGGAATTAAAATGTTAAATTAAAAAGAAATTAAAATTTCTGAATAGTGGGCGTTGAAAAAGTGTGACCACGCCCATTTTTTGTACAGTCACCGAAAGTAACCTTCTGAACAAAATTATCAAATTTTAGTTTTATACGATTAAAACCGTCTTATATATAGCATTTTTTTTTTGGTTTGTGGGCGATAGAGCCAATTTGGGTTGTATGTGAGGTACCACGCCCCCTTGTCCAATCAACACTAAACTTCACAAGAACACTCTCAGAATGTTGCTTCAGTATCCCTAAAAATGTCATAAAGATTGGTCCGGCGGTTTTGGAGTCTATACGTGATATACACACATACCCACATACATACATCCATTTTTATATATCAAAATATCTAGAAGATTCCATAGATTGGACATTTTTGAAAACATCAGTCATATAAGTAAATTTTCTCATACATAAATGCTCTCTTTTGACTTCGTGTCGTAATGTGTTCAAGCTACTTAACTTGTGGACAGGTCATGTATTATTATTGTGGACGTAACCTTTGTATGTTGTTTTTCAGAAATGACTTACTTAATGAAATGAATATACATATAACAAAAAAAAACCAAACATTCTAAGTATTTCTTATGAATAAATGAAAACTTGTTTAAATCAAAAAAAATTGTCAAAAGAACGTATGTACACAAAGATTTCCACAATACGTAGAAGGGGGTAGGTGTGTGCTCGAAATAGGGAATTTTAAATATAAATTAAGTTCTATTTATGCAGATTGTACAGAAACAATGATTTTTTTTTTTTTTTTTTGTTAAAATGAAACAATTTTTGCCAATCGAGGTAATGTCATATGAAAAGGAGTGAAAAATACAATTTTGAATTTAAATTATTTTTGCCACAAAAACTTTTGCAACATTTTTCAAGAAAATATTCAATATGAAAAACCTTTCTTGAAAAAAGAATCAAAAAATATAAATCCTAAGCTAACTGCTATTATTACTTTTTTAAAGTACTTTTATAGACGTTTCAGACAAACAAGAATTGAGTTAAATGTATTTAAAAAGAGCAGTGTAACTTGTATCGAAAGTAAAAATTTTAAATATCTGATAATTTGTTCTTGCTTCAGGGTAAAAAATTAATTTTACCAAGAATTTCTATTTTATTAGTTGTATTTGTATTAGGTAGGTTAGGTAGAGGCGGCAGCCGGTGTAAATGAAATACATACACCAGAAATACCATTAGACCAGATAGGTCCATCGTGATACCGCTACACACAGGCTTTTATTAATAATGGAACCAACTTGAGCTCCTGATGAACCCTTTTAGACGCCTAACATCAGTCGTTGACAGGTCGTCAAGCTCATGAAAGAAGAAAGAGCCTAAATATTTGTGCCTTCTTCTGGCTAGCGCAGGACAGGAGCACAGAAGATGGGAGATAGTTTCTTCCTCTTCCTCGTCCCTGCAGCTTCTACAGAAATCATTTGAGACAACTCCTAACCTGTAGGCATGTCTGCCTATCAAGCAGTGCCCTGTGATGACAGCCACTATTGTAGCTAGTTCTAGTCTTGCCAGCGAGAGGAGGGCTCTCGATCGCCCGAGATCTAGTGTCGGCCAGATAAGCCTTGATGCTCAGCATGTCGAGAGCTCAACCCACCTAGTGTTGGCTTTCGATATGATATTGTTACTGATTAGCAGCTTGAGAGTCGCTAACGGGATACCCGGTGAGTTCACCATGAATAGTGATGTGAGTCACATTTCTAGCGAGCTATCTGCTTTTTCATTACCTTTTATGCCTTTATGCCCAGGTACCCATATTAGGTTGATGCTGAAATAGTTCGACATTTCCCCTAATGAAGCACGGCATTCTTTGGCTACTTTAGAGTTTGTGGCTAATTGTTCCAACGATTTTATCGCAGCCTGACTATCAGAGAAGATATGAATTTCCCGTTTAGAGACAACGTTTTTTTAAAGCCATGATGCAACCTCCCCTATTGCCATCAATTCGGCTTGAAACACACTACAGTGGTCAGGAAGCCTACGAGCCAGAGATATTCCAAGCTTTGTTGAGTAGACCCCATACCCGACCTTGTCGTTTATTTTTGATCCATCTGTATAGAAATATAGACACCCTCGTTTCCATGGCGCACCATTGACCCAGTATGTTCTAGGCGGAATAAGCGTACCATAGTACGAAGTTGTTAAGTATGGATGAGTGACCCGTTGTCATACTTTCCATACTGCCATTTCTCTAAGTCTTATCGCCGAACAGGCTGCTGTCTGTTTGGCAACCAGGTCCAGTGGTAGAAGATGAAGTATGGTCTCAAAGGCTGCAGTCGGTGTTGTTCCCAGAGCACCGCTGATGCATATAGATGCCATTCTCTGCAATTTTTAAAGTTGTTTCATATATGTGACCTTGTCTATGAACGGCCACCATATTACTACTCCATACAGAAGAATAGGTCTTATGACCCCAGTATACAGCCAGTGAACGATACGAGGCGAAAACCCCCATCTTGTTCCTATGGCTTTTTTACAAGTATAAAGTGCCACTGTGGCTTTTTTAGTGCGCTCTGCTATGTTTAGCTTCCAGCTGAGCTTTCTATCTAGTATGAGTCCCAGGTACTTTGCGTTATTCGCAAGGTTTACACAAGAGTATGTATTTGTATTAAAAAATAATAAAAAATTTAAAAAATTGCAATCTTTTTTTTTTTAATAATGTATAAATTACCAAATATCTAGTTAATTTACCGCCCAAATAAAAATTGGCAAGTAAACATGTAAAACTTAGGCGTTTTAATGAAGAACTTGGTCCATCTTATAAATGAACGGCTTGGAAAGCCATCTTATAAATTATACTAGGTTGTTTGTTAATTTAGCATAAGCTTTTTTTTCTCGTTGCAGTTGCCTAAATTGTTTTCAGCTTCGGACCGTGAACAAGGTTGATTAAAATAGGTTGAGTCACTTGTGAGCAGCTCGGTCAAGCTGTCAGAATGGATGAAAGGAAATATAGAAGAAAAAAAAACCTGAATCTATACAATTTTTAGCTAACAGCTTACGTTGATAGTTCGAACAAAGGCGATAAAGAATGATTTCCTCTCAAGTGACTCAACCTATATTAATCAACTTAGGTTGATCAACTTAATTAATCTAAATTCACATTTTTGTATGGGAAAAAAATGCATTGATGATTCAGTTGCTGCTGACGTTCCTATGCTTGTTGCTTTACTTCGTGCCGAAAACTCGAACGCAACATTGTGTTGTTTCTTGAATAGAATCGTTTTATGAATTTCTCAGAGCCTTACAAGCAACGCATACGTATATAAATGCTTGCGCTGTTAGGAAGGTTTCAGTCTGCTGGCAGACTCCAATCAGTCATGGTGGGTGCCGTCGCTTTGTCCGCCTAATGCCTGAGAAAATAAGGGTTTGCAATATGAAGAAGCGATGCATAGGTTATTATATTAGTATATATTTGGTATTTAAAAAAAAACAGCAGCGCTACTACATATAAATCAAGAATCGTAACTGCTTGTGTTGTTGTCTATATCAATATATCTATAAAATTGTAAAAAAAATATCTGTACCAGAAATATTTTTTTAAAATTTTTTTTTTGCGATGGACGTTTTGAATGACGCTGAGTTAAAAAATCGCATTTTTAAAATTTTTGTCACGCGAAAACCACTGGATGGATTTAAATTAAAGTTGACATCTAGGTTTCTTATATACCTTGCCATCATATAGGCTATCCAGGCTTATCCAGTAAAAAAGGTTGAACCCGGTAGAGGGCGCTGCGACCGGGTTCCAGGCATACTTTTTTTAGCTTATCTCCGAAACCGTTGATGCGATTTGCATGAAAATTTGTATGTAGCGGTTTTCGGATACGGTGAGTTCTTATGATTTATCTACTCTGTTCTATCTTGAACACCAGAGGGCACTGTAGTACAAATATTTTGAAAAACCTGCAAAAGCTCCTTAGCCGCTTATCCGATTTGCATAAAAATTGGTATATAAGGGTTTCCTGATACGGTGAGTATTTCGGACTTATCCTTTTTGTACTATCTTGAACAAGCAACGGGAGGGCGCCGTAGTACAAATATTTTAAAAAACGTCGAAAATCTCCTAAGCCGTTTATACGATATTCATGAAAAATTTTTATTTATTAAACACAACAATACAATTTATTTGTTTTTAACATACATAAAAATGAACAGGATCATAAAATTCATCACCATCCAATAAACCAAACAAATTCGTTTCGAATTCGAGGTGAAAATGAGATCTCGGATATTCATTTTGAAAACGAAGGTCATTGCTGTTGAGTCCGAGAACGGGAGAAATGCACACTTCATTCTCGAAACGAGTTTTTCAATACAATCGAATCACTTACGAGAATTTAAAAATTAGCAAATCGTTTTCAAATAATTTTAGCAATTCATTTGCGAAACGAAATATTTTAAAATTTTCATTACTTACCCAAATCGATTATTATGAAGGTTTTTGACTTACAATATGCATTGCTTGCAACATTTGGCAGACAATGCTTGAAATATTGGATCATTAAATAAATTCAGTGCATTTGTGTATGAAAATTTCTTACATAAATTAAGCGTGAGTAAAAAAAAAATACAATTTTGTATTCAAATTTATAATAGGCAAGTAGAGCAAAGCATATGTGCAAAAAAACATAAAAACATGATGAACACTACAAAAAAACAAAAAAAAAAAAAAAAAATAAGTGACGAAATTAATATTGCTGAATTTAAGGAAGGGAATTTTCTTTTCAGTCATCCCAATTCAAAAGTGGTTTTCATTTTTACTCTTCTTAGAAATGTGGAATTTTATATAAAAATGTTTTCGTTATATTAAACATTCTCGGATTCACCTCGAATTCGAATTGATTTAAATAAATCTGACCTGAGTTCCCGGTTTCGTTACTTATTCGAGCCGAGTTCATTTTGTGGTTTATTGGGCAAATATATCAAACAAAAAATTCTACGTCAACACTTACGATACTATCGACACTGTGTCTTTTTTTTTAAGAAATAGATTTTCTTATATTGTAGTGGGAAAGCTTTTAGAAATGTTGCCTTATAAACAATTACTTAATTTTGTGTTTAAAAATATTACTAACTGTAATTGAGGAAAAAACTTTACAAACACCACAAAAGCACTCGAAAGCTTTTTTCAATAACAGTTTTGGATTATATTTATATTAGTAAACAAAAAAGAGCTGTAAGCTGATGTGGTTTGTGTTATACAGAGCTATGAAAAAAAAAATAATTTGTTTTCTGCTCAATAAACCGCTTTATTAACGTTTTTCCAAGAAAATAGCTTTATATCTTTTATTATTGCCACTCTTGTAAGTGCGTAATATTGATTTTCCATATTTTTTCCTCTCCCTTCCCATCCCCCTCCCTAGTAAAACCAACTCACTGATCTCAAGGCACTTAGAATTTTCCGTGAAAATCTAAAACGATTTACCCGCAGCCTTCAGATAATTTGCGCCTGATGAAAGCAAGATATATAATCGCAGCTATTTATACATACAATAAAAACAATATTAAAGCGGCATTTAAAAAAAAAAAAAAAAAAACTAACGCAATTATCCAGTAGTGGTTTTAAATTTTTGAAAATCTGAATTTAAAGATTTCTATGAAATAGGGAAATGTTCAAAAGTTGCGCAGGGTGGTTAACCGCGAACATTCAAATTTTTAAGAAACCAGCCACTTTGCTTGGGAGAAAAACTTTATTATAAATGTGCAAATTACAGTAACGCCAAAAACAATAACTGCAGCCTGTCGCTGCACCACAACGCCTAAACCACAGCGCATATACACATAGAACAACAAAATCAACGATGAAAGGAGACACCAGAAAAAGTTTCACAATTCACATTTATATTTTTTGCTAGCTGTTATTCTTTGAATTGCATTTATTAAACGAATTGCTTTATATTCAAACCATATTTAATTCTTGGTAGTTCAAAAAAAAAAAAAAAATTTGTTTTTGTATTATTTTGCACATTTCATTTTAAAGCGTAAAATATTAAAAGAATAAAGTAGTCGTTCACTGTATCTAACATAAAAGGTTGTCTTTAATTTATTTGTCTTTCTTTAATTTATTTATATTTTATTTATATTATTATGAACATTTAATTTTTAACCGTAAGATACCAAAAGAATAAAGTTATCTGTTTTCTGTATCGAACCTAAAAGGTTGTATTTAATATTTTTTTGTGGTACATTTCGTGTGGTTGAAATAATTCGCGCCTTTTATAGCAAAAACAAATCTAACTCAATTGTGGCGCCTATTGGAAAATTTTTGCTGAAAACTCTTGTAAAACCCTAATTTAACAGAAAATTAAAATTATTTGAAGATCAAATTGTTTAAAAAATTTAATGGTGGATTTTTACTTTGATATGCATATCTTGACTCTATTCGAAAAAAAAGTAGGCAGTGGGGGGACTGCCGACCGAAGTGAAAACTTAAAGCTTCATGAATTATAGCCATCGTTGCCAGATTGGGCGATTTATCGCCAATTGGGCACTTTTTTTCTTGTTTTTGCGCTTAAATTTTTAGGAAATCGCCTGGCGATTTTTTGGACGATTTTTGTGAAAACCACGCTTTTTCAAAAACTCACCTAATGTGTTTAAAATTTCAATTAAACAAAATAAAAATTATTTTAAAAGTGTTTGGAACCTTCTGTTAACAATGCGACTGAACACAGCTCACAAGCCTTATCGATAATTTATTTATATCGAAATCACATCGCTTTCTTTTTGAATAAGATTTAAACTGACAGCAGCAACACACCAATTAGAATTGCAAATTCCAATTTGCAAATTCTAGTTGCTAGTTTTGAACACATACATAGTTCTTTATAGTAATTTTGTATACATACAATTGAGCAAGTGGGGGAAATACAGGAAATTATTCAATAAAAATTGGTGCAGCATTCCAGCGTATGAAGGTAATTTAATTTGTCAATAGATTCTAGTGCTGTTAGTAATATTCTAACAAATAAAGGTTGGCTTAAACGCAGAACACAAAGGGAATGCTTCGAAATTGGACTTCAAGCAATCCAAGATAACAAAATTTGGTATGTTTAAAACCTATCAGTGTTTAAACTGTAACGGTGATCCGTCCCAAAGTGCACCTTACGCACTACGCCACTGGGCCCCCTACGACTCTGAACAAACTCACCAAATGGCAAAACTAGTATAGTTGCCCTGTAGGGAAATCAACTAGTTTAAAAGTAGTTGATAAAGTAGTTTTTTGTCAACCACAACTAGTTGAAACTCTGACTTTTTTCCATAGAACGAACTAACATATTTTGTATGGTGATGTCCGCTAAATAAGTCAATTGACTTTCGTCTGCATATATTTTCAACTACTTGTTAAATTAGTTATATTTAAATTATTTTTTAATGACTTTAAAATAACCAATTGAAAACTATTACTGATGGCCTAAAGTTAATATTATTTGATGAAATAACATGGTTAAATATATATAAACTTGTAATCTAATAAAAATTTCCAATTAAAACATGTCAAAATCAGAGTTGTTGCCGCCTTAATATAATTCAAAGTAGTTCATATACTGGTTTATTTTTAATTAGTTTTTTAATTAGTTGTTTTTAAAAACAAGTTAGTTTGTTCCTATAGGGTGGCTACAAACCATACACACACACACACCGCACATACAACAGGCAAACATCAACTACTGCAGCAACTAACATAAGCATGACGGCTACAACAACCACACATACACCTCGCATACGACAGGCAGACTACCATTCACCGATGTACGAGCCACATAATTCCCATTATGTTTATACAAAGGAACATTTAAGAACGCTGGGTTTGGCAGACTTAGGCACGGCTCGGAAGCGTAGTGCTTTGTACCGTCTGCTGCTTGTTACCAAGTAGTGAATTTTTACAACGGACTACCGAAAGGTGAACCGTTATTTATACATTTAGTTCTTTTAAGATATCGTATTCGTGGATTATTTTACGTCGGCTTCGACCAGTCGATCGTCCACAGTAGTTGCCGTATTCGTCGATTATTTTACGTCGGCTTCGCCCTGTCGATCGTCCACAGTAGTTATCGTATTCGTGGATTATTTTACGTCGGCTTCGACCAGTCGATCGTCCACAGTAGTTGCCGTATTCGTCGATTATTTTACGTCGGCTTCGGCCTGTCGATCGTCCACAGTAGTTATCGTATTCGTGGATTATTTAACGTCAGCTTCGGCCGGTCGATCGTCCACAGTAGTTACCGTATTCGTGGATTATTTTCCGTCGGCTTCGGCCGGTCGATCGTCCACATTAGTTATCGTATTCGTGGATTATTTTACGTCGGCTTCGGCCGGTCGATCGTCCACAGTAGTTGCCGTATTCGTGGATTATTTTACGTCGGCTTCGGCCGGTCGATTATCCACTGTAGTTACTGATTAAATTACACATACGCATATTAATTAGCGTATTAAATATAGTAATGAATAAGAATACATGCCAAATTGAAGCATAAAAATTAATGTAGAGTTTTTGCTATCCGAAAGCAACGTAGTCAAGTCTTGCCTACGTGTAGTCGTATCTTACATTCGAATATTACATTCCTCCGAACATCACCGAACCCGGACCTGAACCGAGAGCACTACAAGCAGAAGTAACACTCGTCTGCAATCCATCAAGCAGCATTTAAAACTCTACAAGCAACGCATCATTTTGGAATATTCATATTATGGTGTATTGTATATAAAAAGACAGATTATTAAACTCATAATTAGAATTGTACTATTATACTCTGTACACTGAAAGAAACTGTTTATAATAAAACAAATAATTATTTGAGTCGAAAAAATCGAATAACACCACGTCTTTTTAATTGGCGAAATTTTGAGGGTCTTTCACCTGATCCTGGAGCGGCTTAGTCATACCTCAGCCTTTGAAGAAAACCCCCCATTACAAAACAATAAATTAAATTCACTCTTATATTAGTGGCAACACATGAGAGACATAATCACATAGAAGCAATTCGATACACGCTTTTTATAGCGCTGCATGCGTCCATAAGTTCAGTCGATCATCTAATTAATATTTACAAAGAGCTGTGTCCGGCATCTAGCAACTTTCGAGTAAAGCTTCATAGAACGAAATGCTCGGCAATCATAAGATATGATCTCAATCCATCCTTAATGTCAGAGGTGTTATCAGATATTGGAAACTCAAGCTATTCCCTAATTGTTGACGAATCCACGGGCATAAATACCGAAAAATATTTGTGCTTATGTATTAAGTATATTAACTAAAGTATTACTAACTAATTAATTAAAGTATATTAACCCCTTTTTTCTCAATTTAAGGCAACAGATTTGATTGAAACTTATATCATGTGAAAGCTTTCGTTCATACCAAGTGCACAATACAGTTTATATTGAAATGTTTTGTTATTAAGATAAGTAAAAATTAAGAATTGAACATTAAAAACAACTTTTCCCCATATAAAAGAAGCAATAACAAAATATGTTGCAAAGCTATACAGCTCTATTGAACAGCTTTGCTGTGGGAGCGTAGATTGCGAGAGTCAAATGCGAGAGTAAAAAAAGGCATATGATTTAACAGAGCTTTGTGGTTATTGTTAATTTTTCTTTCCCATCTTCTCAGACACACTCGATCCGCGTTGGTGAGACAAAACGAAATAGAGGGTCTGGCAATGAAAGTGAATTTTTTTGATTGCATTGCCAAGTAAACATGTTAACTTGTAAACAATATATAATTTTTATTTAAATGTTTTGTCATTAACCCTTCGTGTGGCTAGTTAGTATTTGCCTACGCGCTGTGGCTAGTGTAACAATATCGTCAAAGCCATTTTTAACCCCTTCAAAAAGAATTTTTGGTCAAAAATTTTTTTTAAGGTTTTAGATAAACATTTCAGTTTAAGGAAAATAAAGTGTTTTGGCCAAAATTTACACTCAGTTTTGCGCGAAAAATTTCGGAAGAGCCGAAAACAAGAACGAGCATTTTTTCAATTTTAAGTCCAAAATTCATATCTCCGGCCCTAATTGATATTAAGAAAAAATATTTTAGAGATTAAAGCTTCATACATATGTCTTCAAAAAAAAAACATCTACGCAGATTTGGCTCCGTTCCACAAACCATAATTATTTTGCAACCTGAGAATTGGCTTTTTTTCGAGTAAAAAATTTTTAAAAAATTTAAGGTTTTATTGGATAAACACTCCCTAGGGACATTTAATGTTCAAAAAAGTTATTTGGAGATGAAGTTTCCTTTTTATCAATAAATAAAAAAAATTTTGTAAAAAAAATAAAGTTGCTGGTCGGAATAAAATTTGGTGATAATTGATATGGTGATTGAAATGATTTTTTTTTTGTGAAAAATTTTGAAAAAAATTATTTTTACACTATTTTTTATTGTTTTTATTATTTTTTTAATTATTGTTTTTACAAGAAATATAGTTATTCAAAATAATAAATATTATTGTACAAAAATTGAAAATATTTGAAGTCGGTTTCTTTTTTTTTCGGACACTTTTTTTTTGGCCACATACACGTGTTTTTATGTTGCATTCATTTGTACATTGAAAAAATATGACAAAATTACTTCATTTGGAGCAAAAATAACAACATTTTTTACTTACAGAAAATATAAAAAAAAAACCACGTCCTGTGGCTACTGTAACGATTTCGTAGTCGGTCCAACTTTGCACTCACAGTACGGACAAACGGTTAAACCAAAACTGACGTGACTTGGCAGGTGTTCATATAAAGGTTCAAAGTTGAGATACAGCTATGTAGTAAAAAGTAGGGTGACGATATCGTTACACTAGCCATACGGAGGGTTAAGATACATAAAAATTAGAAATTGAAAACACCTTTTTCCCCATATAAAAGGAACAACAACAAAAAGCCACACAGCTCTGCTGAACAGCGTAACTGTGAGAGAGTTGAAAGCGAGAGTAATAAAGAAGTCAAAAGCTTCAACAGAGCTGTGTGCATGATATAAGAAAACAGGTAGCATTGATAAGTGTTGATTTTCTCTTCTAAGGACATTCCATAAGTTGTCAAAAACAGCTGTTCATGCAACACAGCTAAGAGTGAAGCAAATGAACATACACCCATTGGCTGCATTCAGCGGAAAATTTGCTACGTAGCTGTTGAACAACTCTCGAGCTGAATGGTATGTATCATAAAGCACTCACAATATGTTCTCTAAGCGGTTACCATTAATATAACACGGAATTCGTTAATGAAAATATATTTAATTTCGGTCATATGCATGTGCAGCTGCTAAGGTTGTTCTGTTGCTGCACTTTTACATTTTCAACAATTTTCATTTTTTCACTAATTAACACTTAAAATTTGGTTTTAATAATAGTTTATTATATTTACAATGAAACAAAACATGGTAAATATTTGTACGTGAATAAGAAAATGTTTGGCTAATTGCAAACTCTGAAAAAAACAATGGCCGATTGTGCTCGCTCTCTTCTTTGCCATGATATAATTATACTTGCTGCTTAATAACATGGAATTAACAAATTACTTAACTCCCACTAATAATCACTCACTATTATTGCTCTAATAGCATAATAATTACTTTAATAGCAATACTCACTATTAATAATAAAATAAAATAGAAAATATTTTATAAGCAAGTGTTTCTTCTTTGCAAACTCTGAAACATAAACGATAGCGAAAACATAAACAATAGGCCTGTTTACCGTGTCCACATGTGCCAGTAATCTCTTGCAAGTGGAGAATATATATTGTCTTGGAAAAGTTCGAAATTAGCTGCAAGTTGCTTCAGCGTCCACATGTGCAAGTGGAAGATCTTTAAAAAATGTTATCGAATGCGAAGGTTCTCCCTGAAATCGCAGTATTGCTGGAAATTAAGAAGTAAGAAAACGAGGAAAACATGTAACTTATGTTGCTTCTTCTATATACTTGAGGAAATCCCGGAAAAATCCACAAAAACACAACAAAAACATCACTTTTATCCATTTTTCTGACATTTACTTGCAGCAAGTGAAATATTCACTGCTTAGGAAATTTCCGTGCAAGTGGCGCTGCAAGTAGGCTGCAAGTCCGAAAATGTGAGTGTGTAAGTAAAAATATTTGGATGTATTGACTTTTTCGAACATTCACTTCCACGTGTGGACGCTAGGTAAGGTACTTGACTGCAGTAACTTACAAGCTGCTAGAACATGTTTCCGTATTTTTCTAGCTCAAAAGAGATACGAAGAACAAGCACAAAATCACTCTCTCGAACAGTCTTGATATGATAAACAACTAATTTTACATATAGGTTTATAGGTACATATAGGCATATATAGGTATAGGTAAAACATATAGGTTTTAATGAAAAATTAAATAAAACCTTTAAGAGTTTATTCATGTTATTCAAATGAAATTATATAATATTAATTAGGTTAAAAAATTATAAGATTAAATTAAATTTGTACTGCATTGTATTATTGTATTTGTTAATTAATTCTTTCCTTATGTTCAAATTATAACAAGACGAATTCTCCACTCTTAAATCAACGTTTATGTGCTCAAAATGCCTCTGATTTTTGTTTTATTTAAGTTTATTTGAGAAAAAATGTGACCAACGTTTTTCAAAATTAGGCTAGGTCAAAATTTTAAAATTAATTTTCGCATAAAAGAAAATGCCAAAGATTAGTCTCCTTTTCTGATTGAATAAATGGTTTCCCAGTAACATTAAATTTATACTTATTCTTCTGAATCACTGAAAAGATAAGCAAACTTTAAATTTAAAACTTCAGAATCAAGACTTCGTTTTTTAAAACCAGATTAGGAAATAGTTTGAGCAAATCGGCAAGTATTTTTAAATGTCAGTTTCTCTATTGGACTTAACGCATTTGATAATTGCTCTAACTTAAATTTTACCTCAACAGCGAAATATAGCTGCCACAAGTCAAACTTAAATCTAAACTTAAATCTCAAATTTTAAATAACAAAGGAAAAGCAATTTAACCAAAAAACGTAATTTTTGACAAAAAATTGAAAGAAAAATGTCAGGACATAATTGCAGCCAAAAAAAAAGTCGAAATGAAGATAAATCGTCAATAATACCAACCCTGCTTTATGCTACATACCATTCAGCCCAAAAGTCATGCAACAGCTACTTAGCAAATTTTCCGCTGAATGCAGCCAATGTGAATTAAACACAGCTTATAATGAACGCTCTATTTCTTGGCATTTTTTTTTGACAACTTATAGTATGCCAAGGAACTGTTACTTCTACCTGTATTCTTATATCATGAGCTGTGTGGTTGTTTTTGCTTTTCCTTTCCTATCTTCTCGAAAAACATGGTAGAATAAGAGAAGGTAGATGCATTTCGGAGAGACAGCCTGCCATAACTGTCAAAACGAATTTGATAGCTCATAGAAAATATGAAAGCGATGAGAAAGCTTTAATCGGAAAAATGCAAACAAAAATGTGATTTGTATTGATTTTGACAACTTTGGCTATGAGAAAGAGAGCGCAGTTCAAAATGCATATACCTTCTTTGATTCTACCATGCTCGGAAACACTTGATCAGCGTTGGCGAGACAAAACAAAATAAAGGGTGTCTCAATAAACGTGCATTTTTCTTTTTTTTTTTTGGATTGTCAAGTAGATATATTTCGATTTAGAACATTTTTCAAAAATGCCACAAAATTTAAATCGTGTACTCTTATTGGGATACTATATTTTTTGCAGGCAACGGTTGTGCTTGCCTGCATATTTTGTTGCCGTTCTTGTCTCACTTTCTTCGAAATTATTTTTAATTTTTGCTTCTTTTTTACAATAGATATTCTATTGCGCTCAAGAGTAGAATGGAAGAGCGACTCAGACACTTCAACAGAGCTGTGTGGCATTGTGTAAAAGGTGTAAAAGGTTTGAATTCGCGTCATCACTGTTAACGTCAGCAATTTTGACGTCAGCAATGCTATATCGTCACTACTGTTAATATCAGCACTGTTAACCTTAGCATTGTTAGGGCTTGCACTGTTAATACCTGCATTTATGATTTATCTACCAGGCAAGAAGAAAACATAGCAACGCTTTTGTGTTTTTTGTATTTGGACCCCGACATGGGTGGCAGATGGAGGTAGGTGTGTTCAGAAGAAATGTTGAAGACCAAAAACTATAGGGCCAGCTCATATATTTGAATCGACAGTTTTGGTGTTTTTTGTATGGTGACCCCCAAAAGTGTGGCTTGTGTGTTGATAAGAAATGTTGTAAGGCCAAAAATAATAGGACCAGTTTATATATTTGACAGCTCTAGGGCTAAAATCGGGAGATATAAACTATAATTGACAGTTTTTTTTTGTGTTTCTTGTGTGGGGACTCCCAAAGGTTGGCAGATAGGGGGTAAGTGTGTACAGAAAAACTGTTGAAACGGGAAAAAATAAAAGGACCAGCTCATATAATTGGCATTCATATAGAGGCTAGGTGTGCTTAGAAGAAATGTTGAAGGATCACCGCTTCGGGTCAATTCAGAAGAAAGTTTGTTTTTATTCGAAAATTTAATAAATTATTCAAAAGAAGGTTCTAAAAGATTAAAAAAAATATTTACCGAAAAATTTTATTATGTGACTATGATACTTAGTGATGACTTTAATATTAATTTTGATATGGCCGAATTTACTAGTTAATATAAATGAAGAAGTTCCCAGCTTTATTTTAATAGTAAAGTAAAGACAGAACTTTTGTTATTTTGTGTTTTTATTTACAATTTATTTAAGTGCATATTTTAGGAATTCATGTTAAAATACGATAAACATATTTCAAGAAACGCTTCAAATTTCTCAGTATACAAGTAAGTGATTCAGATATTTATATCTAATCAGTGTTTTGTACCAGCTAATGCTGTCAGTTTTAATAAATATTAATACAAAACAATGATAACAGCATATATGAACATTATTATACATCACTAATCTCATGCTCACTCTTCTCTAATACTCACTAATCTTTCCAAGGAATCTTGAGCATTAATTATGCACATTGGAGTAGAGTTAAATATTTCCATGGAAAAAATTATATTTTCATGCATTCTTATAAACTATGGAACTACTTCATACACATTATATTGATCCGTGCGAGTACACGAAGCAGTTGAATTAATATTTAACTCAACTACCCAGCAAGAGTTGCTTACAACATTCCAACAATTAATTTTATTCACATGTTAAAAATAACCTGTGTTCACTTATATTAGCACGAACACAGCTATTTTCTGGAAGTAAATTTAAAGGAAATTCACTTGTATAATAGTACATATCTATTCTATTTCGAATTCTTTTGTATGTCAACTTAAGTTTAATAGCTTCCGTATGTGCTGAGTCTAAGCCTGTACTTTAGAGAAAGTAACAGATCCAGATTTTCAATCATACTCGTATGTTGTTGTATCAACATATTTATTTTAAGATAAAGTTCTCGACTTTCAAATGTAATATCTTGATTTTTGAAGTCGATAAAGTGTGCCAATGAGGCCAACATAATTCAAAAAATTAAGCCCCTTTGACACACTTCATATCTATTATTTATTTCATACTCACTTCATCCCATAAATACACCTCATCGTTCCTATACCTTCAGGGAATTTAACACGTCAATAGTTCTGGCCTAAAAAAGGAAATAAAAGAAAGAAATTCCAAATAATAAGAAACCTTATTGTTCATATATATGTACGTACAAACATTCACTGCCTGTTTCGCATATGAGCGCATGGGCGTCCACAGAGTTTTTCTGTAGGGCGACGAAGTAGCGTGAAAAGGGCAATATTGAAAGTTCACGTATTTGAGAATATTAAGAATAGCTAAGTAGTGTTTATAAAATACAAATTATTTGTTAAATTTAGTTTTCCAAACTTTTTATGTTAATTTCTTCAGTATTATACGACTGAAAAATCAAAATTTTATTTTTTTTATTCAATCATGGTCTAAAGGCAATGCAAAAATATAAGAAAGTAGTAGCTAATTGGAAAGTAGTTTACCATACCAAATTTTTTTTCAAATACTGAGAAGTTATGTAAATAGAAGAAAAGGTACTAAGAAATTAAATGTGAATCATTAGTAAGCCAATTAATTTGCCTTTCATTTTGCGAGTTTTGGACAATTTTATGAAATTTAGCTACAGGGTACTGTTTTTATAATGCAGGGGACTGTTTTAACAAGCAAACCAGACACGTGCTTCGTGCAGACGCGTAGCACTGACACTAAACAAAATGGCGACTTAGCTGTTTACATGAACGATCTTCATGCTACTAACATTTAGTTTCACGATATAAATATATTCAATTGGGGACTGTTCGAAAAACTTTAGGTACACCATTTGAATGTCACTTTTTTATGTTAAAATCTGATTTTAAATTCTAATTTTAATCTTTAAACTTGCTTACTCTATTCTAGTATTGATTGCATTTCTTGAAATTGGGCAATTTTAATAATGTAAATAAATAAGGGTTGTTTGACTTATCGTTCCGGAAATAGAGGCACGACTTTGGACTGTAATTTGAGGTGTTAGAAATGCAAATAATTGAATTATTAAGACATATTATGTTACTATATGTGAGATATGGCCTGGCAAGCATTGGTGGCATAGTATCCATAACGATAAACCGAATGTTGAAGTAATAACTGCATGAATATATTCATCAAGTGAATATACACTGATTCTCTGATGTAGCTGTAGTCACTGCAAGCAAAGCTGCAAGCGAATAAATGTAAACAACAGATCGTGTAGCAACAGGTCGTGTAGCGCAAGAGAATAACTTTTTATTTGTTCTCTGTTCTCTTTTCATACACTTTTGCACTGAGTTGAGTTGAGTGATCTACGTGTTGTTTCAGTTATTTCTCTGAGTACTTAATAACCTACACGAATACTCAGGAATCTGCTGCAGTGACCTGAATAAGAATCAGGTATGTTGGTATTTCTCCGCAATAAGCTTTATGTTATTATTAATGCACAGTCAGTTTGATGTTGGATAGAGGTTAATATCAAACGCATTAATTTAATATAAAAATACATTTATATTAATAAAAAATATTTCATTCTAAATGAATATTGATATAGTGAATAACATTATAAAGTGTTTAAGTTGTTATAAAATTTTAAATCCTTTATTATTTAAAAACTTTAGTCTTTAAATGAACCAACTGGAAGTGACATTGAATTAGGCAACAATTTAGTGGCTGCAAATTGTCCAATGGCGAGTTCGTATCGAAAGACGTTAAAAAAAAAAAACAGTAAAGTTTGGGAAGTTTTTTCTAAACTAGTTAACCAGAGTGGAGAAGAAATCCAAAATTTTGTTAACAAATATTGCAAGAAAATTTTAAAATATAGTAATAGGTCAACGTCTAACTTGTGTATGGTTTATATCGGCCGTAGCTGGACTCCTAGAGGGGTCAAACATATGAGCTAGTCCTATTATTTTTTTTCCCTCAACATTTCTCCCGAACACCCCTACCCCCTATCTACCACCCTTCTTCGGCTCCGCATACAATAAACACTAAAACTGTCGAAAATAGTTTATATCGGTCGTAGCTGGACTCCTAGAAGGGTCGAATATATGAGTTGGTCCTATTATTTTTTGCCCCTCAACATTTCTCCCGAACACACCTGCCCCCTATCTATCAACCTTTTTTGGCTCCCAATACAATAAACACAAAAGCTGTCGAAAATAGCTTATATCGGCCGTAGCTGGACTCCTTAAGGGGTCAAATATATGAGTTGGTCCTAATTTTTTTTGCTCCTCAACATTTCTCCGCAACACCCCTATCCACTATCTACCACCCTTCTTCGGCTCCCCATACAATTAACACAAAAGCTGTCGAAAATAGTTTATATCGGCCATAGCTGGACTCCTAGAGGGGTCAAATATATAAGCTGGTCCTATTATTTTTTGCCCTTAACATTTCTCGCCAACACACCTACCCCCTATCTACCACCCTTCTTTGGCTCAGCATACAATAAACACAAAAGCTGTCGATAATAGTTTATATCGGCCGTAGCTGGACTCCTAGAGGGGTCATATATATGAGCTGGTCCTATTATATTTTGCCCCCCAACATTTCTCCCCATCACACCTATCCCCTATCAACCACCCTTCTTTGGGTCCCAATACAAAAAACATTCTTTGCGTTCTACTAACGAACGAATAACACAATATTCGCTAAATATTCAGGGTATGAACACTGATATTTTTATTATTTTTTATTGCTTTATTTGCTATCTGCTGTTGTTAGTAAAGCATCGTGCTCTTATTCTCTTCGAATAAAACAAAGAGAGTGTAAGATCAGGTATGAGTAAAGCAGAAAAGGGATAGAGGAGGAACTCTTTTATTCTATAGCAAGAGAATATATTCAGGGCGGCGAAAAAGCATACTTATGCAGGGCTCTATTTTCTAACTAGCAGTGAATAACCCATATGTGTTTCAGAGTACTATAGCAGATTTTTAAAAATTTTTTGAAATTTATTTCTTTTGTACCCACTAAAAATCAGAGCTGGTCAAACTCAAAAAACTAAATTTTTTTACAAATATTTTAGTACGAATGCGATTTTCTTCAAATATTTATTATATAAAAAAAAATTTTTCTTTTATAACGCTGTTTTGTACAATCTAAAATATTCTCTAAAATTGTCTTACACAAAGTTTTTACCACTGATCTGTTGGTCATGATTTTGTTCAAAGCACAAAAGCTTACATTGCACCATAGGTCTCAATGGTCACATTTCCTGTCAAAAATTCTGAAAAGCTTTTAAGAAAATTAATTAATCGCCGCTGATTTCGCATGTCGATGTCAAAATCTCATCGTAATTTGTGGTCGTTCATTTGAAATTTGATGTTCAAATTAATAAATTCAAAATGATGAATTCATTATGGCAGTAAAAATTTGAAAATGTATTGTATCTGTGTGAAACTTGGTTTTATGGAGCTTTTTGAAGTCGCTGATTTCGAATTAATGACAAAATTTTAGATACGGATTCAGCATTCAAAAATACATCTTAAATGACTCAGACCATTGTTCGGCTGAGTAGACTTTTTGGATTCATTTTAGACAGTGTTTGACCCTTGCTCGGCCCTGTGGTCTTTGTTATTTAATAATAATTAAACTATTAAACCATTTGTAATGAGAACTTTTTTCGTAAGTATGTGTTTTTTTTTTTTAATTACATAGCAACTCAGCGAATTAGATGGGAGGTACAATCGACGTAGTGTTGAGATCCTCCCAATGAGGATCCCGTAGCTTCTTTTTACTATCTGTTTATGCAAGCCTATCGCTCAATTCATGATCAAGGTTAGTCGATATTTGATAACAGCTTTAATTTATTAAAGTTTTAATTGGTTTGTGACGACTAAGTCACAACAGTCGGCAATGCAAAAATAACAAAATCGTTCTTTTAAGAGTATTTGTGTGTAGGGCGGTTCGAATTTACTAACTCCCAAACTTCAGTCTGATGTTTGACTCCCTGAGCTACGTACTTATATCGAGTGGAGTTGTTAATAAATTATTAGTATCGTTCTTCTAATCATTTATTCTTTTTCTAATAAGTATGACGATGATCTTATTACGATTATATAAGAAATATTTAATGTATGCAAGTCTAGAGGGGACTGTGTCCCATTGTTTAGCCACGCGTACGCCTTTGTGTGTACATTAAATGTTGCCTCCGCTCCATTCACACGTATTGCAGCCTCAGGCAAACCTCAAGTCAATAAGCACAAAACACACTTTCTCGCAAAACTTTTGGCATCTGTCTCTGAGTTTATGGTTGTATTTGTGTTGTTGTTTGTATACAAATGAAAGCACAAGGTAAAATATTATCTCTTGTGGCAAGTGTTAAGCGTGGCACAAAAACATACTAATACACCAACACGCAAGCACACCAACTTATTCAATTTAAACCGTACAAAATGCAATCTAAGAAAACATCTCAGCAAAGGTTGTCTTTATAGCTAATGCGAGCAATAATATTAGCTGGAAATGAATTTTTTTTTTTTTCCTTTGGGAACCTTTATGCTGGGCAAAATGTGTTTAGAATAGAGTTTATGTAGGGAAAAATGTTTTTGTTGAGAAAAAAGGTTAATGAGTCTATTCAAATTGTTCAGTGATTTAAAAATAAATGCTCGTAATAGAAATGTGAGTTAAAGTGAGTCAGACAAGTATCACTTTATTTAAGAAGAATGAAAAAAAAAAATTAAAGCTAAATTATAATGCATTTACATATATTAAGGCGTCTTACGCTCTATAGAAAAAAAAAGTTGTTCGAGTCCTTGGTTAATTAAATAAACCTTGGTTAATGTTTTACTCTAGCGATAACTGGAATGGTTTTGAAAAATCTCTAAAAATGGCATTTTGTATGTATATTTTTTTTTTTTTAAACTACTTTCAGTCAAATAAATTGTCACAAATAGTGTAAAGAACAGAATTGCAAAGTTCCAGGTATTTTGAAAGGAAGATTTCTCTGAAGTATTCAGTGAGAGGTTTGATCGCTTTTGTTGAGTATACCCAGTGGGCAACTAGCAGCGCTTCTAATGGATCTAATGGATTTCGTAGTCCTTCCACGCTCATATCCAAGCCCATATGCTTTTTTGTATGAAATGGCCAAATTTTCCAGGCCTTCCGCTCTCCTTACTTTAAAGAGGAGAACTTACTATAAGCACTCATTTAGAATGGCTTAAAGAAGAGGTTAACCAAAACAATTGAAAAAATATATATTTTTTTTTTCATTTCTTTCTACGTATACCTACCTATTTATTCTGTGATTTTATTTTATTTAACATATTTTTGTCAGATAAGAATATTTCTAAGTCATGACGTTGATTATTACTCAGCAATTTTGAACTAATATATATTTTAACTTTTAACGAAAAAGTAACCCTGAAATATAAGCAGAACCAGTTTTTGTAGGAAAATTATAATTGTTGTACTGCCCTGGGTAGCGAAAAATTAGGCTTCATAGAAGCGCTCGAAGAAGCAGCGAGGACGTTATGTGTCTTACCGCCAAAAGAAGCAGTAAATGCACGCCTTCGTTAGAAAAGACCTAGCTTCATTGCTTTTTAAGAAATTTCCAGGAAACTTTAGCGAAATCTTGAGGCTGTTCCTGTGAAATTTACCTTGGAAACTTCTGACATGCATATGCCAAAAGAATGCTTTCTGGGTATGAAAGTGGAAGGGGTGGAATTCAATAATTTCCTTTCCACTTTATCTGTAGGTTCATCGCAATGAAACATAAACTTCATTGATTTCGATTTTGCTGAAATTCACTCAGCTGTTCTCGTCTTATCGTGTTTTTTTTTTTTTTTTAAATAAGGTGGCGCACTGTGGCTTAAGAATTAAATCCATTGGCAAAATACACATTTTTTGTGGTAACCGATTTTTCAAATATTTGCGCGATTGTGTAGTAAATATATCCAAAGTTAGGTAGTCAAAAATTTAGGTCAAAATATCTAAAATTGTGGGCGTGGCATGCGGTTAAACACAACTGTTTTTGCTAATTTCAGAAAAAGGTGAGTTTTTTATTTTTTTCGTGGAAAATGAATGGCCATTGCTCGCAAACTATAATCAATAGAGAGTTGAACTTTTTTTTTGTCAGGTTGGTTGGACTATTATCGTTAAATTATTGTCTGAGTTTGTAGCTGTACTATTTATATTTTGGATGTTACAAAATTTTTTCAAAACGACTGTTTTTTGTATAAATTTTAACTTTAGTGGAATAGAACTTTTAAGGATCAAAACGGATCTAAAAATTTAAAGTATCCAGTTAAAGGTGAAAGTCTCCTCTTTCAACTTATACACACTTTTTTACCCCCCACGATCTTCCCGTAGAAGCTTTTTTCGTTTTACTAAAACTACTCACACAAATATTCGAATGACGCTAATTTAAAGGGATCCCCATAAGTATGCAATGATGTATTCTATTTAAACCAGGAGTACGCTAAGAGTACCCATGGGCGGATAGCTTTCACACGCAACGACAGCTTTCAATTGAAAAGCTTTTTAGTCGAGGTGAAAACTTATTACGTGGCGGCCGTGGCGTAGTGGGTAGAGTGTGTGACTCTTACGCCAGAGAACCCAGGTTCAAATCCTCCATCTGACACAGGAAATTTTTTCAATTGAATTCATTTTTCTGTTCGGCCGTCACCTCTCTGCAGACAATGGCAAACCTTAGATAGTAAAAACTGCCATGAAAAGCTTCTTGAGAACATAAGCCGTTCGGAGTCGGCGTAAAACATGTAGGTCCAGTTCTCGATCATTTGTGTGCAAACATTTCACATCACACACAACACAGTTGGTCATAAGAAGCTCGGTCAAAGTCCTTTCAAGGGCTGAAATGGCCATTTCGTTTTTTTTTTTTTTCGTTTCGAGAACTTATTACACTGAATAAAATAATACGTTCAGTCTAGGCTTGTGCTTAATCATTCCGAAGCCGGAATGAAGATGGAATGATTCTTTTGGAATGATTCTATTGAAATTTACATGCATTCAAATGAGAGGGGCCATATTACGCGTATGTGTCGCTGCAAACAGCAAAAGCCTAAGGCTGGTGCGTGTGCGAAACCACGTAATTTCACCCCAGCCTAAGGGTGTTGCTTTACATGTTTTTTTTTTTTGTAATTTGCGCAAACAATGAATTTTATTTTATAGAAAAAACATGATTTTAGTTTTTATTTCATAAAATAAATTTTATTTCTCAGTATGCGTTTCTCAAATACAATTGAGATTTTATTAGGATCTCACTTTTTAGCAAGCTTGTTAAAAGTGATATTAAGAAAAACTTAAAACCTACAGTTTATATTAAGCTTGTTCTCAAGTACAATTGCGGTTCGCTTTCTAGATGGTCGGCTGGGTTGCCTTAATCATTTCATTATTATCTTTAGCCAATACCTACCATTTTGAATAGAACAAAAGCATTTACGAAACACTTACGAAACATTTACTAAAAAGAAAAACTGTATTTATGAAACACTGCGGGCGATTTGATCAAAATTTACTTGGTTCTCCAAGATAATATCCTAAAATTATAAGTTTTTAATAACTTTTAATTTTTCACCTGTGGTTGGCCATCGTTGGGACTTGCCCATATAGCAGCTACGAACATAATCAGCTCGCGAGCTAAGAGCTTTTTCAAAAATGTATACGGATATAAACTCTTCCGCTGCGAAAAAGCTTTCAGTCTGCAGGCAGACTCGAATCAGGCAGGGTCACGTCACTTTGTTCGCTGGATTTCAAAATAATTACGTTGTGTTTGTACACCGCAAAGAATAATATAAGAAAGCGATGTGTGTAGTTTTGCTACATTTGTTAACATTTGATACTTAAGAAACGCAGCGTTTTTTATTCATGTAAGTCATCATTGTTTTCATAGTATGCAAGTTTAAAATAATAGTTTATTTTATATTTATTTTGTTTTACGGTAAATTTTGTATAAACAAGGCCTTATTAAAAATGCCGAAAAATTTTACTAGGTATATATATTTAATATTTCATTTAAATTTTGTTGTTATTAAATGAAAAAATATGGGGAAAGAATAAGGTAAGCACAGTTCACAAATGTAATAAATAATGTTTTGTACTCTTTCTAAATATATTTTTTAAATGCAAATATTAGCTTGCCAAAGAGCATCGCATAGGTAGATATTCATCTAGAAGTATGAATGCCTTTATAATCCGAAGATGAGGGTCGCCTGTTTTGAACATTTCTTGACATATACTGTAAAATATTAAAAGGTTTCATACAAATGGGCAAAACTCTTACAAATGGTATAAGCCGTATAAGTTTATCATCTGTCAACATTTTTTATACTAAATTTACAATACCATATTCATGGAAAAACTTATAATCAATTCTAAAATATATATGGCACAGGGAATATAGATTTTGTAGTGACATTAATTAACTTCTAATTTAGGGATTTATTAATGTAATGTAACTCTCTTTAAAATGTATACATAATATAGATTATAATAAATATGATAATACATAATATATACATAATATATATACTAAAGAGCTGCACGAGTATGCTTGAAACGCTGTTCAACACATTCTCAGCTTTTCAATCACGCTTCCCATTCGCATTTATAAAAGCGAAACGAGCGAGCCAGATCAGAATGCGTTTGTATTGTTAGAGAATTGCGGTATGAGAGAATGTTGACGTGAGAGAATGGATACGTGAGAGAAATGAAACATGAGAGAACGAATTCAACGAAACAGCACTGCAGTTCTCGTTTCTTTCGCTTTGAAAATGAAACAAGCGAAACATGCATTGGATGAAGTCGTGCACAAATCACGTAGCCTTTTTACTGCTCGTCATTTAAGTCTTTGCGCTGTTTGTAACAGAACTGTCACGCAAAGACTTAAGACACGAGCAGTAAAAAAAGATACGAGATTTTTGCAGCTCCCCTGTCTAGGGGGGAGTAAATGCGATAGTTTGTATATCGGCTAACTTTTAAAAACATTAAATAAAAAGCATGTTAATTTTTTTAAAGCAAACATTTATTAAGGATAAAAACAAAAAAACGTTCAAAAGAATTCATTTCATGTAAAAACAAAACAAAAAGTATTTTTCTTTATACTTGGTACAACAATGGTAAAGCTTTTCATTGGTTTTTAACTTAGTAGGTACAACTTACGCTATGAGATCAAAAAGGGTCAAAAAGGGATTGTTGAAACTACTTGTTCAAGTTCATGTGTTTTGAAAAGAAGTGTTTATATCGCTCAGTCTCACTGTTCCAGTTCTTCTGTTTCGCTTTTATTCGCTGTATTCGAATGCAAGAACATGATATGACTAATTGTGGAGTCATTGGAGCAAATATGGGTCCTCCGATCAGAAATTAAATTCCTTGCAAATGAAAATACTCTTTCGGAAGGAGCGCTGCTAGCCGGGGTTGCAAATAATTTGCAACTTACTTTATATAGCAGTGGGAATTCGTTTTTGTGTAAGTCCCACCATTGCAAAACATTGAAGTCATCATGAAAAGCAACATTTTAGTTACTATAAAGTCGAACCTCATCAGACACTCTATCGGTTGACTCAAACATATTAGACTGGCACACGAAATCTTCCAGAGCTTCCGAATTTATTGACGATTTCACATTATGTGGCATACTTCGGCTGTCCTGACCACAAAAGTCCTCATCATACATCTTCATTTGGCGCTTACATTCATCTATTATTTCAGTTTTTTCGCCTTCGTCAAAAAAAATGAGTTTATTAGCCGGAGGATTCAAAAACAGACCAATTTTGTGGAAAACTGTTAGATTTTGCATAACAACGTTTTGGATGTTTGTAGTCAAATTCTCTTTAAATGTTTTAATAACGACTACATCATCTTCTTTGGGTAAACATTTCTTTTTAAAAGATGTACGTGAGCAAAGGCGATGTGCATCGTTGGATATTTTTCGCCTTCAAGCAACTTGGAGGCTTTTTAAGGGGACGCTGTGAAATGAAAAAAGTCAAACACGATAATTACCAAAAATAGACTCGATATATAAATTGTAATAGCAACCGTATTAATGAACCACTTTTGTTCAATCAAGATTTTTATGAAAAGGCAATATGTCTTCTTCCAAATAGTTACAACGGTTGATCTCACAGTTTTGGCTTGTTTGAGAGCAATTTCCTCAGGCTTAAAAAAAAAAACTTAAAAATCTGAGTTTCTTCGACCATATATCCTTATAATATTTGTCGATTGTTATGAGGTTGGTTTCCTTTTAAAGATAATTTTATGGCTAAAAATAATTGGTAACAATATATACCTAAAAATTTAGAGCAAAGTTGAGAAACTCTGAGCTTAATCATTCAAGTCGGAAAAATCTCATACAAATTTTTTTTCACAAAATGATTTTTTTATACATAAGGCAAAAAAATTTAACTATACCAAAGCGATCACAGAACTTTCATCAAAACGACCCAGCCTAGTGCATATTGAGTGGTGCTAGAGAAAATCGTTGTCTCAAAAAATTTGGAAAATGACCAACGAAAGATAAACAATACAAACAACATGGCCATTTAATTTGATCTTTAAGCCCATATTTTTAATTCAACATAATTCTTTAGCACACGAACATACATATTTAAAAACATCACTTACCTCATAACAATCCATTATTTTTATTATTTTAGCACTATGTTTTAATTTGTTTCACGCTGAACCACTGCCCGGTCAACATCAATTCCTATGAACCTCTATGAGCTTTTCTCCACTTTCATACGACAAATCAAAACAATCAACACATTCTCTTACTATTCCAACATTTCCATAATATGATGGGAACAAGGTTGATTTATAAGGTTGTCGCAGGGCTGATCGCACTCTCTTCTCAGTACCCATAATTGTCAAAACCAGCCAATTTTGCGAATGACTGCGAAAGAAAAACGGATGATAATAGAGAGCACTTGCAGATTTTCTATGAGCTGTCAACTTCGATTTGACAATTATGGGTACTCGCTCTCTCCCTTGCGACAACCTTATAAATCAACCTTGGATGGGAACTTGAGAGTAGATTACGCTCTCACATGCATGTTCCATTCGTTTTTTCAGAGGGTGGGTTTCGTCTCGATTGCTTGTCTCTCAGCAGATCGAGTCAAAACTCGTTTCGCGCGTCAGAATGTCTCTCAATTAGAGTTCTGTTTTCACCATGGCAGAATTATAAGGTAAGCTCATCACGGAGAGGAATGGAGTAGAAAGCAGAATAAAGCTAGATTGATGTCAAAATCAGCTGTTCATCGCAAATTTCTTTATACTCACGTTCGCAGTTTGTAGGTTAGAATTTGTTACAGATTTGTTTGCAATTTTAAGAGTTTCACATTTTATAGTTTTTATTACACTGTTATAATATTTTCACTCAAATTATCACAAATTTAACACACGCGACCGCACTTTATGGATGTTTATGTTTGCAACTTTATGTGAGGAAATTAAATTGGTGCTACATCGCATGGCCAAGCCATCAACTGACAAGCATCTTCCTTCTCATTATCCGCTCTTCGTTGACGCGTGAGAGCATTTAGTATCATGGGCCTACCTTATCATTGTATCATGGTTTTCACTTCATTCTCAGTACGCAGAAAACGAAAACATTCATGCAGTTCTTTAATATATGCATAATATAGATTATAATAAATATATTAATATTTCCATATTATTATATAATATTGCAACATATAATAATCTATATAATAAAAATCATTTTCTGTTTGTTTGTTTGACTTTTATACAAATCTAAACGGCTGAACGAATTTCGCTCAAACTTAAAAGGTATATTACTAGCGTCCTAGATTAGGTTTTTGCATACTTAGTTTTAACCATGCCCCATTTAACCGCCCACAAATCAATAAAAATGCAATATTTCAGATTGTTTCTATTGTTTGAGATTAAAATTTTGCAATTTAGTTTGTATGGTTACTTTCGGCAATTGTACCAAAACTGGGTTTCCACGCCTACTTTTACCGCCCACAAATCAATGAAAATTGTGTATTTCAGATGGTAAAAAAGTATGGTTGCAGTAACATCCGTGCCGAAGCTGCGGACAACTGGGTCCTGCTAGTAATATACAGGGTGTCCCGCAATTGAGTGCAACTATTTACGGAGGTGAAAGGTTATGTCTAGCTGAGAAAAAAATCGTATGAGAGGGGGGGGGTCTATTTTCCCATTCTTAGGAGCTACAGGGTTAATTAATATTTCACGACTTTGATTCACGTTCTTGTTCCTAGCACAAAAATTAAGTTACGGAAAACTTTATCTGATAGCTCATTGCAAAGGCAATAAAATCACCTTTTCAACGGTTTATACGAGTATAATAGCACCGACTTAACCGTTACCAAGCTGTGCCCGTTCAAAGATGAAATCAATCGGTTGAAACTACCAAATTTTAACTTTGAATACAAATTTCTCAGAATTTCGCGTAATAAATGAATTTTTTTTTTTATAATAAACTTTGTAATTTATTCAATTTTATTTTCAATGGCACCAATAACACAAACGTATCTTAAAAAACAAAAAAGTTGGCTGTACTAAAAACATTAGAAAACAACGATATTATCTACTGCACAAGTTATTGTAATGTCATTATTTACCATTATTTTTTAATAGGTATAATTTTTTTAGTACATCCAACTTTTTTATTTTTTAAGATAAATTAATGGTTTTGGTGTCATTGGAAAAAAAATGAAATAAATTACAAAATTGATTATAAAAAAAAATTTCATTTATTACGCGAAATTCTGAGAAATTTGCACTCAAAATTGAAATTTGGTAGTTTCAACCGATTGATTTTATCTTTGAACGAGCACAGCTTGGTAACGGTTATGTCGGTACTGTTTGTTGATATATCGTTGAAAAGGTGATTTTATTGCCTTTGCAAAAAGTTTTCAATAACTTAATTTTTGTGCTAGAAACAATAACGTGAATCAAAGTCGTGAAATTTTAATTAACCCTGTAGCTCCTAAGAATGTGAAAATAGACCTCCTCCCCCCTCTCATACGATTTTTTGCTCAGCTCGACATAACCTTTCAGCTCCGTAAATAGTTGCACTCAATTGCGGGACACCCTGTATATATAAGAAATAATAAAAAATTAGATTGTGATTTCATAATTTTTTCTATTCGCGTCTATTTTTTATTATTTTTGTACATAAAGCTTGCAGGAAGCTTTTAAAATGCTTTAACGTTCTATTTCTTTCAGTGAGACGCTTTAAACGTTACACATACACGCAAGCAGCTTAAGTTGTGTGCGTTTGGTCATCACTGCCATATAGAGAAGTATTCGCAAATATATCCAAATAATAGTTATATGGTAAAATTTTAACCGCTCCATTGATTACCTTAAAATTTTGACACATATATTTTCTATATCTGACAAGAAGGTTGAAACATTACACACCTAAAATTAACGGTTTTACGAAATAACTTCAAAATTCTGTTGATTTATTGCTTAAGGGGGGACATGACATTCGCGGCAGAGAAAACAGACCTTTTTTTAAAATTCATAACTCGGTCAAAAACAAACATTTTTCCAAAATTTTATTATTGTAGAGAATTGAACAAATTACAAGAAAACAAATTCTAAAATATATATTTTTCACTTCAACATGGTTTTATAGAGCTCCAAACTGGCGAGTTGCAAAAATTGTCCGATCTGGAAAAAAAATTTCTTTTTTAAATCTAAACAAAATTGGTTATCGTATGACACGAGCTTTTTTTTTTAAATTTTTTTTAATTTTTGGTGATGTTCCAAAGTTGACACACTTTCAACTTTTTTCGAAAAAAATATTGACTTTAAAAATTCATAAAAAATCGAAAAAAAAGCTCGTGTCATACAATAGCGAATCGAGTTTAAAAAAGTACAAAAAAAATTCGTCAAAAAATTAACCCGCTAGTGCCGCAACCAGTACGAAAAACATGGTTTCGAGATAAACGCGTTCAAAGTTTGTCAACAAAGAAAAAAAAGGTTACCTTCAATCTGCCATGCCTGCTTCGTACTGTATGCCTTCGTTATCTTTTGTTGTGCTGTTTCTTATAGCTTTTTGCAATCGTTTAGCAATTCCGGCTTCACCCTTCACCCTTCAAGTAGGTACGAAATAACAACCACCAAAAGTCAGGTAGCAAGTAAAACAAGTATATACCAGCTGCCGTACGTAGGTAGCGCAAAAATTAAAAATGCGCTCTCACTAATCCGGCTGTAACTTTTGAACCCGTACGAATTTTTCGATGAAATTTTTTTTCTTAGAATCTTAAGAGTATTTACTAAAATAAAAAATTATTAAAAAATTTTAATTTAAAATCGATTTCAAAAACTGCCAATGTCATGTAACCCCTTAACCATAAAACGTGAATGTAAACAATGTACCAAAAAGTTGTTGAAGTTTATTATTTGTACAAAAACAATACAATTTTCCTTTATTGCTTTTCTTTTTTTAAATTTATGTTTAAAAAATAAAAATGTTTATTTTTCATTTTTATTATCATTTTTGTTTACTCTGCAAACAAGTTGTTTTGAGTCCTTGAAAAATATGCTGCTAAAATCATTGTTAAGTTTTACTGCTATTTTCTAAGCATGCGCTTTTTTCTGTTTAACGACACAGCAAAAATTGGCGTTAGTTGAAAATGAAAAAAGTTTAATTTTGCGCTTTGAACAAAAGTTGGCAGCATTGTTCAAACGAACAGGACTGATGAAAACTTTAGAATGTCAGAAAAGTTTGTCAATAGCAAAAATTCAGCTGTTTCAATACTATAAATAGCTTTACGCAATTAAGCAGCATAAACTTTACTGACGACGGCGTTTATGTTATCTTATTGTTCCAAAATAATTGTGAAATAGCCAACGAAAGAATGTTTAATAATGTGAGTTTATTTCTGAAAAGAAATATGTATGTAGATAATTTATATAAAGTTGTCATGCACTGCGCCCTGCACATATCACTTCAAACAATTTGCATTGCACACATGCTTCCTTTAATTATCACACACACACACACACACATGTGTACCCCATGTCCAAAGCTTATGCTGATGACTGAGTCAGTTTGCAACTGATATGCTTTTCGCAGAAATATGATAAGCCAAGTCGTGGAATGAAAAGATACGAAACATATATATTGAAACTTATTAAGAATGACAACTTTTGACGAAAAATGTTAGCACGTGACTTCAACAATGTATGCATGTTTCTATCATGTCATTGCGGCACACACAGCAGGCAGAATTTTCTTTTGTAAAAAATAAAATATAGCCTATTACGTTTTTACAAAATGTTCTTTACACGTTCATACATATTACTACAATATGTATATCAATAGAGAATAACCTCTATTGGAAATTTCAGAGTGCTTTATTAAAAAGCAAGTAAAAAGGGCTTCACTCTGCCTATGCATAGTGCTTTTGAGAAGTGCTTTGCTCTCGCTACGCACTGAGCTTGATAAAATCGCTTTGCTTTCACAATTTTCCCTAATTTGAATATTCGTAGATCATAGAGCTTGTCGTTGCTGTCGTACTAGTTCAATATATTTATTTTTCTCATCACTACTTGTCACTACTCATCACTAGTATGCGCGGGAAGTTTAATTCGTGAAAATGTTTCAGCAAAATAGTGAAAAATAGTGAAAGGTAAAAAACGTTTATAAACTGTTTTAAAGTAATATTTTTATAAAAAAGTAATAAAATGAGTGGGAAGTGGTGCGGTTATACAAAACGCAATTTTAAATGATTAGTTTGGGTAAAAATATACACCATAAAAAATGAAGTTGCATTTGTACGTGCCAACGAAGAAGGCGCAACAGCAGCAGAAAATTGAAGTGGACATAGTAGGGCAGACTATATGCAAAGTGCTGTAGAAAACGAAACGCCACAAGTTTTATCAGATTTCAGCCATGGCGGTGTGGATTCCATACAAAGTTCCAATTGTGAAAATATACAATACAAATTTCGTCAGAAATTGACACTCAAAAATAAATTCGGCATTTTGATAGCATTTTGCGAATTTTACAAAGAGTGAGCTTAAAAGTGCCCTGTTAAACAAAAACTTTATCAAACTTTTCAAGGGCGCAAAATAATACCACTATTTGCATGCGTGAAGTCAGTCTGGGAAGCTACTTCCACTATGGACTAGAAAGAAGTATTTGTCAGGATTTGAAGTTGTGGTTAGCAGAAGATATTGAAATTTTAGAAGTAGATATTGGAATAGACAGATTATAGAACTTATACAAAAGCTCTACAATAGCCTTGTGACCTATTTTGGGTTCCATATCAAACTGTGGCAATATCATACCTTTTATTATTGAAGCATATCTTGGCAACAGGAAAACTGAAGTTATTAATGATTTTCTGCTAGACTTTGTTTTAGAAATGGAGAGTTTAAGTGAAAGAGGTGTTATCGTCAACGTTAGAAGGCTTTTTATTAAATTGCGAGCATTTGCTTGTGCTGTTCCTGCGAGAACATTTGTTTCGGGAACTGTTGGTCATACTTCCTCGACAGGATGCTCCAAACGCTACCAGGAAGCTGAAAAAAACAATCGACTGCATAATAAAAAAAATGTAGGGTTTAATTTGGAATGGGAAAATGTGCGTATGTAACTTCACGTCAGATAAAAAATTAGAAATAAATAAAAGATTCATGTCGTACAAGTCATTAATTCCAAAAGAATTTATTAGAACGCCTCGTTCTTTTGATGATATTTGTAGATGGAAGGCTGTGAAGTTCCGTATCACCTTTCGAAACATTAATTAAGCGATTTTTTTAATCACTTTTCGTTGCGAGAATTAAGCGCTTTTTCTTAAATCGCCTTTCGTAGTGAGAGCAAAGCGCTTTTTTAAATAATTTTTCGTAGTGAGAGCAAAGCGCTTTTTTAAATCACTTTTCGTAGCGAGAGCAAAGCGCTTTTTTAAATCACTTCTTGTTGCGAGATCAAATGTCTTCTTCCCGCTGACATGCCAATGTTAAAAAAATCACTATTAAAAACGAGAACAAAGCGCTATTGTGATTTTTTAAAGTGCTTTCAAAGTAGTTTAGAAACGCTTTGTTTCCTTAGGGGACATTTAAAATAATACAAATACATACCTGAAACAAAGTTAAAAATTAAACGAATTGATAATGTTGTTTTGCTGTCCTCAAGAGAGAAATAAAGTGACAAAATGTACTGAATCTATGATTGGGTTTTGTACATGTATAAAAAAAAAAACAATAAATTGGCACGGATACACTAGAAGCTTAAACACTCTCAAATCGAGTAAAAACTATTGAATCAATCATTTTTCGACATGTTTATAACTGTTATATAAGAAATTTTTATTTTCAACTTTTTTTATTTCAATTTTGAAACTTTTTTCTCAACTCAATTCCCCAAACTTTTTTAAGTTTTTTCCAGTTATGTGATCTCTCAATGTTTCTATGTTTACTTTGATCTAAAAGCATCGTCTCACAGTGGCACAATAATTTTTGTAAGTTAAGAAAATCTCTTGGTAGTAATAAAGCACATGAAACCATAGAGATAAAATAAAACGACACCTATAAATCTAACACATAAATTTACGTTCCACATTTTATGTTAAAATAATTTTTCAACTCAACTTTTTAAGAGTGCTGCCGACTGGCGAAAGCTCCGAGAAGTAATGTATACTTAAGAACTTTGAAACTTCAAGCTCTAAAACTGAGTTACCCACTGCCTATATGTCACTCTTGATACTCATTTGTTTTTATAAAAACTCTTAGGCATAGGCTGTGAATTCTAAAAGACGCACACACCTCATTCAGCACTAAGCAATTCAAAACACACAAACAATTTTGTGTCTTCGTTTCTTATTGTTTTTCTTTGCCTATACAAAGCATGGATTTTGTTGTTGTCTAGCGTATGATTTAGTGAGAAGCACTTGGAAAAATCGGTGTTTGTTTTACATTTCAAATAAAATTATTCTAGTTTTGCAAAATGAATAACATGTCCTTAGAAGGGAAGTAAGAGATGATTTTTTTTCACTAATAGTATTAAGGCTGAAGTGCAATGCATAATAATTCAAATAATAAGTTTTCAAATTATTCAAACAAAGGCAAAGCTTAATATTGAAGGCATTTTAAGATATTTCATGTAGATTTCTGAGTAACTGTTGTTTTGTTGTTGTTGTTAATATTTACATACATATTAACGTATATATATACATATCCATTTATTTCCATTTATTAAAAATAGCAATGAATTAATCACATTTCATTTAAACCAAACAAAAAAATTAAACACCAACTTAAACCAAAAAAAAAAAAAACTTCAACATTGCCATACTATGGAAACTCTATTTTTTTATTTATTACAGATTACTATGCAGTAAATGTAATTTGGTTTTTTTCCAGTGTACATAATGAATTAAATTTGTTTTCCTAATAATAATAAACTTTACATGTATTAGTGTTTGCTCTTCGGTAAGAAGCTTTTATGCAACTCTGCTCTAAAGCTTTTCCAAGATAAAGAATTTTTAGTTCAACTCTGTTCACTAACACCATCTCAAATGCTTTGTTTCGTTTGAGATCGTAAGTGACGACACACTTACAAAACGTTCGATCGCATCACAAGGAAAATCAAGAGAATTTCCTTTCAGTATTAGGTGTCATTTTCAGTTTCAGTTTTTTCAGTATTAGGTTTCATCAGTTTTTGTTACTTGTGAATTATTAGGAAGTTGAGTAACATTTGCCAACGTTTGAAGAGAGTGAAGAAAATTAAAAAATATTTACGCACTTTCGAGCAAATAGGGAAATAGTTTGCCTAACTTTCAGGTGATACTGCGAAAAAACCAAACCGAATATAGAAAAATCCAAGAGCCATATCGGCACTTATATTATACTGAGCATAATGTCAAAAATATCTAGAAGAAAAGTCTTAAGATGTGGAAGTGAATACGGAAATATGACAAGCTTCTTATGCAGTCTTCCCTCTAAAGAAATAACAATAACCTTCAAGATAATATAAAAACAGTTTTAGCAAAAATATTTAACACTTAAGGCTATTAATGAATAAATTATTAACCAATTAAATTTAATTTTATCCAAAAATTTTATACGGCACAGGATTATTAAAAATCCAAATTATATTTAAGCATTTTAATAGTGGACATCAGGGCGTATGAGTAACATTTATTCATTCGTATGGATCAATGTAGTCCATAGGCACTAATGCACGAATTACATGTTTGTGTGCATGTTTTTGGCGACATTGATTTAAACACAATGTTCTGCCACTGTCAATGTAAATGAAGAAATATGGATTAATTTTAAAAGGAATGGAGAGTATGAGCAATACTTTAAGTAACAAAAAGGGAGATTTTTTAACATAAATCTTTTCTGCGGAAAAACAAAGAACTTTTACATGTCTAATTAAAAATTACATCCCAGATAAAGGCTCACTGCTTCTGTGTTCTTTAAGAAGAGGTACACGCCCTAGGTTGCAATTAAGAGACATCAACAGAGGTAGGAAATATCAGCCGAGCGAGTATCAGCTGAGTAAAAAGGATGTTGTCAGCTTTTCACCATTTTTTCAGAGTCTGCATGCTAACAAACCAACTGGCAGTTACAATTTTTACGACTACAGCTCCAACTAGTAGTAATTGAAAAAAGTTTCAAACAAAACTTGCTTTTTTTTGTCGGGATGAATATGAATATGAATATGAATATGAATATGAATATGAATATGAATATGAATATGAATATGAATATGAATATGAATATGAATATGAATATGAATATGAATATGAATATGAATATGAATATGAATATGAATATGAATATGAATATGAATATGAATATGAATATGAATATGAATATGAATATGAATATGAATATGAATATGAATATGAATATGAATATGAATATGAATATGAATATGAATATGAATATGAATATGAATATGAATATGAATATGAATATGAATATGAATATGAATATGAATATGAATATGAATATGAATATGAATATGAATATGAATATGAATATGAATATGAATATGAATATGAATATGAATATGAATATGAATATGAATATGAATATGAATATGAATATGAATATGAATATGAATATGAATATGAATATGAATATGAATATGAATATGAATATGAATATGAATATGAATATGAATATGAATATGAATATGAATATGAATATGAATATGAATATGAATATGAATATGAATATGAATATGAATATGAATATGAATATGAATATGAATATGAATATGAATATGAATATGAATATGAATATGAATATGAATATGAATATGAATATGAATATGAATATGAATATGAATATGAATATGAATATGAATATGAATATGAATATGAATATGAATATGAATATGAATATGAATATGAATATGAATATGAATATGAATATGAATATGAATATGAATATGAATATGAATATGAATATGAATATGAATATGAATATGAATATGAATATGAATATGAATATGAATATGAATATGAATATGAATATGAATATGAATATGAATATGAATATGAATATGAATATGAATATGAATATGAATATGAATATGAATATGAATATGAATATGAATATGAATATGAATATGAATATGAATATGAATATGAATATGAATATGAATATGAATATGAATATGAATATGAATATGAATATGAATATGAATATGAATATGAATATGAATATGAATATGAATATGAATATGAATATGAATATGAATATGAATATGAATATGAATATGAATATGAATATGAATATGAATATGAATATGAATATGAATATGAATATGAATATGAATATGAATATGAATATGAATATGAATATGAATATGAATATGAATATGAATATGAATATGAATATGAATATGAATATGAATATGAATATGAATATGAATATGAATATGAATATGAATATGAATATGAATATGAATATGAATATGAATATGAATATGAATATGAATATGAATATGAATATGAATATGAATATGAATATGAATATGAATATGAATATGAATATGAATATGAATATGAATATGAATATGAATATGAATATGAATATGAATATGAATATGAATATGAATATGAATATGAATATGAATATGAATATGAATATGAATATGAATATGAATATGAATATGAATATGAATATGAATATGAATATGAATATGAATATGAATATGAATATGAATATGAATATGAATATGAATATGAATATGAATATGAATATGAATATGAATATGAATATGAATATGAATATGAATATGAATATGAATATGAATATGAATATGAATATGAATATGAATATGAATATGAATATGAATATGAATATGAATATGAATATGAATATGAATATGAATATGAATATGAATATGAATATGAATATGAATATGAATATGAATATGAATATGAATATGAATATGAATATGAATATGAATATGAATATGAATATGAATATGAATATGAATATGAATATGAATATGAATATGAATATGAATATGAATATGAATATGAATATGAATATGAATATGAATATGAATATGAATATGAATATGAATATGAATATGAATATGAATATGAATATGAATATGAATATGAATATGAATATGAATATGAATATGAATATGAATATGAATATGAATATGAATATGAATATGAATATAAATATAGATATGAATATAGATATGGATATGAATAAAAAATAAGGGTTTCAATTAAACGTCCAAAGTTGACCTTGATTTGACCTTGAAAATTGCGCAAGGTCACAATTATTTGACTCGCTCGAAACCTTACAATTTTCATCTAAAAGACTTTTCGATATTTAGCATAACTTTTGAGCTATTACACTGGGAAAGTTAACGTTATTGCGCTCTCTAGTGAGAGAACAAAGCTTTTTCAAGTAAAATATTTCCCAAAAAAAAAAATGGGTATTTTTGTCTGAAGAATACGAATATGCAAAAAGAAATACGGGGTTTCATTTAAGAAATCAAATTTAAGCTTAATTTGACCTTGAAAGTTGGGCACCTCCCTTGAAACCTTGCAGGTTATTTATCTGAAACAATTTTTTGCAACGTTGCTTACCTTGCAAGATATTTACATGTCTCAAAATAAATAATTCGAACAAAAACTTCAGTAATACCTTTAAAATTGATTATATTTTAAAAAACAAAGTTTGAAATTTATGGTACTGAGTCAAATGCGTAGCTCTACATTAGTGAAATAATTTTTAAAATCGGTTCAGTAGTTTTAAAGATTAACCTTTACAAATTAACTTGCTAAGCATTTTATATAATATAATATAGATTTTAGCTAAATTATAGGAATTTTTAGGAATTAATGCCACCAATATAGTGGCAAAACCACAATCGATTGCTATATTTTTGGGATCAATTAAGGTATATTTATGTGTTTTTTTTTTTTTTTTTTGTACAAATGATTCAAATCATTTCGTGAATTTGTTTTTTAATTTATTCTTTTTAACCCTTATTTTCTTTGTTCTTTAAGCAGTCAAATTTGTTGTAAAACTCTACCGAAAAAGTTTATTTTAAAAAAGCAAAGGCCTATGAATCCATTTTGTTATCAATATCGTTTCGGTTTTTGATAAAATGATCGATATTTTATTCTAAATTATAATCTACTTTCAGGAAGCTTCTAGTAATTTCATGTTAGTGATCTGCATCTAAAGGTGTGGCTGGCTATTTTATATGCAATTAGTTCAGCTTAACATGGTATTCACCAAAAACTGCTTAAAAAATAAAAAGATAATATAACCTGACCTACTTACAGATTATTCATTTACGCATTATTTATTTTAGCTAATTTTACACCAAAAATCTTTTGTTGATTAATTACGTATTTCCCCAAAAAAAGAAAAATGAAATTCCTATACATAATACTAGTACGTTACATAACTTTAGACAAATATATGTACACAAATTATATTTGCAAGATTTCAAGAATTATCAGAGAACAAAAGCAATATATTTGAGTTAACAATCCACTTTAATACTTTAAATGTTAACATAACGATTTAAGCTTTTTTCCCATAACTCAAATACTCGTTTGGAAGCTTTTTACAAAGTTTTTCTCGTTTAAAAACTTTTATTTAGTTTTATTTGGGCTGAAATAACATATAACAAGCTTATATATATGCACATGCTTGTATGTTGATATATTTTGATGAACTTTGGCTTATATAAAATGACACAAGTAAATTAAACTTTCTCATGTATGGAAAATTTCAAACCAAAATTATGTAAGTATTCGGTTAAAGATTATATCGCACTCTAACTTCAAAAGAAACACAACTCAAAATTTTAAAATTTTCAGGAGAAGCAAAAAACAATTTTTTTTATCAAGGGACTCCATACAAAACAAAGAGACAAAATGATTTTTTTTTTTAATTAAAGAATGAAAAGATGAGTGAACAATTTTGATAGTTGAAGGTAATCACTACGAATAGTTTGACTTTCGTAAAAAAGAAATTTGTAAATTTTGAGTTGTGCCTATTTTGTAGATAGAGTGCGATATGAAAGTCCTCAAATATTTTTAACCAAATTTTAAAACATTTATAGAAATTAGTGTTGAACTTTTATAACACTAGGCGCTAAAATACAAAAAAATTTCTGTGATCCATATGCAATTAGTTTTTTATTAGTCCATAAGACTTTGGCCTTCTAAACACGAATATCACTATAATAAAAAAATTTTCTATGTATAAGTTTTTGAGATATGATTTTTTGAAAAAATGTTCCCTTCTTCCAGGATGTCGTCTCATAAATAGCAGCCTATCTCGAAAACGAATTAACCAATTTAAAAAAAAAAAGCTTAAATCAAGACAATTAAATTACCTACAAATGCGTAGAACAAACTTTGTCATTTGGCTCAGTTAATTTGACGGAATTAGAAGAAATTCGGCAAATTTTTTTTTTTAAAAATTAAGTCGAATAATGTTTTAAAAATCTAAAAAAAAAATCGAAATCTCAAAAAAAATCTCAGTTTATCATTTTGTACGTAAAGATAGTTCTTTGAAGAAAAAAACAGACTGCCTTTGCGGAAAATATTTGGTAAAATAATGAAGTTATGGACCACTGAGTGAAGGTACCGAAATTCTACTTATTTATGATTTCTTTATTTAATGCCGGTTAATTTAATATAAACACATCTGAAATAAATTTTTAATTAAAAACTTTTATTTTTAACGAGATATTAAATATCTACATAAATCCCTAAAAGGTACAGAATACAAAGAATAAAAAAAAAATTTGACTTAAGGGGTTACATGACATTGACAGTTTTTTGAATTCGACTTTTTTTTAATAATTTTGTATTTTAGCAAATATTCTTAAAATTCTAAGAAAAAAATTTCATGGAAAAATTTCTACGGGTTCAAGAGTTTCAGCCGGATTAGTGAGAGCGCATTTTTAATTTTTGCGCTACCTACATACGGCAGCTGGAATATACTTGTTTTACTTGCTACCTGACTTTTGGTGGTTGTTATTTCATAGCTACTTGAAGGGTGAAGACCGCATTGCTAAACGATTGCAAAAAACTATAAGAAACAGCACAACAAGAGATAACGAAGGCATACAGTACGAAGCAGGCATGGCAGATTGAAGGTAACCTTTTTTTTCTTTGTTCACAAACTTTGAACGCGTTTATCTCGAAACCATGTTTTTCGTACTGGTTGCGGCACTAGCGGGTTAATTTTTTGACGAATTTTTTTTGTACTTTTTTAAACTCGATTCGCTATTGTATGACACGAGCTTTTTTTTCGATTTTTTATGAATTTTTAAAGTCAATATTTTTTTCGAAAAAACACACTTTCAAATTTGGAACATCACCAAAAATTTAAAAAAAAAAAGCTCGTGCCATACGATAACCAATTTTGTTAAGATTTGAAAAAGTCATTTTTTTTCCAGATCGGATAATTTTTGCAACTCCCAGCGCTGCAACCACAAGGCCCCGTTTTTTTCTCTGCCGTCAGTTTGGAGCTCTATAAAACAATGTTGGAGTGAAAAATAAATTTTTGTGAATTTTTTTTGTAATTTGTTCAATTCTCTACAAAAATAAAAAAAAATTTTGGAAAAATGTTTGTTTTTGACTGAGTTATGAATTTTTAAAAAAAGGTCTGTTTTCTTTGCCGCGAATGTCATGTCCCCCCTTAAAAAGGAAAGGAAATAAGTTACAGATGTTGAATTAGAAAGCGATAAAATAAGTTCAGAAAAGTATTCGAAAATCAAGAAAAAAAAAAAAAAATTCGCCGAATTTCTTCCAATTCCGTTAAATTTACTGAGCCAAATGACATAGTTTGTTCTACGCATTTGCAGGTAATTTAATTGTCTTGATTTAAGCTTTTTTTTTTAAATAGGTTAATTCGTTTTCGAGATAGGTTGCTATTTATGACACTACATCCTGGAAGAAGGGGAAATTTTTTCAAAAACTCATATCTTAAAAACCTATCCATAGAATATTTTGTTATTGTGATATTCGTGTTTAGAAGGCCAAAGTCCATAAGAAAAAAATCAGTGGCATGTGGATCACAGAAATTTTTTTGGATTTTGGCGCCTAGTGTAATTAATAATAAAATGTTTTATATATCAACATATGACTTTTTTTTATAAATTGACAAGATTAAAAAAATGAGAAAAGCATAATTTCACACAAAGAGCTCAAAATTTGAAAAGTTCAACTTTGACCTTGATTTTCTCAATAAGTACTCAATCGATTTTAACAAAATTTTACACACAACAAATTCAAGGAATCATCTGGCAGTGAAATAACTCTAATATCTCAATCGGTTCAAAAGTAATAGAATTTTGGCTAATGAAAACCTATTCTGAGCCACTGTGCGACGATATTTTGTGAAATATTATTTGAATGTTTGAATGTACCAAATATAGCGGGATATTAGCTTTGACAATCCTATAGAAAAACAGCAAAATTTTAGTTTTGATAAAATTGTTGAGCATACAAAAATAAAAATTTCCATTTATCTCAAAAAATTACTAACTATACCAACTTAAGGGGGTCTTCTCATTGAGCAACTTTTTTTCGACTTTTTTTTGCATTTATTTATAGCTTGGGTAGTTGTGAATATGCCCCTAAAAGGATTTTTAGAAATTCGAAATACTTTAGAAGATACAGCCTTTTTTGTGAAGCAAGGTCTTCGTCAAAATGAGCTATTTTTTTCGACTCATTTTCGAACGAAGCGGCATAAAGTAACCACCGAATTCCGTTGAAAATGTTTATTGTTAGGTAAAAACGTGTTTGCACACATATTCATACAAACATACGAATACACATTTCTGCTTATTTTAGGGGTTGAAGCATTTTTTGAGTCCAGGTGTTCAACTGAAAGCATCATTTAGTTCAGTTTGTATCGAGTTGAGCAACAGACGCGTGCGCTTCAGTGAACGGAAAAGTAAATTTTTCATAAATTTATTGTGATTTTTGTAAAATGGATCGGAAAAGTAATAAAAAAAAAAAAACGCCCAAGTGAGCGTCAGAATCGTGCTAAAAACGCGGGTTTAGTGGAAATCAGCATCTTAGACCAGAGGATTCTGAATATACCAGTACATCGGCCAAGAAATTCAAGAATAACGAAGACGACGAAGTATCAATCAAAAACAATTTGAAGTATTGCATTCTCGAGTTCTGTTCTGTGTTTACCACGTTGTCAGCGTTGGTAATTTGTGCCTCATGCAAGCAAAAAATTGAGTTCTCAGAAGCCTCACCAAATGGAGTTGGATTTAAAATCGCTTTGAACTGCGCCTGCCCACGCACAACATATATTCCTTCGTCACCTATGATCGGAAAATCATATGAAATTAATCGACGCTTGGTTGTTGTCATGCGGCTTTTAGGGATTGGGCCAAAAGGTATAACCATGCTTTGTGGCCTCATGGACCTCGGACAAAGTTTGTCCAACAATCTGTACTATACTATCCTACAAAATTTGTACGTTGCTGGAAAAGCCATGTACGAACATGTCATTTCAAAAGCTATTGGAGAAGAAAAAGAGGCTATGATCGAAGCGAATCCAGAGTGCGATCCCACTTTATTTACTGTGTCGGGGGATGGGACTTGGAAGAAGCGTGGCTTTGCTTCCCTTTATGGTGTCACAACTTTGATTGCCAAGCATACCAAAAAAATTGTTGACACTGTCGTAAAATCTCGTCTGTGTAACAGCTGCAAATATTGGGAAGCCAAGAAGGAAGAAGAGCCAGAGGCTTACCAAATTTGGCTTGATACTCATGACGAAGAATGCACCATAAACCATGAAGGAAGCTCTGGGAAAATGGAGGTGGACGCTGTAATAGAGATGTTCTCCAGGTCGTTTGAAACACACGGCATAAAATATGTAAAGTATATCGGCGATGGTGATTCGCAGACCTTCAAAGGTGTATTAGATGTCGACCCCTATGACGGTGACCCTATAGTGGAAAAGAAAGAATGCATTGGGAATGTGCAGAAGCGAATGGGCACGCGACTTCGAAAAATAAAAAAAGAAAATAAGGGCATTGGAGGCAAAGGTGCGGGCAAGCTCACCGACAAATTAATATCCGAGTTGACCACATATTATGGCCTTGCGATCCGCCGTCATCCTGACTCCGTGGAGGATATGAAAAAGGAAATTTGGGCCACTTTTTACCATAAGTGCTCCACCGATGATAAACCGCAACACCAAAATTGCCCCACCGGTGCGTCAAGCTGGTGCGCATGGCAGAAAGCAGCTGCTGAAGGTACGTTAGATAGCTTTCACCACACGTATGCACCTCTCGACAAGAAGGTGATGGAGGTAATAAAACCAGCTTACGAAGCGCTGTCGGCAGATAATTTGCTTGAAAGATGCCTTGGATCTGAAACTCAGAATTCCAATGAGTCCTACAATTCTGTTCTTTGGTCACTTTCGCCCAAACACATCAACTCAGGCGCACGCACCATCGAAGTGGCCAATTTCATTGCAACGTGCCTCTTCAACGACGGTTTTATACCCATACTTAAAATTATGGGTTTGATGGGTATTGCGATTGGCAAAAACGCATACGAATACGCACTATCTCGCAATGAAGACAGATTGAACCGATCAGAGACTCGAGCTGCGGCATCATCGAAAGCTGGCAGAACGGCTCGCAGAGCAGAGAGGGCAGCAGAAAGCAGTTTCTACGAAAAAGAGGAAGGTGGCCTGTATGGAGCTGGCATCGCCGACTAATATTTGTAAGTAAAAATTGTCAGCTCTTTAAAACTGCATTTAAACATTTTTGATTTTTTTTTTTTTTCCCAAAAAAATTACTTCAAACTTTAAACGCGTATATCTCGAACCCACGTTTTTCGAACTGGCGGCCATGATATCTCCAGTTCAACTGAACCGATTTTCATGAAACAAAATGGAATCGACGCAGAATTGTCACCATTCTTGGGTGAACCTCGACCATAATTTTAAAAAATTTTTTACTATTTTTTTTTTACACTAAACTACAAAAAAAAAAAACCCGAAATTGAAATTTTTTTTTTGAATGGCCGCCATTTTATCAAAAAAAATCTCAAAATTAAGCTTGAGGTTCACCCGAGAATTACATCTATACTGATTATAACCCCGTTTTTTTTTTTCATTTCAGACGCTCCGGAGACCCGGAATCGTGGCCGCCGTGACGACACCTTTTTTTTTCACCACCAACTTTGAAGTCTCATTACTTTTTGAACAGCCCACGTATCGAGGCAAAAAAAAATTTTTTATTTACTTTGAACCTTTTGTAATACAATAAATAAAAAAAGTTTTCAATTATTCTTTGCGTTTTCAAATAAGAATTTTTTTAAAAAGGGTCCAAAAAACGGGTTTTGAATGAGAAGACCGCCTTAACTTTAAATGAAGAGGGGGCAAAATTGTTCATACAGTGCCAGTATTGGGCATTCAAAATATGAAATGAGTTATTTATGAATTTCTTCTGATAAATTTAATATTTTGCCGGTTCATCATTAGTATCAATCACTGCTTTTAGACTTATAGATGCGACCAGATTTTTGGTCATATCAGGAGTAATATGCAACAAAGCACTTCGTAAAGCTTGTTTAAATGATTTATTATTATTTATGTCGTCTTGTCCGAATTTTCTTCTAAAAATTTTCCAAACGTACTCAATAGGGTTTTAGTCTGGTGACTGAGGTGGGAAATTCGACTATCTGGATGCAATAATCATTGGTAATCAGAGCTGGGTTATAATGATTCTTTTTGGAATTTATTCCGCCTTACTTCCAATTCCTTGGAACTAGGAATTGGTAATTGGTCATCTCAGTTCTTCAGGAATGGAATTGGAAAAAGTCGTTAATTCCATTACAGGAATTGTAATTGGTGTTTTGAGTAATTGAAAAGGTTGTTGAACTTGCAAACTCCAATTACAATTCCTGTTATGGAATTGAACATTTTTCCAAATCCATTCCTGAGAAATTGAGATGTTCAATTACGATGCTTATTGAGTTGTTCATCCGCTGGTTTTAAATAATGTTCTTATAGCTGTTTATAATAGTATCGATCCATAATATCATCTAAAAATATTAAAAAGCCAGCCCCATATGCTGCTACGCTTCCTCAAGCCAATTTCGACATAAAGGTACTTTTTTTCTCATGCTTTTCGCTCAGCAGTTTCCTGATATGTTGGGAGTGTATGCAGACTTTAGTACCTGACTGTATATTAGATTTTGTTTAAAAACTTTTGTTGTGCCGTCATGTAGCCAAAAAATAAAAGTTAAATAAAAAAAAAAATTCTGTGATAAATTCTTTGTAAATTTTAAATTGATTGAATATCAATATTTGTTAATTCTCGCCAGCAGAAATGTGCAAAACTTTATATAACTAAAAACAAACAAACAGCAGCTTATTTATTTGCTTATAGTTTAAAATAAAGCCCGTAAAAAATAGTTTTCCTGATTGTAAGCATTGCCAGTTTTATTTTCCACTTAAAGGAAAAACAGCAAAAAGTAAACAAAAATAAAAGCTGGATTACACAATAATTCCGCACAATAACGCAAAATATAAAATTAAAAAAAAAAAGAAAATAAAAATGCAGCTGAAATTTATAAACTGCTGCCCTTTTTTTTGGCAATTTCTCGCTCAACTATTTTCATACTGTACCTATTACAAAAGTTTTATTGAATACGATTTAACGAAATTGTAACATTTTCGGTATTTGTAGTTTCTAACAAGCAGTGTGTGTACAGTCCAATGTCGCTCAGGGTAGTCGTTTGTTTTCCTTGAGGGAAATGACAGTCTAAAACTAAAAAAAAAAGCCTTTTTTTCAAAAGTTATTTTTTATATTTGACTAAAGCTGCAAATACCGCGCTGTTATCGTGAAATGCTAAAAGATCATTTTGCTGGGCTCGCGAGGCCCATAAGCTAAGAGATAATAAGATCGATAGTCGATAGGATAACAAAATAGGTAATAAGATAATCGACAGCTGTTATTTAGTAGATGTATTGTATGATGCAATTTCTGTGTGTGGGTGTCATTATTAGGGTTTGTCTGAAAATAAAAAATTACTATTATTATACCACGCACAGTGGCTCAGAATAGGTTTTCATTGGCCAAAATTCTATAACTTTTGAACCGATTGAGATATCTGAGTTCTTTTACTGACAGATAATTTCTTGAATTTGTTGTGTTTGAAATTTTATTAAAATCGATTGAGTACTTATTGAGAAATTCAAGGTCAAAGTTTAGCTTTTAAAATTTTGAGCTCTTAGTATGAAAATATGCTTTTCTTATTTTTAAATCTGCTCAATTTATTAAAAAAAGTCATATGTTGATAAATAAAACATTTTATTACTAATTATTAATATGATTTTTTGCATTGGGACATTTTTTGTTTTATTTTTTTTTTTTCTAATACTATCTTACTTAAACAAGAAAAATCATAAATTGATTATTATTTATTTGGTTGGAATATTGCTTGAAAATATTCCGCACTCAGTTCTGAACTATTTTTGTCCTGTATGTTAGTAGCTCTTAGTGTGTTCCACTTTCCATTGATGTCGCATGCTGGAGATGAGCGGATTTGAAGTGGCAAGTTATATATTAAAAAGATCTTCATTTGTGCAATTGCGTGATATTTTTCTGGTGTTGTGTTCTCTATAAAATCTGTAATCCTTATTCCTTTTTTCTTCAGCTTCCTCCGATAGACCTCCAAGTGGTACTAAATGATATTTAATGACATCTTCTCCATGATAAAGGATTTTGTGAACTGTTGCAGACAGAAATATGTCCATGGGTATTTCGTTGCATATATTTTTGCAGTTTCCTGCAGTACTTTAATGATTATTTTAAGCCTGGAAATAAGGTTTTAATCAACTCATGATATTTCAGAAGCTCTTTCCGGATCTGAGAAGAATCTTCTTGCTGTGTTTCCATCATTTGTATTGTGCTAGCTGTTCTATAACTAATCCATATTTTCGATATTTATCTTGGAGATGTTTCTTTTTTAATAAACATTGTGGTGAAGGGTGAATCGTTAACGAATCGCTTATGAATCGTTTTTTTTTTTTAAAGTTTTCGAATAGTTTCATTCCAACTTCATCAGAGGTTGGCTTGATGCTTAACGAAATCACCGATTGAATTTAAGATGTTGAATTTAAGATGTTTTGAAACAAAAAAAAAAAATTTTCCAATTTTTTATTATAAAAATTTTTTTAAGAAAAGTATTTTTACTAACTTCTGTTGTTAATACGTCATTCAGGCGAATATTTTTATACATTTTATGTTTTTTTTTAATTTTATGCGAACAAAAACTTAAATATAAAATATCATAAATTTTTATATGAAAAAAATTTTGTGAAATATTTTTTCTTTTGTTATGTTATTTCGTGCCCATTCTTTATATAAATAATTTCCACTTATAATTTGTTGAAGATTTTCATATGAATAAGTTCTCGTTAACAAATTGCTTTTTGTTGTTTTGGCGACTCGTTAAAGAATTGCTTTTTATAGTTTTGGTGGCTCGTTAACGATTGCTTTTTATAGTTTTTGGTGACTCGTTAGTGAAAAGCTTTTTTTTAGTTTTGGCGACTCGTTAACTAATTGCTTTTCATAGTTTTGGCGACTCGTTAACGAATGGATTTTTTTGGTTTTGACGAATGTACAACGAAGACGAAAAAAGTTCCGAACTTTTGTAAAAGCCAAATCTTTAAAAAAAATCTAAATAAAAAAAAACCACAAAAAATTTTTCTTTTTGGACCAAGTTGGGACTGGAACCCATGTCCGCGAATGCTGGCTTTTATTATCAAGCAAATTAAGCAAGATATATTCAGCATATGAAATGACCGAATGGGTAAGGTGCCGGACTAGCATTCAGATGACGGTGGTTTCGATTCTTGACGTGGTAAGTTTGAAATTAATTTAAAGTTTATAATTATAACACTTAGAGTTTTTCCGTACATATAATAATTAATATGATTCGTTATCAAATTCCTTTTTTTAGTTTTGGAAACTCGTTAAAGAATTCCTTTTTATAGTTTTGGCGACAAATTGCTTTTTTCGGTTTTGACGATTCATTAACGAATTAGGAATTTCTCCCGTTTGCGATATTATAAATGAATCGCTACTAATAATTGCTAATGAATGAATGTAATGTACGAGAATGCGATTCGTAAACGATAACATTACTGAATAATTTTGTTTGTTGGGTAGATATGGCACAACCATTGATGCTATGTTTTCACGATTACCACAAACCTAATATTACAGTATTTAATAATGACGTTACTTTGAGCAATTTACCTCATAAAGTATTTATGTAATAAATATATTTTAAAATTTAAAACAATCCTTTTACTAATACAAGAGATGCCTTTATTCACTCCCTTTACCTTTAATATACATCTCAAATTCCAAGGTTTTCGATCTAGAGGAGTAAACTCCAGTCGCGCCTCAAAACTGACACGCACACTTCTTTTTTTTTGTTTGGTAAATCCTTCTAAAATTCTCCAATAAAAATATAATAGCAACAATGTTTTTATTTTTTAATAAAAAACTGTTCGTCAAATGTTCGTCCATTTGTGCTATTTTAATTTTACTCGTAATTTGCAACCTAGCTGAATATTATAATTTCAATTACTCAAAACTTTGTATATTATATGTAAGCAGGTTTCCAAACGATTAGGCAAGAAAAAATTAATAGAAAAAAATAAAATAAACAATACAAAAACCTTTGTCAACTTGACAAAATGAGTGACATCAGGCGTAACGATTTTGGACATTAATTTTTTTACAATAATCTTCTCTAAAAGGGTGGGCATAGAATGAAAAAAGGACGAAATTATGTGGGCATAAATAATAGATTGACAAATAAAATCAACATCACAATGAATCAAAAAACTTATGCTGAACATGGGAAAAAAGTGACATGCTGGCTATAGATTCGCCTCAACTTTTATAGAGGTCACTTCAGCTTAATCCTCAAGAAGGCGCAAGAAAGGAAATACATTTATTGTAAATGCTGCTAGTATGAATTTACACATAAATATATACATAATTTAAAAATATAAATATATATATATATATATGTATGTGTATATGTATTTGCATTGTGTCAAAAATAATCAAATTTATAAAAATAAATAAATTGATGGATAAAGTTAAATTGGCATTTAGATAAAAAAAAGTTGCAGATCAAATGCTCTCTGCCCAAATTTTATGGAATTTAATTTTTTGAGGAAATCTTAAATTGGTGAATTATTTTTAATGCTACAATAACTGTTTAGTATACTTTGAAATCTATATGAAATTCACTTTTTACCAAAAACATTTACTGTACTAAAAACACAATAATAACAAACACTGTTTATGTTATTTCAGCACTTTAGTCCCTGAACAGCTAAGAAAAGATTACAAATTTCAATTGTAAAAAGGACTCGTTAATCAAATTTTGCATTCAATTTAACTGCATTGTTTGCGGTACACCATACATAGAGTTTTGATAACATTTTCTTGGAATATTTTTCATGTAAAGCCACCACGTGTCAGTTTTTGACTTGCGTAAAATTAATGTTTGCAGAATTTTGTTTGCAGACAATAGCTGCCAATGACTGAATAGCAATCGTCTATTTAATTTAAAACACAGTGCAACAATTAAAATAATTAAAGACTACAAAATAGTTTTTAACCCTCCAGCAGCATAGTAATGCTTTAATTCATAAATATCAGTAAGTAAAGTTTAGATATAGCCTCATTTTGTATTCCTAACGAAGCATTAAACGAACAATGACTATGCGAACGATGTTGAATTCAAACTGTAATATGTATTTCAAGCGAAGCTTATCGTTAACTCATTCGCAGTGCTGCCAGGTGTCGGTGAAGAAAATTCCCTTTTTTTAGCATACAAAATAATTATTTTCCCCGTTTTTAAGTCTTACTTTCCACGCTTTTTCCTCCGTTTTTAATTTATAAATTAAAGCTTTCAAAAATAAATTTAATATCAGGTCAACGATTTAGCTTTTGGTGCAAAGATATAAATATAATATTATATTATATATACTCATTTATTTAATATGGAGACTTAAACATTCCGTATTTACATCAACTTCGAAATAGTTTTTATAAATCTTTAATAATTTTTTTTTTTCCACTAACAGCCAAAAGTTTTCATCGGTCACAAAGAAATACTACCAAAAGATTGAAAATGAGAAAGACTTTTGCTATGGGTAACATTTTCCTCTCAATAACATGTTGAATATGTTTTTGAATTGACTATTTACGAAATAATTTTATGAAAATTTAAATCAAAGTTCGATTCAACACAGATTAAATCAAACCTGTTATTATTTTCACTTCCTCGTTTAGAGGTGACTTGTTTTTTACTTTTTTTAACCAAATAAGTCTATTTAATCAAGTGAATAAGACCGTTATTGGCAGGCACAGAAATAAATCGGAACCATTTTTTATAAAGTAAATGTCAGAATCAGTGTTGTATAAAACTCTTTAGCAAAATCATCGTAAAGATATATCTTAGAGATCTGCATTCTATATCAAGATTTCCATTTTGACTGAGAGAAACCTGTAAAAAACATGCCCAACGGAAATAGTGTTAATTTTTTTCAGAACAGATTAGTTCAAAAAAGTATAAAGTTTTTTATACTTTTCCATCTTCTAAATAGTCAAACAAATTTACATAAAGTTTAATTAAGATGATATATTTTCGTTCGACAAGATAGTTAAAAGAAATGTTGAAAATGCTTATTACTAGCTTCACACTTTCCCCGTTCTGATCATTATTTTCCCCGCATTCCCGTTTTAGTAAAAAAATCCCGAAAATCGGGGAAAATCCCGCCATCTGGTAGCTCTGCTCATTCGTAAAGCTTATCTTTGCTAAATACACTCAAACTGTTATACACAAGCAGTTGTCAAATGGGGCGCTGACATATCAAACACTAGGGAAGTTTTCTACATTTTGTCTACTTACTTCAATGATTTTGTTCGGTTTGTGTATTCAATAAATATACTTTGAGCAATGAAGTGGTTTGTGGAATTGTTTACATTATTATTGTTTTTAGTGATTGAGTTGCTTTAAGTGATCAAAATAAAATGTATGCAGCTATTGCAGTTTTGACGTAGAATTACGTCTTACAGCGCTTTGGATTTTGTCACTTCTTTAAAAAAGCCACAAAAGATAGCAAAAGAAAAGAAGAACAATTCACATTTTTGTATGAGAAAAATGCATTGATGATTCAGTTGCTGACGACGTTCCTATGCTTGTTGCTTTCATATCTCTTCTTTGTGCCGAAATCTCGAATAAAACATCGTGTTTTTTGTTGAATAGAATCGTTTTATGAATTTTTCAGAGCTTTACAAGCAATGCCTACGTACAAGGCTCATTAATATAGGTTAAGTCACTTGAGAGAAGCTCGTTTGAACTGTCAGAATGGATAAAAGGAAATCAAGAAAAAAAAACCTGAATCTGTACAATTTTTAGCTAACAGCTACTTTGACAGTTCGAGCAAAGGCTGAAAAAGAGTGCTTTTCTCTCAAGTGACTTAACCTATATTAATGAACCTTGCCTACGTATACAAATGCTTGCGCCGATAAAAAGCTTTCAGTCTGCTGGCAGACTCCAATCAGTCAGGGTGGGTGGCGTCGCTTTGTCCGCCTGATGCCTGAAAAAATAAGACGTTCCAATATGAAGAAGCGATGCATAGTTCATTATATTAGTTTATATTTGGTATTTAAAAAACGCAGCGCTACTACATATAAACCATTATATAAATCAAGAATCGTAACTGCTTGTGTTGCTGTTATTAATACGTATGTATGAAATATTTGCATACATATATTTCTTTCGTTTTTGTAGTTTGTTATTGTTTTTGTTAATCTTCAGCAAGATTAATACACTAAATAATACATAAATAATACAAAAAAAATATTTACTACTATGCTGCTTTACATACACGGAGACTGGAGGCTGACATGGTAGTAATGCTGTTAAAAGCTTCATTTATTTTTAAAATAATATTTTTAAAATTCGAATTATTTATTGAAAAATATATTTTGTTTGCTAAAATTTAAGTTTTCAACAAAATTTGGAATATATATATAAGTTCTGTACTTCAGGAAAAATAATAAATGCATATTATTGCGAAATATTTATTTCAATTTATTAAAGAAAATATTGCATTTTATTTATTTTTAACCAACATTAAAATGAACAAGAACAACAAATTCATCAGCAAACATATCAAACAAAAATTCTACGTCCACACTCACGATACTATCGAAACTGCGTATTTTTTATTTTTATTTTATGTATTTCAAGTGCTCCACAGCCTTCAGACACTGGACAGAGTCATGTATATATTTATATATTTCATAATTTATTTAACTTTAGCTTCAGAATTTCCCATTTTTTAACCATACTATAAACGACTGCAACCACAACGATAGCATAAAAGTGTTCGTTTGATTTTGACGTTCGGATTCGTCGTTTCAGTGCTCGTTAGAAATACATATTGCAAATATGTAACTGTACTACGGCATTGCTCGCTGGCTGATCAGCTGTTAACGTTGTTTGATTCTGTTCGAATTACAAATTTCTCAAAACACGAACGAACACTGTTTTGAACGAAACGATTAATCGGATAGGAATACAAAATGAAACCGTAAGATTCCAGTGTTAATTCTCCAGCATGTATGGGTCTTTTCTGACCCATATTAGTTGCAGAGGATTAAAATGTTCTATGAAAATGTTCCTATCAAATTTTCACTATAAGTCTCTTTTGACAATATTTGCTTTCAGTGTACTACTGTGGAAAAACAGTACAATTAATATTCAAACTCCCTAAAACTATGCAATGAAAAATTCTTTCGGTGATTCATTGTGAAGACTTCTGAAAATGCTGGACTTTCAACATTAACCCCTTCATTTTATATCACGCATAAGCACACCAACAATAAGCAAGACACGGGAAGCAGTCGATTTTAGTATGGAATAAAGTAGTGCTTCCCGTGTCTTGTTGATCGTTTGATAAATAACTAAAAACTTGCCTATATAAACAGAAATACGGACAAATCTTCTTCAAAGAATTATAATAAAATTTTCCATGAAACATTTTCCTAGAATATTTTGATCCCTTACTACTACTTTAATAGGAACTTTTGTAAACACTTTTTTGAAAAGAATCAAAAAGCTGCATAAAAAAGGTTAACATATTCTACAAGATGTTGATCATAAAATTTTACTATAGACATGTGAACACTACCCGTGTGGAAATAAGTTAAGGAAAACCTTATTTATGTACTGACTAGCAGGACCCAGAGATACGCGGCTTCGCCACGGACGTTTTCTCTTATCAATAAAGACGCTAACCAGTGCTGCCAAAAGAACAACAATATCAGTACATGTACTCAGTTTCGGATTAGCCCATAAGCAAATTAAGCAATTGCTTAGGGCATCACGTCCTGTTGGGGGGAGGGGGGGGGGCGGGGCGGGGCACCATAAACAACATCGAAAAAAATGCTACATTACTGATTGAAGACTACCTTATTCTAATAATGATAATTTACTCTCGTATCTATTACCAAATACTTATTTTCTACAATAACAAAGATCCTGTAATTCTCCTCAGAAATAGTTACACTTTGTCAATTATCGATTGTCTACTGAAAAATGACGGCCGCACAGAAAATTTTATTTTATTGTAAATTATCTGGTGGGATGGAATTTTACAAGCCTTCCGAAAAGTCAGCAAGGTATTACAAAAGACCCGGAAGATCAAAGAATCTTTTTCAAATTCTGTGTGGAAAACAAAATTAAGTGCCTTAGCAATGTTTATCTCCTTACCAATGTTATTGCGATGCTGTTTTTGGTCGCAATTGAGCAATTTTGGTACGAATTTAGCGGCGACCCGTGTCATGCCAAATCATTGGTAAAAATCGAATGGCACGAACCAATCGATATGTTTAAGTCCTCAGCAACTTCTCAAACGGTGATTCGGCAATTGACCAATACTATTTTCTTCACTTCATCAATGTTTTCGTCTGTTGTTGACGTGCTCGGACGTCCGGCACGCTCTTCGTCGTTTACATCTTTTCGGGCCTCTGAGAACATTTTGTACCACCAGCAAACGTTGCTTCAACGTCACAGTCAACACTTGAAATGCGTCCGCGCACTTAATTTTGTTTTTCACACAAAATTTGATAACGTATGCGGAATGAAATCTGGACAACTTTTTGAATCATGTAAAAACATCAATAACCGAAATGATGCGTATTTATCGATAACTATATGAGAGACCAATGTGATATTAACATGCAGTTAAAATTTTATGCTGGTAACTACTTAGGTGTATTCAAAATTTCGTAAAAATAAAAGCAACGTCGTCAAATTCGACAAATGGGCGTGGCAATATTAGAAAAACAGTGTATCTTGAATAATTTTAAGACTAGAGTACTGCAATTTAGGCGTTATTATTACAAATTATGGTCAATAAAGTGGGCGTTATTCGACAAATGGGCGTGGCAATATTATAAAAAACACTGTATCTCGAATAATATGGACACTAGGGTACTGAAATTTAGTGTAGGGGTAGACACAGTTAATACAAATTACGGTCAAGAAAATGGGCGTTATTTGACAAATGGGCGTGGCAATATTAGAAACAGAGTATATCTCGAATAATATTGATGCTATGGTACTGCAATTTGGTATAGGGGTAGGCATTATGAGTAAAAATTACGGTGAAGAAAGTGGGCGGCTTTCGTCTACTGGGCGTGGCAATATTAGAAAAACAGTGTATCTTGAATAATATTGACACTAGGGTAATAAAACTCGTTACAAGAATGGGTATAATAATTTGAAAACATGTGACATCTCATTTAAATTTAAGAGGCAGATATTTGAAATAACCAACAAACTTTCAGAATTTAATAGAACAAATTTTTTCGGAACAATTGTACTAATGTTGTTTATATTCTTTTTTCGAAAATTTATTATATTCTCTAAAAAGGAAGAAATAAAAATTAAAAAAAAAAAAAAAACAACCTACTACAAAATCACTACAAAGTAAAAAATAGTTTTAATAAAAATACTTTTCCTTTCAATTTCTTGGTCATATTTGATAATTTATTGAAACATATTATTATATATGAAATTTTATTATCTTCATTTTTTTCATATTTGTTTTATTATCATAAATATGTTTACTTCTTGATGAATACAAATGCTTTGAAGTTGGCGCTTCTGATTAAAAGTCTGACTATATTAGCGCCGACCTTAAAAGCTTTTGTGTTCATGAAGAAATTAATATATTTATGATAATAAAACAAATAAGGAAAAAATGAAGATAATAAAATTTCATATATAATAATATGTTTAAATAAATTATCAAATATGACCAAGAAATTGAAAGGAAAAGTATTTTTATTAAAATTATTTTTTACTTTGTAGTGATTTTGTAGTCGGTTGTTGTTTTTTTAAATTAAAAATATTTGCAATCATACAGGCAGTTCTTATTTTTATTTTTTAAGAAAAAATATATAATCGATAAAAGCCCAAATTATATGATTGATTGATGATTATTTTGGATAAGCATTAAATTCTTTTTGGCATCAATCTTATGGAACTAATTGGAAGATCTATACTATGCTTGCTTTCAGGTTTGTTCGTATTTTTTTCGCTTTGATGCAAGATAGGGATGCAATGGTGAGATGGTAGCACGTTCAACTTGCAGTCGAATTGTACGCGGTTCGATGCGAGTACGGAAAGGGAAAAGTTCATTATTCACGACACGTTTCATTATTCATTCTTTAGAAGAATATTAAACTTATCAGTAACTAGTCCATAAACAAAATGGAACAATTGATATTTCCCATGATATCGCCATGTTGAAAATACTAGTTGGCTTTATGAAAAAAGACAGTTCTTCAACTACTACTGGTTGTACTGAAGCAGTCTGCCGCTTTCTAACCATTTGGTTGTACTGAAGGAGGGAATATAATAAAAAAAAATAGCATTATTCCCACACACACACATTTTTTTGCTAACAAATGTTTAATATAAGTTTTTTTATTAATATAAAATCTTAAATAAGTACTTGATATCTGTGTTCTGAATAACTCTTGCAATAAATTTTGTTAAAAAATAAAATAATTTAAAATTTTTTGTGTTTTAATGTAGGTTTTTTTTTTGTTTTTTTTTTTTTTTTGGTGTATCCTGGTTTCGAGCCAAGAGCATTTATGACAGCTCTATCTTAAATTAAAGTATGTAAAGATTGATTGTAAAGAGTTTCAAAGATTAAAAACCATTTAAAAAAAAGAACGGCAACTGCTTTCAGTGCCTTTAGGCATATCGAGCTTACATAAATGTTTTTATATCGCAACTTATGCCAACGCAATTATTATACATACAATTTTAAATCAACATCTGTTGCCTACCCACATCTAGATTTGAGTTAATTTAATTCCAGGCACATCTGAACAAAAAAATTTTAAGCATTTCTTTACTCATTTTAAAGTTCAACTAAAGTTCATCAGTAGAGCTAATTTTCCCCCAAAGAATGTGGCATGAAATTCTTCTTTTGTTAAATTTACTTTCCTTTAATTAACTGAACTCATGCGAGCTTTTGAAAGCTTAAATTTACCTTTTAGCACACATGAGATAATTTAATGTTCGTGCTTTTCATATAATACTAAACATCACTGATAAGCTTATCAGTCTCAAGTTCTTTAGCCAAGTTGTGAGAAACTAAGATATGTTTGGATTACACCATAATACTCTTCCATTTGCCACTAATTCACTTGATGGTCAACAAGCAGCAATAAACTGCTGCAAATTACGTCTATGTTGACCAAGGCGCATATCCTTTGGGTATCGAATTTCCAACTATACTAGACTGACTTTCTTCCTTTTTGCTCAGCACACAACAAAAGGCCAGAACGCATTTTCTGTTGTTTGACTTGGATTATTTTGAACAAGATTAGGTGAGCTCGTGCAAGCTGCAGGAAGCTTTTATTTTTGAATACAACAAATATGTATTTAGGATTCATTAATTTAAATTTACAAGATTAAAGTATAGAAATCTCAAGTTCGGAAATTGTCTCGTTGAGAGATGAGGTCGACATTTAAAAAATATTAATCGATGATTCAGTGATACAGTAAAAATTCGATAGCCGAAGTTTTGATTACAGTTTATCCCTGTCTCAATTATCCCCGAGCTCCTTGTCTCGAATCTGGCACCTAAATTTCTCTATCACGTCAGGATATCGAGAAAACCATGATTCAAGGTCAAAAAATTATACTTAGAGAAATTACCTCATAGCGTCGAAGCTAAAAGTAGTACGAGCTCTTTGTCTGAGGGAAGGATGTTTGCTGTGAATCGATAAAATATTTTGTTCTATACTTTCCTCCCCCTACCATCCCTGTTTCGGCATTGTTTTTACGTTTTTCAAAAACGCACACCATTGAGAAATGTAGTTTTATGTGTTGGCAAAAAAATCATTCCCATAAATAAACATATAGGGTCTTGCAACAACAAAATTACCGTAGATCCACCTTATCCAAACAATAGATCTCATAATACGATATTATTTTTTTTTCATTTATATGATGACTGTTGAGATCACATCAATGTAAAATAACAAACGATATGAATGCTAAGTTTTTTCGCTACTGATAACCTGCAAGCTTTATGGTTTCCCTGGATACCTAATGCTTTATGGATAAAAGGTAATAAATAGTACTTCCCTCTAACTTTAATCGTATTTCCCAAATTATAAGACAATACTTCTTTCAACCATGAATCGTACTTCCAAATAATAAAAAGGAACCATCAAATATATTTATGTATATATCGTACGCTCAAAATAAAAAGGTACTCTAATTAGTCTAAAAGTACTTTCCGATGCAGCAGTGACCACGGAATATTCTATACAAAAGAAATATAACACTAAAAATACTCCCTATGTATAGTATATGGTAGTTGGGCGTGCAATACCGCGTATCAGTCACTTGCAGAATAGGATATATGCAATCCGTAACGGACATATACTAGATATAGAGAATACCCCTAGTATATGCAAACTATGAAAGTAAGCAAAAATCCCATTTAATATGTATGGTTCCACAAAATTGTGAAAAAATGACCAAAGTGAGAAAAAATAACATCAAAATGTGCACGTTCACTCAAACTATTTAAATCCGGGGGCTTTTTTTTTTTTAAATACTGTGCAGAAATACAATAAATTAGCTTACTGCATCTTGCTGTAAAACGAAACGAAGACCCATAACGAACGAATAAACGAGCGACAAATAATTTAGTATGAACAAATTTAGTGCTTACCGTGTCTCGCACGACCGTAAGTGTTTGATTCGTTATACAGCAGAGCAGAAGATACAATTAGACAAGAAATTAGATGTAAGAAGTCTTCTTTCAGACTCAAATATGTTATGTAATGGTACGCTGAGGGGACGAGGCCCGAAGAGGTGGAATCCCAAAAGGATTTAGCCGTGGAAGGGTGCAGGAAGCCGCAAGGTAACCTGCCGGGCCTGGTGGACGATGGAGCTCCGAGAGGGGTGAAGCTGTTAGCCAGTCCTGTCGGAGCTGCAGTGTCAGGGAACGATAAGTCCGAAGCGACTGTTAGTTCTTCGGCTAAGGATGGGCAAGGTGGACGCTGCACCAACGGGTAACAGATGGCAGGCGGAGGACTTGTATCTTGGTGAGGCATGGTATACTAGTGGTACATATGCCACACCTATGTTCCCCGGATCTCATCGTTGTGAGAATCGGGGATGATGCAGGTGCTTGTATGGTAGCTTCAGCGTATCTTCCTTACGACTCTCCGTACTAACCACCTTCAAATCGTTATACATGAGGTGGAGAGTCTGGTAAAGTACTGTGAGGAAAGGAACATTGGAATAGGATGTGATGCCAACGCGCACAATACTGTGTGGGGAAGCACCAATAACAATGAGAGAGAAGAGCAACTGCTTGAATATGTGGAGAGGTATAATCTGTTGGTTGCAAATAGCATAGCACAGCCGACTTTTGTTGATGCGAGTAGAGCCAAAGTCATTGATGTAACACTCATTTGCGGAAGGATTCAGAACAGAATAGAAAACTGGAGGGTCATGGATAGGCTAACCATGTCTAATCATAGATCCATTCAGTTTAAATTCAAGTATGGAATGCGACGCCAACGGAATAGCAAGAAGGTCAGGATTCCCAAGAATACGGACCCTGTGAAATATAAGGTGAAGTTGAGGGAAACGTTGACCCAAAAAGCTATAAAAGTGCCAGGGAATACAGCGAAAGTGAAAAGGCATGTCAAACATCTTAGTTCGTCCTTTATCTAGTCGTTTATCTTCCGTAGACGAGGATGATCCGACACCATGGTGGTGCACGGAACTCGAATCCCTGAAGAAGAAAGTTAGGAAGGCCTTCAATCTGGACATGAGAGGGGGTACCCCAGAAATATGAACAGACTACAAGGCGCGGAAAAGAACGGAACTGAAGAACCTCATACAACACCGTAAAAGGCAGTCGTGGAGAGACTTCTGCTCTGGGATGGAAACTATTTCGGAAGCATGTAGGCTTCCGAAAATGGTTTCAAAAGATCCATTCTCCAAAGTGGGACTGATTCGAAAAACGGATGGAACCATTGCAGAGAACTTAGAGCAGTCGATGCAAATTCTGATGGAAGTGCATTTTCCTGAAAGTTTTAGGCCTGACTGACTGGAAGCCGAAAGAATGATCACTATGGACGGGGTGAGGAGTGCTATACGCGCATTTGCTCCTCATCAGGGATAGACGGTATATTTCCAGCTATATTACAGTGGGTTGAAGACCTCATTTCACCTAGGCTGTGGGAATATTCGTTACTTGCTTAGTGACTGTGTACGTTCCGAGATTCTGGAGAGAGGCGAAATTTGTCTTTCTTTCGAAGCCCGGAAAAAAGGATTGTGCCAAGGCGAAGTCGTTTAGAACGATCAGCCGTACGTTTTTCCTCTTGACAACCATGGGAAGAGTGATGGCTGATTGTCTTGAGAGCACTACGCTGATGCATAATCCTCTGAGTAGTTGCCAACATGCGTATAGAACAGGTAGGTCTACGGAGAGTGCTCGTAACGAATTAGTAAGAGTTGCTGAAAAGGAGCTGTTTTCAGGAGGCATTGCGATGGCCACATTTATGGATATCAAGGGTGCTTTCGATAAAATATTATTTGGAAGGCTGCGGCAAGCACTGACAGAGCGCGATGCAAGCCCAATGATAGTAAATTGGGTAGACAATATGCTCAAGCACAGGGCGGTCAATATGCAGAATGGTAGAGTAAGTAGAGGATGTCCCCAGGGCGGGGTGTTATTGTTATCGCCAACCCTATGGAACATAACTGTGAACTCACTACTGGTAAGACTGGATGAATCGGGCATACACACGATAGGGTATGCAGATGACATTGCGTTGGTGGTCTGTGGTAAGTTCATTGACACCATTTCAGACATCATGAAGGGAGCACTCCGAATGATGGACGAGTCTGATATGTTGCATATTGATTCAGATTCGGATTCAAAAAAATATTTATATTGCAAAAAAACTACAAAATGAAATGTAAAAAACACTTAATAAAAACAAAACATACACACATATAAAATTTTTTTTGGTCTAGCACATACATAAACCATTTTATAGTCATTTTATGGTTTTTACTATAGTGGGTTGTATGGGAAGTGGTTGTGTCCCTTGGGGACTCCAAAAATATTTAGTACTGCACATCCGTGGGTGTACTCAAACATCAGTACCAAGTTCAGCGCATTATCTAAACTCCTTCTCCTGCTAATGTATCCTGACTTGTTCAGGTGTTTTTATTAAAACTTATTCAGATGTCAACTTTTAAAATGTCTACTGTTTTTGTCTCTTCTACCATGATCTGTTTACAATATCTTACAATTTTGGAGAAATTTTTAAATTTCCTTACCGTGTTTTTTAATTGTATAGGCGAGGAGCTAAAGTCGCACAACAACAACAAAAAAATTCTAGAAATGATTAACTTGGGTTAATGGTGAGCGGTAATGGTGAACGGTTTCACCTAATAACAGCTCCGTTAGAGTCATGGTATGCTGGAAAAAATCGAATTCTTTACTTGTAGATTTATGTTAGAACTCAGTAGAAGAAGTCTACGATAACAAAGTTATTTTATCAATAAATATTAAAAGCAAAAAACACAGAACATTTATAAAAAAACTTTTGTTTGTGTGTTCTTTATTTATTTATTTACTCTTTATTAGATTTTGCTAAGTCTATTATTTTAGAAGAACGTTCTATGGTTGAGAAAAGTACTATTTTATTATTTGAGGAATACGATCTATGGTAGAGATAAGTACTATTAATATATTTTTAAACATAAGCCCTTAGGGATCCAGGGTGTCCATAAAGACCCCAGGATACCAGTAGCAAAAAACTTTGCAGACATATCGATTGGTATTTTTTATTGTATGTATTGAAGCATTATTCGTCCATATCTCAACAGTTGACATCATATAAGTCTATTATCTATTGTTTGTATATGGTAGATCTACGGTAATTTTTTTTGTTAGAAGACCCTATATGTTTTTTTATAGGGATAATTTTTCGGCAACACATAATATTACATTTCTCAATGGTGTGCAGAATATAGCTATGCTTAAATAAAGTTTATTTGAAAAACGTAAAAATAATGCTGAAAAAGGGGGTAGGGGGATGAAAGTATAGAAGAAAATATTTTATCAATTCATAACAAACATCCTTTCCTCAGACAAAAATAGCGTACCACTTTTAGCTTCGACGCTTTAATGCGCTAATTTCTGTAAGTATAATTTTTGACCTTGAATCAAGGTTTTCTCGAAATCCTGACGTGATGTAGAAATTTGGGTGCCAGATTCGTGATTAGGAGCTCGAGGATAATTGAAAACGGTTGTCGGTTTCTTACTCACAAAAAAAAAGTGTCTTTTTGGTGCACAGTGTTATCTGATCTAGCAAAAAATTCCTTATACAGATTCAAAGCTTCCTTTTAGATGTTTATGGATTAAGGGATTATTATGTTGGAGCAGTGGCGAATCTACTACATACATGCTGATAGGTATTTAGCCCCCTCCCCCCTTGGAGAATTTTTTGTATGGAAAAATAATGAAAATAAGCCCTAAAAACCGTTTTAGGTACTCCACCCCACCCCCCCTCCCCCTCTCGGGCTTCAAAGCTGATGGTTCTTACAAGTTGATTTTTTTATTGAAATCTAAGGATGGTCTTGTAATGTTCGGATAAAACTCAAATTTTATTGCCCTAAAAAACAACCAAAAATTACCAAAAAAAAATGACGTAATTGCCTAAAAAAGCATTAAAAATGCCGTTTTAAAACCTTAAAAGTTACTTCAAAACTAATATGTGAATACAGTTTTAAATGTTTTTTTAAATTAAGTGTTTGCAACTGCATCACGTTGCAATAAATTACAATGAATGAACAATGAATTAAAAAAAAGAAATTTCAATCAAGGGAGTTGAAGTCCCAGCTGACTTGAATGCAATCAATGAATGCGAGACTGCCACCAAACCATGACAAATATTTGCTAATTTCAAATGTTGAAGTCAAAAGTACCGAAAAAGAATTTGGTATTGCAATCAATTTGAACAAAATCAAGACTTGAAATGTGAAATGATTAAAATCTTTCACAGCTCTGCATAATATGTTTTATATTATATGAAATAAAATTATTTATTTTTTGAACTGAATAAATGCAAGTTTAAATCTTTCATAAAGTTGTTAATACAGAAAAAAAGGGTTCCGCTGATGATGGAAATTTGAAGAACGCTGGTATAAAGTATCGACGTTTTTCTTTTAAAGCTATGTTTACACATAAGCTACACATAAGTTCTTCAACTTAGTGAATTTCAGAAGATTTCTTTACAAAAGTCAACTTGTATACGTATAATCTCACTACGGTTTTTTTTTCTCGGTGTAATTAACGAAACTACGAATCATTTGTCAGAACACTTAGTTGTAGCTGGTATACAAATATTTTCTTTTTTCACATGATGAACCCAAACGATAAGGTTTGCATTAAAAAAAAAAAAAAAAAATACCTGAAGCTTAAACCAAAGTTGTTTTCTCTACATCCACTTAGTGTTTAATGTGTTGGAAATTGGTAATTTGTCAGTGGGAGGAAATTAATTCCTCATTCATATATATAACAACACAAAAACAAACATATGTACAGTGAGTGCCACTAAAAATCGTACAGTTAGGGCAGGCTGATAATTTATTTAATTATTTCTAAATAAAAAATTGTTTCTATGCTAAATTTTATTGGAAAGTATGTTAATGCAATATATTTTATTAATAGTATGCTAAAAATTTTACAAAAAGCTTTTTATATTTTTTCAAAGAACACGCGCGAAACTGTGGTGTCACTTAAAATCGTACAGCTGATCAGTTTGTTTCAATTTCGGCGAAAAACCTAATTTTCGTTATTTCGCGAGATAGAAACCGTTAGGCACATTATTTTCTAAGATTTCCAAAGATTTTTTTCGAAATTTTCCCGGCGACAACTTTAAACTTTAAGCAAACATCTATTGAAGAACGTAAATTGGCGATTTGTCACACTAAAATAAAAAAAAAGTTACGCAGTAATTTCCGAAATATTTAACATAAGTCTCAGCACCATTCAGTATATCATAAAAAGGCATAAAAAATTAATCGTATTTCAAATAAAGTCAAAGCTCGGCTCGATAAGAAGTTAACTGCCAGCGACGATAGGTGCATAATACGAAAAGTGAAAGAAAACCCTCGAATATCGGCATCAAAAATCAACAATGACTTCAAAATATGTTTGCAGAAAAATGTTAGTAATTCAACGAACAGAAAATAAGTTCGAAAAAATTATTTCCATGGCAGCATTGCACGCAACAAGCCTTATATATAAATAAGCGCAATAGACTTAAACGACTGGAGTTCGCGCGAGAGTACCAATCTAAGTCGCAGAACTTCTGGAACAATGTTATTTTTCACGAATGAATCAAAATATAACATTTTTGTATCAGATGACAAGGAAACAGTGTGGAGAAAACCAAATAAAGAGATGAATGCATCTAATTTACGCCCGACTGTGAAGCATGGAGGTGGGTCCGTGATGTTGTGAGACTGCAAGCCAACACACGGAGTCGGTAAATTGGTTTTCATTGAAGGCATTATGATCCAATATAGCCATATTAACATGCTTATAAAAAATGTGATTCCAAGTGCTGAAAAAATGGGAATCCAAAGATATTTGAAAGATATTTTAAGCCATACGTCTACAAGAATCCTTAATAAAACTCATTGAATGCAAGAACGTGGATACTCTATAGTTGTCTAAAAGTCATTTAAACGCCTGCTCAATCACCAGACATAAATATCTTAGAGCATCTTTGGCATCATCTTGAAAAACAAATGCGTGCCCTCAAAATTTTAACAAAGCTGAACTCAAGAGGCTCTCAAAGCAGAATAGGACAATAACATTTAAGCTTCGAAACATACAAAAGCTTAGTCAATTCCATGCCAAAGATCCAGGCTGAAAGATCTTGTTTACAAAAAAAAGGTAACCCAATGAAGTACTTAACTGTTTCGTTTGTTATATTTTAACTATTTTTTGCAATTACAGCACACTGTACGCAATTTTAAGTGACTGCTGAATTTTATAGTTGTGAACATGAAATGTTTTTTTTTTTTTGCATTAAATGTTATTTATATTTTATTTTTATATAAAAATTATAAGCACAGAAATCAAGTAAAAAAACAAAACTGATTTTAATTTATTTTTTTGCCTCTTAAAACTAGCTTTTCTGCAACAAGTTATCTTTATTTGTAATGTGTACGATTTAAAGTGTGACTCTCACTGTATATATAAATATCAATTTGTGCGCACATAAAAGACCAAACTCAGTTAGATTTAATTAAATTTAACTAAGACGTGTATCCACAAATAAATCTAAGTCATTCCCTTTCATGACAGCTGACAAGCGTAGGCAAAGGCTGTATAGTACTTGCATGTATGCCGAAAAAAAAATCAAGTGATTTTTCTTTCTTTTCGTTTTGTTTTTTGACTTGTCAATAGTCCTCTAGTCTCCTCGTTATTTAATAAGGTTAAATAATGAAAGTATCCGGCGAATATAAGCTCAAAATTCGTCTGATGCTTAAAGAGTCTATATTAAGACTAGTGTGGCAGTTTTTCTATGGATTAATTAAATTAATATTTGTATTTTTGAAGCGAAGCTTTTTACGCCCCGTTCTGTGATTTGCTTGGAGTGAAATCTGAAAAATTTTCGACAGATTTTTCTTAGAATTTTATATGGTTTCTTTGTTTCTGTGTTTTTTACAACAAGACAATTTAATATAACAAATATAAAAAAACACTTCCTCACCTGCCGTGGTGATTCGAACACGTAAACCTTTGGTTGGAAGTTCTATACTCTATCCACTGAGCCAAACACCTTCCCTACGTTATATCATTGATTTAGTATTAAGTGCAATTGAAGTTATGTTGCAGCTCATCCAATAATATATTAACCCTTTCCGGTCCAGGGTCCTTCAATTTTTCATGATTTCATTGATTGTAAATATCCTAGTTTATTTAGGTTCCCGAATGCCGAAAATAACGTTTTTAAGAATTTCTAACTTTTCTTTCCTTGGAAAAGGGACCTACACATGTGTGTGGGTTGGGCCTCAACTCGTACAAAAACTCTGAAAGATCCATCATACGTTTCAAAAATTCATTTTATTTAAATAACAAATTTAAACTTAAATTATATTAAGAAAAAGTTTTTAAATAAAAGAGGATTTACAGGTTTATTCACGAACCTAATCAAAATGATAAAAAAAATTTAAAATTCATATAATTTTGTGGTTTGTTATCAATTAAATCTATGGAGACGTATGAAAATTCTTAAAACAATTCCTGTCACTTGTAAGACACAAATACACATTGCATTTTTCGCAACGAGTGCGCGTACGACTTGTACAATTTTTCATCCGACAGCTGCGCGCAGTCGATAATTTGTCTATTATTGGCCAATGTTCACCACCATCCATTCGTTTGCTATTTCCCGGTAAAGGTGAGCACTGGTAATTTTTCGGTTTTGGTTCATTTTCTTCTTGTTCTTCACTTTCAGATAAGTCCACCTCAAACCTTCGTCTTTTACGTGTAGAAAGTAGGGCTACCGCTAACTCTTTTTTAAACTCCAGGAGATCTTTTATAAATCTTTTTGGACGGTTGTTAGCCATACAGTCACTTTTATACTCCATCCAAGAATTGACCACACTTAAATCAATAAAATGTAGCGTCACCTTTAAAGTCCATTGTTTTGTTTTAATCCATCATCTGGTCGCATATATCAACTCCTCCCATATAATTGTTGTACTCCTTTACTACTACTGGACATGGAACCTCTATGCGACTATTGTCCTGCTTACTCCATCTGGTTACTGAGCTTACAGGATTTATTCCAAAAGCCGTAGATGCTAAAGTTACAGATTTGTTATCCATCCATTTAACGACCACTATTTTTTCGTCCGATCGGACTATTTCGTCAATTTCTCCTCTGCACATTTTTTTGTCAGACATTAGATCGATTTTTCGTATGCGGTTGTTCTGAATTGTACCTGTGGCATTTATGTTTAAACCACTCAGCTTTTCCAAAAGTGGAATAGTGGTAAAATATCGATCAAAATACACAAACGATTTTTCTGGCAAAGTCCGGACTAAACGGAGGATAACACTGGGTCCCAAACCCAAGTTCCGATCCCGAAGTGGAGTTTTTGCACCTTGGTATAACTCGAAATCCAATACGATACCTAAAAATAATAACGAGTAATATTAATTTTGACTCTGAAATTTAAAGGAAAACATGTATTACCAGAAGAAGAAGTTAAAACAAAATTTTTAAGTCCTACTGGGCGCGGCTTATTCCTTACGTATTGTCGATTCGGGCATCGACCTAAAAATGGAATCATTTGTTCATCGATGGAGTAATTTAAAAAATGCCTGTTAATGTTCACACAATGACTTCGGACTGCTTCAAAAATCGGTTGAGCCACTAAGGTCCTCCACATCTGATCCTCCAGCGAGAATGCGCACAACTTCTTCGACATCTCGATCGTTTCCCAAGTCAAACTTTTTGCCTAAATTTAAAAAAGCACATCTGTTTAGTCCCAACCAACACATATGTATGTGTAGCATCATGTTTGCTGATATTTTTTTAACCCTAATATCATAAAAAAGTGGAACTTGTAGATGTTTAATTAAAATTTAATATGTTTTCAGCCAAAGTTAATCGAAGCATTACCAAATATGGCAATATATTATAGTGAAAATAATACTTACGTTGAGGTTTATGCAAATTCTCCGACATGGTGTCACTTTTTTCTCACTACACACTTGTTAATAACACAAAATCAAATACTTATCAGAAAATCAGGTAGAAAATGCAAAAATTAAGCGACTGGTGCGTTAACAGTAAAAATACAGTTACAACATATATTAAAAACAATCGCGAGAAAAGTAGAGAAATTATGCTACACATATGTGTAGGCAGGGCTCGAAAGGGTTAAGGTATTTGTGTGGTTTGGGTAGCTGCTTAGCCACTTGCTACAAGAGTTGATTAATAGATTTTTATGGTTTGGGTAGCTGCTAAGCCACTTGCTACAAGAATCATCAGTATTGCTACTTTTCCACAATTGTGGTAAATCTAGCACTTTTTTAGTTTCTACTACCACTTTTATCACTCACTATTTGCATTTTTCGAAAATCTATATATTTATATAAAAATTATTGCATTATAATTAAAATTTTAGAAATTTTATTGCATGTATTTTATTTTTATAGAAATTTTATTGCATATATTTTATTTATTATTACATTTAATATATTATTTTAGAACTGTTTTTAGAACATTATATGAGAATTATTTGCAATGAAACTAATTTAGAGTGAAAAAACTTACTTTATGGTATACTTTTTATGATTTGTTTTGCTGTAGGACTTCAGTCGAATTTTTCCTTAAGAAGAAATATATATTCCAAAGCTTTTTAAAATTCACCACTCATTTTAGACTCAACCTACCACTATTTAAAATTTGTAAGTGACAACACTGGTCATCATCCTCAGTTTGCTAGTGCCATCTGTTAGCGCCATCAACTGTTAACATAGCTGCAGTTATATATTCAATATTAAATCAACATTAAAATTTAACAGAGCTGTTTGGATCGGTGGAAACAGTGTCGACTTATTAATCAGTGGGTCATGGAATCGATCCTCACGGTGGGCAAAGTAATACTTTTATTTTTTGATGTGAATGCGTTTATGCTGTTATTGCTACATGCTTTTGTTTTGCTTTTGCATAGTGCGAAGAAAATTAACAATTGCCCACAAGTGCGTTGAAATAACAATGACAGTAGCATAAAAAGCTTCGCTTCTCTCGTGTGTCCAACGACGCACCTGTGTTTTTTTTTTGTTCTTATTTTATTCTTGCTCACAAACAACTCTGAACTTGATTTAAACAATTTTCAGTGCAATGTAGTGATGAGAGACTCTCATCTTCTTCGGAAATTCTAAATGAACTTTATTTTACATCTTAGTAAATTGTTCAAGTACCCACTTTCGTAGCATTTCCCAAATTATTTAAATGCTTTTGAAAAAATTTACATTCTGTTAAAAGAACTCCAAAAAAAGTGTTCCTTTTCAGGAAAACCTTAAGCTTTAATAACAGAATAAATAAAAAGATATATATTGCTGACTATACCTTAATTCCAGCCTTAAGTGGAATCATTCTCTTTTAAGATACTGCACAAATCTCTTACTTACGCAGATTTGTTGATGCTCATTGACACACTCAAGCGAAATTTGCATTTTCAATCAAAATCATGAGAATTAAATTCCAACTTTCAAATGCCAAAAAGTATTCAGAAATGAAGACAGCAATATATGTATACTACTTTGCGATGAGTTCATAGATACTTAAATGTTATAATAATTTTCAAGTAGCAGTTACAACGGAATATCCAAAATATCATTTAATAGCCATATATTAAATGTTGATGCATAAAATTTTCTGCAAATTTGACTGTATTTTTAAACAAATAAATAATTTTAAGAATACAAACAAAAAAACATGATTTAAATTTATTGTGTAGTGGTTTAAAACATACAAAAGTAAATATATGTACATTAATTTGTTTTACTTTTGCTACAACGTAGATGAAAAGTTTAGAAAAGTCAAGCAAACAATGTATAGCAGAATTGAATGTATCTTGAGAATGTTTGACTGTCATGAGTTGAATGCGTTAAGTTTTAACCCTTAAATGCATATTGTAACAAAAATAAAACGTCGTTTTTATGTGCGTATAAACTGAAAATCATATTCCATCCGCACAAGCTAACAGTAAATTATGGTTCGTTGTTTATTTCTTTTTTTCACATTTTGTGTGAGTTACATTACAAGCGCAGTGGTCTTGGGTTTTTTGTGAAGAAGTGAAAAGTTGGAATTAGTGGAATTCTGACAAAGTGTTTGCTAAATCAAACAGATTGTATATAAAACCAGAATTTTTTTCAAATATAATACAACATGCACTTATTTATTTATTTATTTTATTTATTTTATTTATTTTATTTATTTTATTTATTTTATTTATTTTATTTATTTTATTTATTTTATTTATTTTATTTATTTTATTTATTTTATTTATTTTATTTATTTTATTTATTTTATTTATTTTATTTATTTTATTTATTTTATTTATTTTATTTAATTTTGATTACTCAATACATTGTACAAATAAGACTTCTCTTTTTAACCGACTTCAAAAAGGAGGAGGTTCTCAAGTTCGTCGGTTTCTCTGTTTTTTATTTTTTTTTTTTTAAATTTTTTTTTTTTTTAAATGTATGTACATCGATAACTCCTAAACCATATGCCTGATTGCCATAACTTTTGGGGAACAGATAGATATGATAAGCATGGAGGTGCCCGTAAAAAAATTGGGCGGTATTCGATAACTGGGCGTGGCAATAATAGATCTCGCAATATTAAATACTACTGTATCTCGAATAATATTGACACTAGGGTACTACAATTTAGTGTAGGGGTAGGCACAATTATTACAAATTACGGGCAAGAAAATGGGCGTAATTCGACAAATGGGCGTGGCAATATTAGAAAAACAGTGTATCTTGAATAATTTTGAGGCTAGAGTACTGCAATTTAGTATAGAGGTAGGCATTATTATTACAAATTATCGTCAATAAAGTGGGCGTTATTCGACAAATGGGCGTGGCAGTATTATAAAAACACTGTATCTCGAATAATATGGACACTAGGGTACTGAAATTGAATGTAGTGGTAGGCACAGTTAATACAAATTACGGTCAAGAAAATGGGCGTTATTTGACAAATGGGCGTGGCAATATTAGAAAAAGAGTATATCTCGAATAATATTGATGCTATAGTACTGCAATTTAGTATAAGGGTAGGCATTATATTACAAATTATGGCCAATAAAGTGGGCGTTATTCGACAAATGGGCGTGGCAATATTATAAAAACACTGTATCTCGAATTATATGGACATTAGGGTACTGAAATTTAGTGTAGTGGTAGGCACAATTATTACAAATTGCCGTCAACAAAATGGGCGTTATTTGACAAATGGGCGTGGCATTATTAGAAAAAGAGTATATCTCGAATAATATTGATACTATGGTACTGCAATTTGGTATAGGGCTAGGCATTTTAGTAAAAATTACGGTGAAGAAAGTGGGCGGAGTTCGACTACTGGACGTGGCAATATTAGAAAAACAGTGTATCTTGAATAATATTGACACTAGGGCACTGAACTTTATTTTAGTACAGGGGTAGGTAGAAGTATTAAAAATAATGGCCAATAAAGTAGGCGTTATTCGATAAATGGGCGTGGCAATACTAGATAAACACTAACGCAGTTAATATTGACGCTGGGGTACTGAAATAAAGTACAGGGGTAGGCACAATTATTGGAAATAACGCACCAGAAAGTGGGCGCTTATTTAACAAAGGGGCGTGGCAATATTTGAAAAACACTATATCTCGAATAATATTGACACTAGGGTAATAAAACCTAGTTACCTCGTTACAAGAATGGGTATAATAATTTCAAAACATGTGACATCTAATTTAAATTTAATAACCAACAAACTTTCAGATTTTAATAGAACAAGTTTTTTCGGAACAATTTTATTTATGTTGTTTATACACTTTTTTCGAAAATTTATCATATTCTCTAAAAAGGAAGAAATAAAAATTTAAAAAAAAAAAAACAACCGACTACAAAATCACTACAAAGTAAAAAATAATTTTAAAAATACTTTTCCTTTAAATTTCTTGGTCATATTTGATAATTTATTTAAACATATTATTATATATAAAATCTTATTATCTTAATTTTTTTCTTATATGTTTTATTATCATAAATATATTAATTTCTTGATGAATACAAATGTGTTTAACACTGAATTTACTTCGCTTGCAGCGATGTTTTTAGATGACTTTGGGAATAGCTTATACAGTTGAATGTCATCGGCATAAATATGATGGTCGCACGTAGAGAAACAAGCAACAATGTCATTTATAAAAGTCGAAAATTGCAAAGGACCTAAGACCGAACCCTGAGGCACACCACATAATACCTTCAGCTCTGACGAGCATTTTTTATTTAGGTAGACGTATTGTGTACGATTACTGAGATATGAACTCATCAGATTACACAGGGAGTCATGAAAGAAGAACTGAGCACCAAGTTATGGTTATGGTATAGCTTATGGCCAATATAGTCGAAGGCTTTCGAAAAATCTAAAAACACTATCAAACACAACATATCCTTAACTAAACCAGACCTAATGTCTTCACATACTTTAAGAAGCGCTGTGGTACAACTATGTTTCGCACGGAATCCAGATTGGTGTTTTGTGATAAGCCTTTGATGATACAAATAGGTTTTTAACTGGTTGCTTATAATAATTTTAAAGGCTTTGCTTAAAAATGGAAGAATAGCTATTGAACGATAATCTGTATTATTAGAAGATATTGATTTTGGCAATGGAAGGATTTTTGAAATTTTCCATAAAGAAGAAAATTGAGACGTTGTCATTATTGTATTAAATATAAACGTAATATGACCAAGAATTGCTGGGAGGATAATTTTAATAAATTCAGGATGAATACCATCTAAGCCTATGGCCTTGGGTTTAATTTTGAGAATAACTTCACCAACACTTATTGCGTGGACACACGACACTGCAAAACTACCATCAGCAGAGCTTCTGGGGCCAGAGAAACGAACACTGCTGGTTGTACTAACTGGCTGAATAAATTTCTTATTAAGATCATCGGGATTAATGCTATTTGGGATGTTTTGCGAGTCCTTAGAAAGCCCAGCTTGGCGGATGTTATTCCAAAATGAAGAGCTTGAGCGGCATCTAGAAAATCTACCCTCATAAAAAGATTTTTTATTTCTGCGAATGATGGTAGTTACAGTGTTACGTGCACGTTTAAACTCAGTATAGATACTAGAACATCTATAGCGCTTCCATCTTGTGTATAAGATGTCCCGTTTTTCGATGATACGTTTTACTTCTTGAGTGAACCAAGAGTAATTGCTACATGTACATTTATTTCTTTTGACTGGAACATGATGAGTGAAAAGAGTGCAGATGTTAGTATTAAAGACTTCAACTTGTCTACTTGTATCGTTTGTTGTGTAAATTGATGACCAATCTAGATACTGGCATTCAAAAAAGACGTTATTTAAGTTAGTGTTTGGAAAATCGGGGTAACTGAACCCGATTTCGTTACTGGTAGCTGCAATTATGTTAAGTGAAAGAAAAATTAAATCGAGATGTGAGAAAGCCGGTACGGGTAGTTGGTCATAGTGTAAAAATAAGTTGATATTAGAAACCAAGAACAGATCTAAAAGGTGCTAAGCTTGGTGCTCTTTTTTTTGCAACCGTTATTTTAAATTTTTTACGTGAGTGGTCAATCGGTTTTTTGATTTATAGTCATTCTTTTTAGAATGAATGACAAGGACATAGAAGATTTTTTTAATGAGATTAGATGATGGACGAATTTCTGAAGACGATGCCGGGTCGGACGGTGAAGATCTTGATACTATCTAGATCTGAGGATGATAAAGAAATAAATAAGGAATCCGAAAATATTTCAATTCATGGTTTGATTGGTGATACCCAGGCAGCTCCGGAAATCCCTAGTATAAGTCTCAATAGAACTTCATTTCGATCACTTGATGCCCATAGGCTCACATGGAAGAAACAATCTCTTATGTTTTGCGAAGACAACATCAAAATTTCAAGGCAGCAATGATCTACCTTCAGAAGTAATGAGACTTGAAACTCCCGGTCAGTTTTTTGCATATTTCTTTAACAAAAATTGTTGAGGAAACAACCAGGTACTCTTTCCAGAAACAACCAGAACGCCCAGACTCAATTTTGTGCTCACAAGCATTAACGACATAACTCAAAATATCGTAAAAAAATAAAGGATATTTTAATTGAATTAACAACGACTACTAAATCTGAAATATATGACTCGTTACAAAAGAAATATTTGCACAAATATGTGGTAATCTATTCTGTACAAAAAAACGAATTTCTGCATCATTCCAAAGATTTGCAATAAAGAAATTGCCATATCGCTTTTTTACGATATTTTGAGTCATGTCGTTAATGCTTGTAACTACAGAATTAATGAAGAGGAATACTGTCATGTCAGCTTACCAGTATCCCAGCGTACGATCATACTGGAACAGTAAACATGGTTTTCAAGCAATTAAAGAGCCGATGCCTGTTAATAGATTTGAAAAGATAAGAAGCAGCATCCTTTATTTCAATGGCAACGACCAACATAAACCATTGGATCATCCTTAACATGATAAGCTTCATAAATTGCACCCAGTAATAAACCATCTAAACCAAAACTTTTCCAGTATTCCTTTAGAACAGCGTCTAACAATTGATGAACAAATGTGTACTACGAAAATGGGTCATTTTATGAAGCAGTACTTACCAAACAAACCTCACAAATGGGGATTAAAAATCTATGTGATGTGCTCATTATCAGGCTATGCATATAAATTTATCATTTATTCTGGAAAGGATACTTCGGATACTTTGCTAGAGAGCGAGCCCGACTTGGGAGCTGTGGGCGATGTTGTAACTAAACTTTCCAGAGCAGTCCCGAGGAATATGAAACATATTATTTACTTTGACAATTTCTACACGTCGTTACCTCTGACGTTTTGCGTGGCCAAGGAAGGTATATTATGCTTAGGGACTGTACAACGGAACCGTTTAGGGAAACATTGCAAATTACCAACGAAACAGCAAGTAATGAGCAAGTCTTTAGCTAAAGGAGCTTTTGAGGAATATGTGACCAGTTACGCCGATATAGAAATGTCAGCAGTAAATTGGAAAGATAATAAACAAGTGACTCTTTTGTCGACATATGTTGGTGTGCAACCTTTGGACTCAGTTAAAAAGGTACGACAAGTCCGAAAAGAAGACAAAGTCCATACCATGCCCAAAGGTAGTAAAAGAATACAATGCCCACATGAGAGGGGTAGACTTAATGGACTACTTCTTGGGACAAAACAGAATTCGCATGAAAACAAGAAAATGGTATATGCGAATTTTCTATCATCTTTTGGGCTTGACAGTTATAAACTCGTTGGTTTTGTATAAAAAGGTTGGCACCATAAAGCAAATAAACCATTAATATTAATATTGAATTTAGCAGAATTCAGAACAGAACTTGCAGATACATTGTGCAAATTTAGCACCCGTGGGACAAGAGGTAGGCCAAGCAACAGCAGTATTGCAGAACAACCAGCTTCCAAAAGAAGAAATGATCAACAACAAGTGATGCCATCTAATGATATAAGACTTGATTCCATTGATCATAAACAAGTACGACAAAATAAACGAATGCGATGTATGAGACCAGGCTGTAATCTTCTTAGCAGCATAATGTGCGAAAAATGTACTCTGTGTATCTGTGCTCCAAAAAAAAATTATGACAGTTTCAATAATTTTCATAAATAATTGAATTTTACTAATCTTTATAACAATGTTAATGGTATATTATTTTTATAAGAAGGTATTGAACTTATTTCACATCTGTATGCATACTGTTTCATAAATGATACAAACAATAAAATTTAAAAAAACCAACAAAAAAAATTTTTTAAAAACTTTAAATTTTTCATTTATTTTTTTTTTGAAATTCAGAAAAAAACAACTGAAATTCAGAAAAAATCAGTTGACATGCAGAAATTTCTTTTGAAATTCAGACAAGATCAATTGAAAATCAGAATTTCATTTGAAATTTTATAGATCAATTGAAATTTCATTTGAAATTCAGAAAATATTAATTGAAATTCTGAAAATATTAAATTAAATTCAGAAATTCCATTTGAAATTCAGAAAAGATCAATTGAAATTTAAAAAAGATCAATTAAAATTCAGAAATTCCATTTGAAGTTCAGAAACATCAACCAAAATTCAGAAAACACCAATTGAAATTGAAAGATGAATTCAAAATCAGACAGACTTAATTGAAATTCGGAAAAAAGAAATTTAAAAATTAAAATTTGCCTTGTATCACAAGGGTAACCATTATCATTACCTTTACCTTTACCTTTACCTTTACCTTTACCTTTACCTTTACCTTTACCTTTACCTTTACCTTTACCTTTACCTTTACCTTTACCTTTACCTTTACCTTTACCTTTACCTTTACCTTTACCTTTACCTTTACCTTTACCTTTACCTTTACCTTTACCTTTACCTTTACCTTTACCTTTACCTTTACCTTTACCTTTACCTTTACCTTTACCTTTACCTTTACCTTTACCTTTACCTTTACCTTTACCTTTACCTTTACCTTTACCTTTACCTTTACCTTTACCTTTACCTTTACCTTTACCTTTACCTTTACCTTTACCTTTACCTTTACCTTTACCTTTACCTTTACCTTTACCTTTACCTTTACCTTTACCTTTACCTTTACCTTTACCTTTACCTTTACCTTTACCTTTACCTTTACCTTTACCTTTACCTTTACCTTTAACCTTTACCCTTTACCTTTACCTTTACCTTTACCTTTACCTTTACCTTTACCTTTACCTTTACCTTTACCTTTACCTTTACCTTTACCTTTACCTTTACCTTTACCTTTACCTTTACCTTTACCTTTACCTTTACCTTTACCTTTACCTTTACCTTTACCTTTACCTTTACCTTTACCTTTACCTTTACCTTTACCTTTACCTTTACCTTTACCTTTACCTTTACCTTTACCTTTACCTTTACCTTTACCTTTACCTTTACCTTTACCTTTACCTTTACCTTTACCTTTACCTTTACCTTTACCTTTACCTTTACCTTTACCTTTACCTTTACCTTTACCTTTACCTTTACCTTTACCTTTACCTTTACCTTTACCTTTACCTTTACCTTTACCTTTACCTTTACCTTTACCTTTACCTTTACCTTTACCTTTACCTTTACCTTTACCTTTACCTTTACCTTTACCTTTACCTTTACCTTTACCTTTACCTTTACCTTTACCTTTACCTTTACCTTTACCTTTACCTTTACCTTTACCTTTACCTTTACCTTTTCCTTTACTATTACCAATAACATTACCATTACCAATAACAGTACCAATACCAATAACATTACCATTACCATTACCATTACCATTACCATTACCATTACCATTACCATTACCATTACCATTACCATTACCATTACCATTACCATTACCATTACCATTACCATTACCATTACCATTACCATTACCATTACCATTACCATTACCATTACCATTACCATTACCATTACCATTACCATTACCATTACCATTACCATTACAATTACCATTACCATTACCATTAACATTACCATTACCATTGCGATTGCCATTACCATTACCATTACCATTACCATTACCATTACCATTACCATTACCATTACCATTACCATTACCATTACCATTACCATTACCATTACCATTACCATTACCATTACCATTAACATTATCATTACCATTGCGATTGCCATTACCATTACCATTACCATTAGAATTTCCATTACCATTACCATTATCTCCGAACGAACATCAACGAACCAACGAACATCTGTTTTCCAGACACGAACAAAATATTTGTTTTGTTTCTTTACGAACGAACGAACAAAATATTTTTATTTTTTTCTACAAACGAACGAACGAACGTTCGTGCAAGGCTCTGAATAGAGTTTGAATAGTAACCCACTCGGCACAAAAACCTATCGAAGCCGGTTTTTCGAAGAATGAAAAATTTCCGAGTAATTCGCTACGATAACTATCGAATTCGATATCGATTACGATACGAAAAAGATACGTTTGGCTGGCGTAATAGTTACTTCGTAAGCAAAGGCTCGCTTATGTTTCGTAAAAAGTATTCGTTTACGATTCCAAAGCGATAAATATTTCGAAACAAACGCGAAGAAAATTATATTTTCTACTTTTTTACTGTAAGGTAGATACTATTGGATACATTTTAAGGCACTTCCAGACATACTTTTATTACAACTGAAGCGGTAACTTTGGTATGAAATAACTTTCGATTTTTGATAACTTTCAATGAAACGAACTTTCGCTAATAAAAATAAAAAAAAAACAAGTGCCGTTTTGGAAGATAATAGGTTGGATAGTAAGATAATAGCTCCATTACAGAGGATTAATCTTGGATAGTAAGATAATTGTTTTATGAGATAAGAGATAAAAATAAAGGCAAAGATATTTATATAAAAGGTAAAGTACGGTTGGGTCATTCTTATTTTCTCGTTTTGTTTGGTAATAGTTTTGAAACTTAATATGCATCTTTTATGGCGGTAAGAGTTCATTCACTGCGGGTTGCTCACGTAAACATGTAGATAAACGGTGCATCCTCTTTGGTACATCCAACCATTTGTTTTTTTTATTTTAATTTCAGAATATTATAACTTTTGTTAATGTCATACATTACTCTGAATTCGTATGTAGCTTTGACATAAATGCGCTTTATAGCTTTTTGTATAAACCTCTTCCCATCTTAAATGAAATCTTTATATATTGCACGAAAGTAAGTCTTATTGTGCTTGGAAACGCATTTTTATTTTAATTTTAAATAAAAAAAAAAAAATACACTTTATTGCATGAAAGCCAAAGCTTTACAAGAAAAATTATTTGAAATAACATGTTATGGCCATAGCGCATTTAAGCTTGATATGGATAGCATTAAAATGGAAAAATTCATTCAATATGTATAAAAAAAATCCTACTTAAAATTTATGAACTCATCTGAGTTATATTGTTGCGTATCCATAAAATACTATATTATTGAATACATGCACTTAAGCTGCTTTGGTTTTAATGTGCAATTTTTACAACATTGTTATTGTAAAATCAGAGTGAATACATTTTATAATAAAATTTATATTTTCTGTTGCTCTGTTCATGCTTTGAGTAGCAAGGATTATTCTTTTACTGGGAAAAATTAAATACCTTGCCATAGAAAATAGAGAATTTTCACAAAAAGCTTTGAATGACTAACAAAACTACACAAAAGCCAATGTTAGTCGTTAGAGAGCGAGAGAGAGAGAGAGAGAGAGGGTCAAAAAATCACAGCGGTGCTTCTTTTCCAGCTTATTTCAGTGTTAATTAACTAGCTGCATGCTTGCTTGAATTTCTTTAAAAGTTCCTGGAGCGTTACAAAATGAATATTCTTCTTTTTAAATATTAACACCACACAAATAAGCTAGCTGAAATTGTGTTGGCACAACCATGAAGCTATTCTGTTTGTGATGGTTGCACTCAACTTGCTTTTGATGTTGCTGTTGTTGTTGTTGTTGTTGTTTTGGTACTCCACTGCCATGTCGGCTCTGAACTATTGGACATTTCCTTCCATTGCTTAAGCAAACAACAATGCATAAGCATTTCTATTTTTAATGTTGTGGTTCTTTTTTGCTTTTTGCCACCACAACTGAAATGACAAACAATAAAGTTTAACAACAATGGCTGCAGTCTTCGTGGAAAACTTTTTACTGAACAAAGCTTAGCAGCTACCAAAAAGCAATTAGAGCCTGAGCTACATTCGGGTAAGGTGTTTATTCGGAAATTTTGTTTATTCAAAGTTTAAAGGTATGTCCGGAAGCACAACTTTTTCTCCCCCTATGATGGAAGTCTAATGGAGAAAACTTGTAAGAGATAACTTGTAAAAGATAACTTGTAAATTGCGCTTAACTTCAGGTTATACGTGTATTAAAAATCTTGCAGTAAGAGATAAGGGGACGTTCATAAACCGTTTACGATAAGGAGACATTTTCATAGAGTGTCCAACAAGAAGTTGTGAGAACTTACTACAATAATTGCTGGTAACAGATTTCACAAAAGAGCACAAAAATAAAAAATGTTCACGCTAAAATTGCGTGAAAAGTTTTTCTCTTACGGTTATGGAAGCTTAGCTACTTACGCCTCGTTCTGTTATTTGTTCGAGTGAAAGCTCAAAACCGACACTTTCTTTTTTTGGACACCGTTTTTCTTAGAAATTTATGGTTTATTTATTGCTTGCATTTATTACAACACGAAAATTTAATATCAAATTAAAAGAAACATTTCTTCGCCCGCCGTGTGAATCGAACCAGTGACCCATTGATTCTTAGTTATATATACTACCCACCGATCCAAACATCTTTGTTACGCATTGACGTCATTGATTCAATATTAAGTACAGCTGAAGCTATTTTGCAGCAGATCACAATAATCTATTAATAGATAGAAGTAGAAGCAACATTTTTGTTAGTTTTTGTTGTTTGGATAGCTGCTAAGCTACTTGCTACAAGAAGTCATCATCAGTGTTGTCACTTTACCACTTACTTACTTACTTAGGTGGCCGTAACAACCCATGTCCGGGTTTCGGCTGACCTCATCAGCTTTCGCCAGGCGCCTCTGCTTTGCGCGCGTCTTCTCCAATCGGATGCACCAAGTGCGGTTAGGGCTTCCTCAGCCTGGTCCATCCATCGGAGGCATGGTTTCCCTCGTCGTCGTTGACCAGCGACCCTCGCCTCGAGCACCTTTTTCGCTGGAGCTTCGTCGTCCATACGATGGACATGATCCAGCCAGCGTAGTCGCTGCACAGTTGTACGCCGAACGAAGTCAATGGCTTCGTAGAGCTCATACAGCTCGTGATTCATTCGGATGCGATAGTCAGATATTGCGATGCCCAGAGCAGCTCCATAAAGAAGCACATGTAGAACGAGCGTCTTGTAGAGTGTTAGTTTTGTCGATCGGGAGAGGGCTCTGGAACTTAGTTGCTTACTGAGCCCGTAGTAGCACCTATTAGCAATTATTGTTCTCGCTTTATCTCCAGGCTGATTTCGTTGGTGGAACTAATGGCGGTGCCAAGGTATACAAACTCTTTGACTACTTCAAAGTTATAGCTGCCGGATGAAACGGGGGAGTCTAAACGCCGCGCTCCCTTGTTTGTAGACAGCATATACTTTGTTTTACCCTCATTTATCGTCAAACCCACTTTGGCTGATTGCTTTTCGATAGCGGCGAAAGCAGCGGTAACATCTCTCTTGGTTCTGCCAACAATATCAATATCATTAGCGTATGCAAGGAGCTGGACACCTGAAACCTCTTTCGGTATTGGAGATTTCGGAGAGGTCATTTCCTACCTTGACGGTGCTGCTTGGGTTGCTCAACGTCATTCTGCAAAGTCTAATCAACTGTACTGGTTAAGGTACGTGACTTGTGTGCTATAGAGCCCAGGTTTGATTCCCATTTGGCACAGAAAGCTTTTTCCATTGAATTAATTTTCTGTTCGGCCGTCACCTCTCTGCAGACAATGGCCGTTCGGAGTCGACATTAAGCTTGTAGGGGTCCAGTTCTCGATAATTCGTGTTGAATCATTCACAACACAATTGATTATAAGAAGCTCGGTCAAAGTTCTTTAAAAGACTGAAATGGAAGACATTTGGTTTTTTATTTTTGGTTATTTACACAGAGTGTCCTAGTTGTGTCGAGCTGAGCAAAAAATCGTCTAGAGGGGTGGGGGTTTATTTTCACATTCTTAGGAGATACAGGGTTAATTAAAAGCTTACGACTTTAATTCAAGTTATTGTTTCTAGCGGAAAAATTAACTTAGAGAAAACTTATTTTTAATGGTTCATTACAAAATTGAAATTTAGTAGTTTCAACCGATTGATTTCATCTTCATACGAGCACAGGTAACAGTTAAACCGGTGGGGTTTGTTGATGTACCGTTAAAAATGTGATTTCATTGCCCTTGTAATGAGCTATCAAAATAAGTTTTCTGTAAGTTAATTTTTCTGCTTGGAACAATAAAGTGAATCAAAGTATTGAACAAGATAGTAGTTGTAGTAAAACTTCTCTCTTGTGGTGGGTACAGCACCTGTCAAAATCAGGTTTTTACCATGGTAGAATACATGAAGGTAGTCGCACGGCTGAGAGCCGACTACCATAACTATCAGAAAAAAAAATTAAAAACAACACTATGCGGACTATAACAACACTATATAGATTTTGACAATAATGGTAGCTGAGGAAGAGAGTACAATCAGCCGCGATGCTACCTTCTTTTTATTGTACCATGGATTTTACGAATGAAAGCAAAACAAATAACTAAACTTGCAAATAATAATATACAATGTGTTTGACAGCTGCTGTACCCACCGCTCCGAGACGACACTACCATGTTAAATATACCTTGAGAAGAACTATAAATAGTTTTGGGTACTCTCATATAGAGTACCTACCAACGCAACCACTATTGCCATTTAATAAGTCATTTTAATAACAACATATAATTGTACACTTGCACTAGTTTCATTTTATGCTACAATAAATTTTACATGTTATATTATTACACTCAATATTTTATCATCACGTGCTCATATCATTTACTGCCTCTTTATTCTTTTACACATTATATAATTATGTTAACAGTTGCATTTCTTTTATGTGTTTTATTACACTCAATTCATTACAACACATGGTTATGTTACTCGCTTGTATTGTATTCACTTACACACACTATGTTGTTATATTTACACTTTAGAACATTTAATTTTGCTTACATTATTTTCACTCAATCACAACATAAACTAAAACTAAAATTACCGTTATTTTACTATATAAACGAAGGAATTTGCCAAATAAAGTCAATTAAGTTTTAAGCTCCAAACAGCTGCCTACTTGATTCATTATCCAGCCTGACAGCACTTATTAGTGAAGGCTTTAATATGTGACTTTAATAGTGACGGCTGTAATATGAATATTTATAGCCCGTGGCGTTTTTAAATGCCGGCATACTAATAGGCAGATCCTTTTCAATTTTAATTTTGTATAAAAACGCGAAACACTTCATGTTGATCCTGCCGCGAAATACTTTATGCTGATCTTGCCGCGTAACATTACATGGCGATCCTGCCTATTATTACAATAATATCAACTTGCATGAGCCACACAAATGGTGATTATAATTCACATGTGGTTCTTCTCAACAAACATGTAAGTAATGCACCACAAATTCAGCCAACCCAGCGTTATACATGGAACACATTGACGATGGCACCGACGTTACGGCATCTGTTAAATTTGTTTTACATGTATTTCTTATGGAGGTGAGTTTGGTGAATATGTCTCAACGAAATTGTCGCTCTTGTTGATGTCGTCGGTATATAATTATTTCTATTTTAACAGGCGACAAATATTGCTCTTTTTTCATTACTTAAAGAGCATGTCAAAGGATTTGTTCATTTAATAATTTGGCTTTGCGTGTGGGAGGCTTTTTGTTGCATCACTTTCAAATTACTTTTTAGGTAAGCTTCAGTGACCAGAGACATAAGACTCATTGCACACCTTCCGACAAATTTTGGTCAGTCTCTACCTTTGCTAGAATTCTGTGGGTTCGTCTGTAAGGTGGGAGACGGTGGGTTCATCTCTACTTTTGCTAGAATTCTGTGAAATCGTCTGTAAGGTAGGAGACGATCGATTTTACTCTTCCACGCGGCTGCCTCTTCTAAGACCATAAGGTGGCCTGTCTGTGTGATAGTAATTTTCGGCGTTTTCCTGTATACGAGTATTCTTTTGTTCTATATATTTCTCTGCCAAGTCGCTTCCTTTGCTATGATCATAAGATCTGTCTGTAATTCCGTGGTTATGCTAGCCAAACATGATTGCCGAACATTTGGTGTTCATTTTCGTTTATTTATTCTCTTCGCTGAAATGTTTGTTTGGTGGTTATGCTTCTGTTTGCTGCACAGTTGCATCAATGTTATAATATTCCAAAACACAAATTAAACAACAACCCTAATTTTTATGTATACACTTTTTAATACACTTTTTTAGACTTCGGTCAAACTGCGACTCCAAGTAAATACCATTCCTACATAAAATATATTAAATTAAATTCAACACAACAATAATAATTAATGGAAATTAACCTGCAATTTGATTTAAGACTATTTTTTTGTAGTAAACTTGTGAAGGCATTAAAGTGTTAGTGTTTATTTGAAGCGACAATAAATACTAAAAATTTTTGCTCAACACATGTTGTTCGACTTTTATTTAATGTCTGTTCTTTGTTTTTAAGGTTGCTTGTTTTTTAAAATAAGTTGCTTTATAACTTATTTAAATTTTAACTACTTTTTGCTACTTTTTTGATGCTTTTATGGAAAATGACTGCAGGCAATACTGGAAAGTTCGCCATGTTTGCTGTTTCAATCAGCAATCAAAAATGTTCGGTCTGAGAGCGAGAGAATGAATTTGAGAAAAAGTTCATTTCTCACTTTACACGAGAAACAATAACATCAAAAAATGTTTGGCAATCTTGTTTGTAGGTGTTCATACATCAGTCAAATGATTGAAGTATATCGCGATTTTTTACTCTCTTTAACTCTCTCTGAAAATTTTGATTGACGCTTGCTCACACACGATTTTTTGATTGAAGCTCTAACGCAGGCATTTGTTACTTTTCTGCTACCTACTATATTGTGAATTCATATCGTGTTGTGTGCATTACTTTATTTGGGTGTTTCTTTTATTAAGTTGTTTTGTGTGCATAATAATTTTACAAAATGGAAAACAATAGCGGAAATATAGTTGATCTTTTAGGATTAAAACTGATCACATTAGGAAATCAATACGCCGGAAATTATACCTATTTGAATGACCATCGCATGCAAGTCATAAAATAACAAAAGAATTAATGAAACTATGGCAGGAACTAAAGAAACTACACCGCTTTTTCTCTTCAAAAAACTACCTTTGTTTTCAGTTAACTACTTTTCTTGATATAGTTGCCTACTAAAAAGCAGACAAGTAAAATAATGCAACCCTTTGACTGGTTGATGCAGGTCTGGAGCTCAATCAAAATTTTGACTGACGAGAGAAGATTTTGGAGTTCATTTTCGCTCTGAGATAAAGTTCATTTTTTTTTTTACATAGGAAAGCAACAACAAATTTTGATTGATTCAATCATTTGACTGACGTATGAACACCTCCTTTGGCTAGCATAACCACGGCATAAGGTGAGCGGCTGCTGTCCGTCTGTACTGCTACGCCTTTGCTGCTAGATCGTAAGGTCTGTTTGACTGTTTAGGTTGCTGCCCGTATTCCAATACTCTTTAATCAATAGAATGAGGGGGAAATATAAGAAAATTCCAATTTGTTGCAATTAAATTTCTGTTAAAATTTAAGACATAATTATTATTAGATAAATATTTATCTTTTGATGAAATCTTAATGAAGATTTATTAAGTTGATTGTTACTCGATTTACAATTATTTATTAAATATATTTTTTCATTTCAACCTTTTTTGCAACGTTAAAAAAACTGAACCTACCCCCTTTAGTTACTTACCTTAGTACATTGTAAAACTTTCCATCACCCCCCCCCCCTCCCCTCCTTAAATTTTCAACGTAGCTTATGAACTACCCTTACAGTGTCTTAATATAATGTTTATGCTTCACCATAATGTGACGCATCTGTGGCAATATTGGCTCCATTACAAAATTTACAATGTTATGAATAATTTATGTGCCACTGCTTTTATATATCTACATTTTCCAGAATAAATTTAGTGCTGACGCTAGACAAGCTTCTTCCTGCGGAAATATAAGAGGCACTAGCAACATTTGGCGATAAATGAAAAATTTTTAAAAACCCAACAATAAACTCACTTACCAGAACATTTGCAATAAAGTCGTTTTAAAGTTGTTTTTTAATGTTCTTTTTCAGTCTTTAAATTCACATAAGTCATTGGCTCTCAATCTTTTTATTGAAACATCCTAATGCGGAATACTACAGGAGTAAAATATATTTTAAAAATGTAGTTAAAAAGACACATACATCTTATAAGCGAATAGAAACTTTTGAAGTGAAACTTTTATAGCCGCATATACAACAATACGGCGAGCTAGATGGGGGGGTAAAACCAATGTAAAGAAATGGTTCATATGAAAACAACAACACAGCAATTCGCCGCAGAAGTTGTATAAAAACGAAAAAAATGGCTAATTCAAATTTTTTTACATATATGTTCCCACTGAGGATTGAACACAGTACGTATGTATCCATAGCCGGCTGTTCTAACCACTGGGTCACGTAGACATATTTATTTGTGTAGCACCTACTTCTGTTAAATCTACAATCAGTACTTCTCCCTTTCTTTTATATTAGAAATATTGGACGACCGGTTTTCTCATTCCAGAGTTGTGTAACACATTCACCATACGAACAATACACACCAGCAAGCAGTAGCAATCCGAAGTACGCATTTAGAGTATCCATATCTATTTGTTCCCATTCTTCTTTGTATTTCCGCAAACCATATAAATTCGTCATATTCAAAATAGTATTATAAACAATATTACACAATATTATCAGCGCGTCTATATGAAATTCTTCGGTTATTTTCAAATGGCTCTGCTGAATATTGAATTTTTTTATTTTTTGACAAATATTTTGCTGTTGTATTTCTGGCAATTTCTTCTGCCACATTTTGTTCCAGTGGCTCAACATCGTACTCATCAGAATGCTCATTCATTTCTGCAACGCATTCTTCCTCCATTGTGAAATCATCGTCACTATCTACTGGAGATTCTTCTGCTTCACTTCCAGATTCGGAATCCATATCATATTCGTCTCTTTGACGGTTTTCACGTAGATTTGTTTGCATTTTTTTTAAATCAATTGAATGTATCTATAACGCAATAAAAATATGCGGCAGATAAGAATCACTTCAATATTCACTAAAATCACTTATCACTTCAAACAAATTCAATTCAATCTTCACTCGTGTGTGTTCAAGAACATACTGAAAACAAAAAAAATTAAATAAAACGAGCCTAACCCAAAAACAACTGAGAAAACCATCGGCAGATATATTGTATCAAGTTGATACGAGGGACCGATTCGTAACTATTTCGTCTCAGATAGATCCAGAAATGCCCGAACATTAAAAACTCATTAGCCCGATTCTATAGGCAAAATCATGCTATTTTCCCAAAAACCGGTTCTTTCCATCGGGCAGTTTTTTTTTTTTTATTCAACTTGAAAGACAAAAATTGTATCAAATTGATATGAGGGACCGATGAGGGTTAAAGACCAGTAACTTTAATTTATTTTTTACGTTTTATATTTAGTATAAGTATTATGATGAAACTATATGAAATAATAGCAACATATATCGTAAAACTGTCTGAATCTTAATGCACATGCACCCACTTCAATTAAATATATATTCATATATTAATTAAAACAAAAAAAAAAAAAAAATAATTTCATATATAAAATGGAAATTGTCGGAAAGACCCATATCGGAGTGAAAATTTTCACAAATTAAATGGCTCACAATAAAAAATAAGAAAAATTACTCTTGCATTTGTTGCAGGCAAGTGAGTTTTAATGATTTAAATGTTTTAGCAAAAAATCGCAACCAATCATGCAAAACTCTCAATCTTTTTCGACAGTTTCTTTGCTGTTTGTTTAGTTTTTATTTCCATTTTTCTTTTTTGCCATCTCTTGCAACTGTAAACGCTTCTGTGGCGTTGTTAGAACACAGCATTTCATTGAATTCCTTCACGATTTTGGTCTAGGCTGAATACTATGAACTGGGCCGACCTCTTTAAACATTGCATGAACAGATACTGTTGATATGTATGGCATTTTAGAGTGGCAATTAAATTAAATTCAATGGCAATTAAAATGTGTAAGCTGTGTTACACATCACCCCACCGCGAGTGTTACACATCATCCCACTTTTTTTATTGTTGCTATTTTACCACAATGTAAAAAATTGCAAAATCTTTAGTTTTATTTAAAGATATTAAACGATAGCATATTTTACATCTACTCACTTTTAAAATCAAATGAAAATTTTTATTCGAAATGCTATTTTTTGCAAATTTAAAAAACTTTACTACGAACATTTTCATGCTTTTTAAAAACTCGAGTGAAATGTATGTTTGCCTACTTCCAACACTTATGAAAAACTATATGCTGTCAAAAGGAACATATCACAGTTTGTCATTCACTCATATATCAGCATTTTGTATTTTTGAAAAATTGCCGTGTTACACATCACCCAATGGTATACATTGCCCCACCTAACAATATATAACCCTAACTTATAACTTTGCTAACGCTTCAAAATATAAAAAAAAATTAAAATGTACAAAAAAATGTTTAATTCGTTTCCATTCCTCTATGAAGCTGAAAATTTGCCTGTTTCTTCATCATTAGATTTTCGATGCAAAGAAATGTGGAATACGATTTTTGGCCACCAAAAGTAGATACGATATGGGGGTTCTGGGTCAGGTGGCTCGGTGGCTCAAGCCGATGACATTGTTGTTGTTGTTGATGAGGCTGTTTTACTAATAAAAATAGCCAATCTAAAGTTATTAAATAAATAGCTAACTACTACTTTATTAAAATATTATTTATATTAATTGTTCTTTATTTTATTTATTAGGATTTTAACAATAGGAATTTCAAACATAGATGACCACAATTTAGGGTATTAAAATTTTGAAATTTATCATAATTATAGCTAATGTTTTGGCCTAAATATTTTATTATTTCTTTTGGAGGATGCAAATTTCCAAAGCTATCGAAGTATTCAATTTGATTCTTGTTTTTCCAGTATGCTACCCAATGTGTTCCAGGTCCATTTGAAGTATCTAGATTGATTATTCCACATTCTTTTTTAAGCGGTTTCTTTGGAAGAGTGTCACACATAAACACTCCTCTGAAATTTGGAATGTTTTTGGCATATTTTATCAAATCTACATCAGAAAGAGCTCTTTTGAGTAGCTTCATTAAAAATTTTGTTGATAAGGTTTTAAATAAAGGCCAAATCCTTTTTTATACGGTTTTAGAAACATGCCTTTGCCCATTGCAATAGACTCCATTTTATTGTTATGTCGTTTTGCTTCATTCAATTGCTCTTTTCCAGCTTTAACTGCATTGATTGCTTTTGTAACGCCAGATACTCCACCAGCTAGACCACCAAGTGCACCCAGGGCAGCGAATATAGGTGCGAGCGGAAGAAAACCTCCAGATTTAGGTAGAGGTATTACTCTAAGACACCTCTTAATCAGAGATTTTTTTCCCTTAAAAATATTGTTTACAACTTTTCTTGAAATTTTAACAGCATCATCTAAATTTTTAGTTTTCTTAATTTTCATTTTAGCACTTTTTAAGGCATGTCTAAATAAGCGATGTCCATTTACTTGAGGAGATCTCTTAGTTTTACTGTTAACATTGCCCATACCAAATTTTGTTTTCAACTTCATTGCGTTAGTGACAAGCCAAGCGTTTGATTTTTCAGCAATACTACTATCACTTGCGTTAACCCTTTGCCAAGCCTTTTCAGCCAAGATTCTATCAGCAGTATGTCTTTTTTCCAAATCTTTGTTGTTTGCGTATACTATATCGTGTTGTCTGCAAGCTTGGATACCGCTTGCTATAATTATGATAAATTTCAAAATTTTAATACCCTAAATTGTGGTCATCTATGTTTGAAATTCCTATTGTTAAAATCCTAATAAATAAAATAAAGAACAATTAATATAAATAATATTTTAATAAAGTAGTAGTTAGCTATTTATTTAATAACTTTAGATTGGCTATTTTTATTAGTAAAACAGCCTCATCAACAACAACAACAACAACCACAACAACAACAGCAGTAAGAACAACAACAACAACAACAACAACAGTAAGAACAACAATAGCAACAGTAAGAACAGCAATAGCAACAGTAAGAACAACAACAACAAGATCCATTATAAAAAAGCAGCCGATTATGGGCGTTCACTATGAACGCAGCCTTAGCTTATATTAGCTTAGGTTAGCTTAGCTTAGTTTTTGACATATCAACCTTTAATTCTTATCTTTTTTTTTTTTTTGCTCTTGCACTTGAACTTGACCGCAAAAATTGTTTATTTATTTTAGAAGTAACACAAAAACATGTTGAACTTGTACATTGCTGCCTTATCTTGAACTTGCGGTTTTTTGAGTGCGCTTACTATGAAGCTTGGCTCTTATCACCTTTGACTTAAAAAAAAATTTTTTTTTGGTGATGTTGTTGTTAGCTTCTAAAATGTTCTCGAAGTTTTTCTATATCTCGAAGCTTCTAGAAACTTCCTGACTCTTCCTGGTTGCTATGTATTTCGTTTACTCATGCGAACTCTGATAAGTATGCCACCACGCAGTCTACGTTAGAAGTCTTATAAATATATATTTATTTTTTGAGTCATTGCTATAACTAATGCGAGGGTTAAGAAAAAAACAAAACATGCAAACACTGATAAGAACTCGCTTGACTACCACTACCGATAATGTAGCGTATAAAATTATGACCAACGCTTAAAGCAAAGAAATACCCCAAACTTGTTAATTTTAAAAAGTTTAAAGCAAAGACATACATCAAACTTGCCAATTTAAAAGTATAAATAAAGCAAAGACATACACCTAATACTTACCGACTTTATGATAAATTTATAAACATTTCTTTAACCCTTCAACCTTCTCCGTACCTAAATTGCTTCAACCCATATTAATATATATATTTTCATATAGCAAGTCATATCATTTCAGCTAAAGTCAACCAGCCGAATTTGAGTCATTGCTATTAGGTATTTGAGGGTTAAGAAAAAACAAAACATGCAAGCACTGATAAGAACATGATCAACGCTTAAAGCAAAAACAACTTGCGGTTTTTTGTCTGTCCGTCCACCAGCACAAGCAGAAATCCATTCATACTTGAGTGCCGGGCATGACGTCATCGGCTTGAGCCACCGAGCCACCTGACCCAGAACCCCCATATCGTATCTACTACCAAATTTTCAATGCCGTCCTCTATGCGACGCACAAGACATAAGAGAATAAAATAGAACAGAAGAGAGTACTCCAAAACAAATTAAATTAAAAGATGCCACAAATTAACTTAAATTATTTCTCGGAATTAGTGCATGCTCTATATTTTATTCATTCCTCAAGTGATAAAACTCACTACACATATAACAATTATGGTGTGGTTTGAATGCGCTATATTAAAATATTTTCAGCCCATAATATCAGTTGCATAATGCTTACACACAAAATGAAACAAATAAAAATTGTGTCATTATAATAATTTTACTTTGTAATTATTTTGCGCAACACATGAAATGGCTTCATAGAGCGCCAGTGTTACACTTTATATGGTTTGACACTAAAGACCCAAAAGCTACCATTAGCTCATTGTGGAGCTAAAATTCACTAATTACATTTATATCAAACTGATCAAAGAGATTTATTTAACTTACATTATGTGCTATTTAAGTTATTTTTCGGAAGACAAAAAAAAACATTGGCATACTTTCACTTTTACCGATAAATGGCAAATTACGAGCCAAAATCTGTAATGAGTTTGTTTTTACAATCTTCTATACTATTAATAAATCTGTAGCCACTTTTTATGTTCACTCATCACGTTTAAACGACAACTCAGATTTTTATAAAATTTTGTACACATATTTATAGGTCAGCAGAGAGTGCAATAGGATACTTTATTTTAACCCATTAACGACCAATGTTACTATATGGAAACATATGCGTCTCGAATTTTCATTAAATACTGCATAATATTTCAAAAGTTTTAGTGACAGTTTTTTAAAAAAAGTAAAATTAGCATGCAATAATAACTTATTTCTGCTCAATGGCATACATAGTTTTCACCAAAATGTTGCTTCAAGTCTAAAAATGTCTGTTTTTTATGGTTTTCTTTCGGCCCTAATGGATTAAATTGCACTTCGGTTAAACGAGAACAAAATCAATAAACGCTTTTAAATTTCCTTCAATTTGATACCAAAATCATGTATGTAGTTTGAAAACTGTGAAAAATTTTAGTACCAGATCTTTTTAGTATTAATTATAAGCTGAGAATGAGAGAAAAACGACTTGAAATTCACACTTTTAGCTTTGAAGGCAAATATTTGTCAGTTTGCAATGGATTTCAATAATTTTTTTTGGATTTCAATAATTTTTTTTGAAAAATGTTGTTTGTTAAAATATCCTTCAAACCTAAGTTGAAATTTTTACTAAACCAAAGTATTAACATTTTTAAAAATTTTTTTAAAAAATGTTCAAAAATTTTTAGTTTAAGCCAAAAAATTGGATAAAAGTTGTTTTTGTTGTAAAAAAAATTAAATCCAAAATTTAGGTTTTCGATTTCCTATCAGATAATATAACAATCTTAAGGTTAATAATTTGTAGTATTACTTAAACAATAAAAAATCGTTTTGGTAGCGAAAAATCAAGCCTACCCACTATCAATTTTTGAATGAAAACTTTTTGAAAACTCGGCGAAGCGGCGGGTTTAAGCTAGTGATATAATAAAGAAATTGAAGAAATTGTATTTTCTATATTTCCATTGTGAATACCATTTGTTTAATTTTAAAGAACATAAATATTTGAACTCACGCATATTTTTTTAGTTGAATATGACCTTTGCTTTGTTTTCAGTTTTTTTTTTTTTATTTTCAAATATTTCCACCCTGTTCGCTGCAGTTGAAATAAACCTAAATGATATATCAAACTGTCGTTTTTATTTTTTTATTTTCACACTCTATGTTATCAACCCTAGTTGAATAAAATCAAAAGAAAACTGGACTCATTCCGAATTCAATATTCTTTATGACCACTAAAATTTTGCAATTAAATTCTTGCTAACGTAACGCTTTGAGCACTTTAAGAATTGAATGAGCAAAATATATGCAGGGCTAAACTAATTTATTACCATCACAACGATGGACTTTTAGCCAAGTAAACTTAGAGAATATTAAAATAATTTGCAATTTCTCCTGTTGTTGCAGGTAATTCATGTTCTGGTTTTGTTTTATTTTTTTTTTTTTGACATCTAAGCTCTAATTAAAATATAAATCCTACACAAGTCTCTACATAAGGTAAACAGAGTGGTGCAAAAGTCATCCTGTCTGAAGTTGATCTCATTTTTTGATATCAGCTTTGCGGAAAACTAGACAGTCAGAAACTTTGCATGAAGTCGAGGAAAATGCTGTAAGACAAAGGCCAACTCCACCAGGTCCTAACAAAAATGCCTGTCCAAAGTCAAAATAAAGTAGGATGCTTTCAGTTAACGGACGGATTGAATTTCGTCTTATTCTGATTAAAATAAAATAATACCCAGAGCTGTGAGTTAGACGTGAAATCTAGTAAGAGCAGTTAGGAAGCAGCCCTTATAACTGCGAAGGTTAAAGGTTAAGGTAAAGGCGAACGTGTTTTAACGTGTAGATTGGGTGAACGAAAAACCAGGTAACATTTAAAGGCATGTTTCCGTGTCGAGTAGAACCAGTTCAGCTTCTTATGTGGCGTTCACAAAGTTGAGTCAACTACACCAATTCCAATTATAATTACGAAAAGATCATTGAAATTCAGATATTTGATTCAAAATTCTGAAATTTCATTTAAAATTTAGAAAAGATCAACTGAAATTTAGAATTCGATTTAAAATTCACAAAATAGCAATTGAAATTCAGAAAAAAATCATTTCAAACTCAGAATTAATAAAATGATATTCAAAAATTCAAAATGAACTTATACCTAAATGATTAATGATCCTAAACCATTACCATAGCATTGTGATACAACACTGAAACCTATTGGAATTAAAGCAATTAATTAAAAGTATGATTTTTACTTATAGCATTAATTTCAATTTTTTAAATTTATAATTATGTAAGTTTCATTTTTATTATAAAAAATTAAAGAAGATATGATAACTATTTTGTAATGGTTATGGTAATGGTAATGACAATGGTAATGGTAATGGTAATGGTAATGTTAATGTTAATGTTAATGTTAATGTTAATGTTAATGTTAATGTTAATGTTAATGTTAATGTTAATGTTAATGTTAATGTTAATGTTAATGTTAATGTTAATGTTAATGTTAATGTTAATGTTAATGTTAATGTTAATGTTAATGTTAATGTTAATGTTAATGTTAATGTTAATGTTAATGTTAATGTTAATGTTAATGTTAATGTTAATGTTAATGTTAATGTTAATGTTAATGTTAATGTTAATGTTAATGTTAATGTTAATGTTAATGTTAATGTTAATGTTAATGTTAATGTTAATGTTAATGTTAATGTTAATGTTAATGTTAATGTTAATGTTAATGTTAATGTTAATGTTAATGTTAATGTTAATGTTAATGTTAATGTTAATGTTAATGTTAATGTTAATGTTAATTTTACGATGTTAATGTTAATGTTAATGTTAATGTTAATGTTAATGTTAATGTTAATGTTTAATGTTAATGTTAATGTTAAATGTTAATGTTAATGTTAATGTTAATGTTAATGTTAATGTTAATGTTAATGTTAATGTTAATGTTAAGTGTTGAATGTTAATGTAATGTTAATGTTAATGTTAATGTTAATGTTAATGTTAATGTTAATGTTAATGTTAATGTTAATGTTAATGTTAATGTTAATGTTAATGTTAATGTTAATGTTAATGTTAATGTTAATGTTAATGTTAAGGTTAATGTTAATGTTAATGTTAATGTTAATGTTAATGTTAAGGTTAATGTTAATGTTAATGTAATGTTAATGTTAATGTTAATGTTAATGTTAATGTTAATGTTAATGTTAATGTTAATGTTAATGTTAATGTTAATGTTAATGTTAATGTTAATGTTAATGTTAATGTTAATGTTAATGTTAATGTTTAATGTTAATGTTAATGTTAAAGTTAATGTTAATGTTAATGTTAAGGTTAATGATAATGTTAATGTTAATGTTAATGTTAATGTTAATGTTAATGTTAATGTTAATGTTAATGTTAAGTTAATGTTAATGTTAATGTTAATGTTAATGTTAATGTTAATGTTAATGTTAATGTTATGTTAATGTTAATGTTAATGTTAATGTTAATGTTAATGTTAATGTTAATGTTAATGTTATGTTAATGTTAATGTTAATGTTAATGTTAATGTTAATGTTAATGTTAATGTTAATGTTAATGTTAATGTTAATGTTAATGTTAATGTTAATGTTAATGTTAATGTTAATGTTAATGTTAATGTTAATGTTAATGTTAATGTTAATGTTAATGTTAATGTTAATGTTAATGTTAATGTTAATGTTAATGTTAATGTTAATGTTAATGTTAATGTTAATGTTAATGTTAATGTTAATGTTAATGTTAATGTTAATGTTATGTTAATGTTAATGTTATGTTAATGTTAATGTTAATGTTAATGTTAATGTTAATGTTAATGTTAATGTTAATGTTAATGTTAATGTTAATGTTAATGTTAATGTTAATGTTAATGTTAATGTTAATGTTAATGTTAATGTTAATGTTAATGTTAATGTTAATGTTAATGTTAATGTTAATGTTAATGTTAATGTTAATGTTAATGTTAATGTTAATGTTAATGTTAATGTTATGTTAATGTTAATGTTAATGTTAATGTTAATGTTAATGTTAATGTTAATGTTAATGTTAATGTTATGTAATGTTAATGTTAAGTTATGTTAATGTAATGTTAATGTTAATGTTAATGTTAATGTTAATGTTAATGTTAATGTTAATGTTAATGTTAATGTTAATGTTAATGTTAATGTTAATGTTAATGTTAATGTTAATGTTAATGTTAATGTTAATGTTAATGTTAATGTTAATGTTAATGTTAATGTTAATGTTAATGTTAATGTTAATGTTAATGTTAATGTTAATGTTAATGTTAATGTTAATGTTAATGTTAATGTTAATGTTAATGTTAATGTTAATGTTAATGTTAATGTTATGTTAATGTTAATGTTAATGTTAATGTTAATGTTAATGTTAATGTTAATGTTAATGTTAATGTTAATGTTATGTTAATGTTAATGTTAATGTTAATGTTAATGTTATGTTAATGTTAATGTTATGTTAATGTTAATGTTATGTTAATGTTAATGTTAATGTTAATGTTATGTAATGTTAATGTTAATGTTAATGTTAATGTTAATGTTAATGTTATGTTAATGTTAATGTTAATGTTAATGTTAATGTTAATGTTTATGTTAATGTTAATGTTAATGTTAATGTTAATGTTAATGTTAAGTATGTTAATGTTATGTTAATGTTAATGTTAATGTTAATGTTAATGTTTAATGTTATGTTAATGTTAATGTTAATGTTAATGTTAATGTTAATGTTAATGTTAATGTTAATGTTAATGTTAATGTTAATGTTAATGTTAATGTTAATGTTAATGTTAATGTTAATGTTAATGTTAATGTTAATGTTAATGTTAATGTTAATGTTAATGTTAATGTTAATGTTAATGTTAATGTTAATGTTAATGTTAATGTTAATGTTAATGTTAATGTTAATGTTAATCTACTTATTATTTCGGGAACAAAAATGGCTTCCCATTTATGCCCAAGTTTTCAATGCTAGGAGCACTTATTCATTTTTCATCTATAAAGACAAGATTTCCCACTCCAGGAGCTACCATACACCCCCATACCATGACATCACCACCCCCGTGTTAGTTGGAGCTTGGAGCACCCCCATGATTTAATTAGGTTTTTTCTTGGAGCTTATTGTTTGGTTTCCGCCAAACTTTTTGTGCACCATCTGATCCAAAAAGGTTAAACTTCGATTCATCACTAAACATAACACTGTTCCAGAATGAATCCGTTTAATGTACATGAAGTTTTGCAAACTCCAGCCTCTTTTTCTTATTAATAGCCGAAATAAATGGTTTACGCCGAGGAACTCTTCCATGGAAACCAGCTCTTTGTAGAGTATTGCGTATTGTTTGTGGATCGAAGTTTTTATTGAAACGTTGCTGCATTTCATTGCATAATTTTACAGCCGAAATCTTAGAATTTTGGGCCACTGCAGCTACTACAGTGCGCTCCTGGCGTGGTGTTAATATTTTTGGGCGTCCAGATCTGCTTTCACGCACTAATTTCCCCATATTTATGTAATGTTTTATAATGTTGTATAGGGCCTCTGCAACTATATCACCAATTTCGCGATAAGATTGTTGCTGCACTTGAAGGTTTATAATAACTTTTCGAGCATCTACCGAAATTTCTGTACGACTGCTCATTTTGCTAATTCAATCACGACATCAAGATCAACACTAACTTAAATCAATTGACAATTGGATGGCTGCGCAATAATTATGTGCAGAAAACGGAATGGATCAAAGAGAACTTATAGATTACCGTTATATTTGCAAAACAAGGTACACATACAGACTGTGCCTAAACTTTTTACATATGTATTTGTTTTTCTTCGGCTTATATTTCTAGTAGTGTATAAAGTAAAGACATTTTTTTGTGTATTTCAATTAAAATTCATCTAATAATACTAACTGCATGAAAAAGTTGGCCAAATTAGTTGCTTTTAAATATTAAAGCAAAGTTCTTCTCAGTAAAAATTGACTGTGACTAAACTTTTTTGATTCACTATATATGTGACTGAAATTATTGGCAAAACAGTGGCTGTAGTCACATAAACGATGTACAAGAAGTTCGATTAGAAATATACACAGGTGAGATTTACCATATATCTACATTAGATATTCAAAACAACCTAGTGGAAAAGTTTTCCCCCTCGTAATGAGCAAATAACTCACTGGTCATTACATGTGGTAATAAAAGTGGAAGCATCTGCATATATTACAAACAACACGATAATTAGAAATCCGTTTCGTAATTCTTAGCGCGCTTGATGTGCTATTTGTACACTGGAGAGCGCTGTTATGTGCCATCATCAGTGTTGCCAACAAAAAATAAAATCAAAAGGTGACCAACTCACAAAATAAAACGCGCAATTTTGACAAAAAAGCAGCATAAACAAAATCGTAAACGATTTTACTCCATTCAAAGTATTCTTGTGCTTAGAAAAAAATTATAAATTTTAAAAGTTTTTGACCTTTCAAACTTAACATAAAAAGAAACATAGAAAATAAAGAGAAACTTATAATTTTTAAATAAGTTTTAAGATTTATTTAAGGGGAAAACCCCAACAATGAAATTTGGTAATTTCAACCGACTGATTTCTTCTTCACACGATCACAGCTCGGTTGAGTTGGTGGGCTTTGTTGGTATACCGTTGGAAAGGTGATTTCATTGCCTTTAAAATGAGCTATCAAAATAAGTTTTATATAAGTTAGTTTTTCTGCTAGAAACAATAACGTGAATCAAAGTTGTGAAATATTAATTAACCCTGTAGCTCCCAAGAATGTGAAAATAGAACCCCCCCCCCCCCCCGCCCTCCCACACAATTTTTTGCTCAGCTCGACATAACCTTTCAGCTATGTAAATAGTTGCACTCAATTGCGGTACAACCTGTATAAAAAAAGTTGACTTTTATTTTTGCCTGCAATAAATAAAAAAAAAAAAATTAAAAAATAACAAGAAATTTTATTGAAATTCAAATTAAAATTTTTTGAAAACAACCAGTTTAAAAATGTTCCTAATGCAACTAGTTCAAATATGGGGAAAAAGGAGTGTTTGTGGAGACAATGGTGTTTTCCTATGAGATCAACCCGCAAAAAGCGTCAGTTTGTTTAATGTTAAAGGGTGTTGTAGTGGAACTAGTTGTGGTCCTTTTTGGAACTAGTTCAGAACTATATCAAATTTGGTTCACTTTTCCGCTGGGAATAGTCACAAAAGTAACAAGAGACTACTTTGGTTACAAAATAAAATAAAATTGTCACCTCTAAGCGAGGAAGTAACAAAAAGTAACAAAATTTTTGTTTTTGTCTTTGTTTAATTAAATGTTCATTTAAAATTTCATAAAATTTTGAAAGAAATAAATAAAAATTCAAATTTATTATAGATGCTTTTTTTATTTATTTAGCTAAGCAGCTAAAAACTTTTTCAATTTCAAAAGAAAAAATACCGTCGCTTTTTCATCGCCACCGGTCGCTTTTTCGTGCGCTCCGCTAAAACTATTAAATTTTTGACTAAAATCATAAATAAAAAATAATTAGCAATTACTTTTGCTTATTTAAAAACATTAAAATTGAAAACAAATATAAAACCGGTTGTTTGCCTCTGCTACTGGCTGTGCTCTTAAATCTAAAATAAACTGAGCTCATTTAGCGGCTTAACAAAAACACCTGTTGCAAAGAAAACTCTTTTGCAACCCGCTCACTAGTTTTTTCTTTTTGTTTACTTGCTTTGCGGCCTATTCGTGTTGCTCTTCCATTGCGTAGCTGCTCTAATGTCGCCGTCTCCACGCTTGACCCGACAACAACAAACAAATAACAAACAACAACAGCAGCTTTCAGTTCGCATGATCAACAAAGGAGATGGAACACCGAAGACGGGGACCGGAGAGTCACTAACACAGGCTTTACGAGTACAATTTATTGAATTGGAGGAGAGGTTGAGTGATAATATAAAGAATGAGATTCATCAGCTGGAAAACCGTCTTATCGTCCAAAATTCAATGTCACTCAAGCAAATCTCAGATGAAATCTCAAAAATTGAATCAAAGCTTGTAAGCAAAATTGAGTGTGATGTTGGTGCTCTTAAAACTGATATCAGTGAGTTTGATGAAAAAATGACCGCTCTACAAAACCAAATAAATGCTTTAACTTCACGCTGCGATCTTCTTGAAGAAGCTAAAGGTGGACACATAATCCATAGCCCAGTTATTAAAAGCAAGGATTACTCTGCTGATGCTGTTTTGTTCGGGTTGCCTTTTGAAAATGATGAAAATCTCAAAAGCATCTTCAACAGCATTTGTCTCCATATTGATTTTCAACCTCCTCTAATAAAAGACATCTTTCGTATTAAGCCGAAACCGAACAACACTAACACCCTTGTTGTTATCAAATATTTCTCTCCATTTGATAGCAATCGCGTGCTCAAAGCCTTTGGATCCTACCGAAGGCGTAATAAATCAGCCATTAATCTACGAGGCGCGGGTTTTGATTCTGACTGCAATGTTTATCTCCACGAAAGCCTTGATGCCGACAGCCGAAATTTGCTACAAGCTGCAATTGCATATAAGCGGAACAAAAGTCTTTTTAATGCGTTTTCCTTTCATGTCTCTATTTTTGTTAGGCTGGCGAAAAATGCGAAAGGAATTATCATCAAAAGTTTGGAAGATCTGGAAAAAGCAGTACATGGCGATGGTTTGGCTGCCGTTATATAATATTTTAGATTTATCTTTTTTCTTATATAATTTTATTAATTCTTTTTTCTTTTACAATTTTACAAATGTAATTATGTTTTCCTCACTTCTCTTGCTTTATTCTTATAGTTTGCCTCAATTTCGCTTCTCTAGGATATTATATAGTACTTTTCTCTAGTCTGTCGCTTGATGGCGTTAATGAAAATCAAAAAACCGTACTTCAGATACTTTGTAAAAAATACAATGGTCTCAACGTAGTCCACTTTAATGCGCGCAGTTTAAACTCTGCTAAATTGGACTATCTGAGACACATTTTCGAAAACTTAGCGGTTGATATAATTTGCATATCTGAGACGTGGCTTAACTGTGATATTAGTGATACGATTTGTGATATTAATAATTATAAGCTTGTAAGAAATGACCGATCCGGAAAGAAGGGTGGAGGATTAGCAGTTTATTGTAAGACCTATCTTAATATTGAAGTCGTTTGTAAATCGAATGGACCTGGAATTGAATTTCTCAATTTATGTATCTTTGATTGTAGCACTAAAATTCTTTTGTCATGTGTGTATAATCCACATAAATGCCATTCTATTGATAACCTTTTTTCTATATTGTCTGGGTGTCTCCTTAATTGTGATTTCTTGTTACTATGTGGTGATTTCAATATTAATCTCCTTACCACTGATGTGGCAAGGCAGTTGCTTTATGACAAAACATCGACTCTGGGACTCTCAATAGTAAACGAAACTTTCCCTACGCGGTTCTCTAACAACTCTAATCCCAGTCTTCTTGATTATTTTATAGTTTCGGATGCTTCTGTGGTTCAACTGTTTGATCAAATTAGTTTTATTTCTGACCATGACTTAATCTTTTGTTCCTTAAGTATAAATTTGTCTCGTAACGTATCTTCGCATTCATATGTATACCGTGACTTTAAACACATTTGCTTTCCTTCCTTGTATCATGATTTGTCCCTCATTTCTTTTGATAATTGTTGGCTTCAAAGCTCTGTTAATGATAAGCTCTGTTCCCTACTTGAACCAATAAAATATTTGTTCTTGAAACACGTTCCTCTTCGTACTTTCAAAGTTCAGAATGTTTCTTGTCCATGGTTTTGTCAGGAAGTTCTTGATGCCATACAAAAAAGAAATAAATTTTATAAGTTGTGGAAGAAAAGACCGTCAGCCTATAGCTGGGAAATATATAGACTAGCGCGAAATGATTCTGTTCTTATAACAAGACGGGCCAAATCTCGATACTTCTCCTCCAAACTTAAACTTTCTCTTCCAACCAAAACATTATGGAATAATATCAGAAATCTTGGAGTGTGCAATACGAAAAATGCAGAATGTAACCTTGACCCGGATTACCTCAACAATAGATTCCTAGATGCAGCTTATCTTCCCACTAATAACAACATTCTACCGGTATTGAATTCAACAACTCCGCAATCATTTAAGTTTGAACCAGTAACTGAGCTTGATGTTGGGTTATCTATGTCCCAAATAAAGTCTAATGCCATAGGTGAAGATGGAGTTCCTATAAAATTTTTAAAGATAATTCTTCCTCACATTATTTGTCCGCTTACTCATGTTATTAACCACTGTTTTCTCTCGTCCTCTTTTCCTGATTTATGGAAAATTGCGATTGTTCTCCCCATAGCTAAGAAACCTAACCCTGGTGGACCTAGTGATTTTCGCCCAATAAGTATATTGTCGCCACTCTCTAAAGTTTGCGAAAAACTAATGGCTAACCAAATTAATAAACATATTAAGGAACAAAGACTTTTATCGCCATTGCAATCAGGGTTTCGTGCCGGGCTTGGGTGCTCTTCAGCGATGGTCAAAGTTCTTGATGACATTAGACCTGAGTATGATGCTGGCAATATGACTTTGCTTACTTGACTTCTCAAAGGCCTTTGATACCGTCAACCATAATTTATTGTGTCTCAAACTTAAAAACCTATTCGGTTTTTGTGATAGTGCTATTAATCTTATGTCTAGCTATTAAAGTCAAAGTTGGCGAAGTTTTATCGCAACATAATCTTGTTATAAGTGGAGTACCGCAAGGTTCAATACTTGGTCCTTTACTATTTTCTTTGTTTATCAACGACATATTTTCCGTATGCAAGCATGCATCTATACATGCATATGCTGACGATGTACAGCTTTATTTTTCTCGTCGTATTGGACTTCTTGACGACCTGTGTTGCAGATTAAACGAATATCTTAACAGCATTAGTGAATGGGCTCACAATAATTATCTTCAACTGAATGAGGCCAAATCATATGGTTTGCCTATTTTCAAGAGTAAGTCTTATGTTGTTGATATTCCTGACTTATTTCTTGGTACTAATAAGCTAAGTTTAGTGTCGAAAATTGTAAATCTAGGTTTTTGTATTAACTCTTCTCTGTCTTGTACTGATCACATCAACAGTGTAGTTAGAAAAGTATACTATACCCTGCGTAATTTGAGAATGTCAGCCAGTGCAACTCCTGTCAATGTGAGACGAATGTTAGTGATACAATTAATCTTACCTATAATAACTTATTCTGAACTGGTGTACAGTAAACTCGATTCATCCTCCCAGTTGAAATTGCAAATTGCTTATAATTATGCTACGCGCTATGTATATGGCCTGCGTAAGTTCGACCACCTATCCAGTTACAGGAATGCTATTCTTGGGTGTGACTTGTCTTCATATATTAATGCTAGGAACTGTATTTATCTCCATAAACTAATTCACACTAAAACACCCTCTTACCTTTATGAAAATTTACAATTTAGTCTATCTCAAAGAAGTAATATTTTGATAGTACCTAGACATTTTTCTTTGAACTCTTCACACTTCTTTTTCATTAACGCTATAAGACTGTGGAATGCTCTTTCACGCAGACTGCGACAAATCTCTAGGGCAACGATCTTTAGGCAATCTATTTTTTCTCATTTTTCTTCTACTTAAGTAAAAAACTATATAAATCAATTCAAAATCAACTAAAATATTTGTTATATTATACGTATATGAAGTAACTTTCGAAACGTTGATATAATTTAAATTTTTAAATTTTTGGCTTTAAAGTTTTAAAATTTTTATTTAATTATGTTGTATTTAAAAGAACCTAGTTCTTTCAGTACTTATGTCTTCTTACCTCAATAAATATGTAAATATGTAAGTTAAAAGGCAATTCAAAAAAAATCCACCATGATATTGAGTGGAACATTTGCCCCTACCAAAAGTTTCTCAATTTTAGGGTAGTATTTAGTATCTTGGTAGTCAGTGAAAAATTTTTTGTAACAATTGATTTATATCGAATTTTTAGAACATAGTAATTACCCGGGTGAAAATTTTCCTAAGGATACAGTCAGAAAATTATCAGGAAATCCTTATTTTGTTAAGAAGCTAATTTCAAACGTGCGCACTTTTTGTGCACACCTGATCTTGGTAATAACCGGATCAGGTTTGATAAGGACTCCTTAAGTAAGGATGGCCTCAGGAAAATCTTATATTGACCTGATTAGATATTGATAAGGTTTCTATGAAAGGGCTATCCATACTAAAGAGCTGCATGAATACATTTGTTTTGCCTGTAGCAAAGTGTGCACTTTCGTACTGTACCATATATTATAACATCTTTTAAACTTTTGTACGAGTACAGTACTTTCAAATCAAACACAGGCTGAAGCGAGTACTGTACAACATTTGGTTGGATCTTAACAGAGTGTGTACATAATTTGTTTGCAGCATACATAGCTAACTGCAGCAGTTTCTCTTTCAAATACACCAAAAACATACGAGTATACAAATTATACCAAGTAGGTGAAGAGCAATTTACTTTACTTTACAAAGTTGAGAAAATGACAAAAAGACTTAAGACACGAACTCGCTCTGATGCACATCAACATGTTGTCAACAGCGCATAACCTCCAGCTTATACATGATGTGTTTCTGTTTCTATCCTGTATACGTATACTTGGTATACGAGCACAAGTATTCGAGTGAATGTCATATTGAAAACACATTTGTTTTGAGTACAGTACTGGAATGTTTTGCTTTTGTTTTGTAGTGTATTCAATCGTTTCAAGCAATGTTTTGTAGAGGCGTGCGGATGTATTCGTGCAGATGTTTAATCCATACCATAAACGGATTATATCATTACATGAAAACGGCTCTCCTTCACTGATTTCTACTCGGATAGTGGAAAAAAAAATATTTGAAGATTTATAAAAATTCTTTTGAAGTTGATATAAATATGGAATAATAAGGTTTTCGTAATAATAAAGTGAGTATTATAATAGTATCTTATAGTTTTTAGCACCGAAATCTACGCTTTTGTACTGATCTTAAAATATTTTCACCGAATATTGATGTTAAATCGACTGAAATTCACTCGGATTTAATATTTTTCGTCAAGGTATGAACACAAGGTGGCGGCCGTTTTGTAGTGGGTAGAGTGTGTGACTCTTACGCCAGAGAACCCAGGTTCGAATCCTCCATCCGACACAGAAAGTTTTTCAATTGAATTAATTTTTCTGTTCGGCCGTCACCTCTCTGCAGACAATGGCAAACCTCAGAGAGTAAAAACTGCCATGAAAAGCTTCTTGAGAACGTAAGCCGTTCGGAGTCGGCGTAAAACATGTAGGTCCAGTTCTCGATCCTTTGTGTGCAAACATTTCACATCACACACAACACAATTGATCATAAGAAGCTCAGTCAAAGTCCTTTCAAGGGCTGAAATGGCTATTTCGTTTTTTTTTTTTTTTAAAGGTATGAACACATTTACTCTTTATGCATAATTGTTTAACCCTCCGATGAGTGAAAAGGTCCCTAGGGACCTTTTTGCCATTTTAAACTGAAATTACTCCTACTTCGGCCACTACAACCCCCCCTCCCCCCAAAGTTACTCTGTATTCCAAGAGTATTTTGTTGCGCATCTTTTGGAAGTTATTGAGGTTTTAGTGAGAATAGTACGCGGACGTGTGAATAGGTCCGTATGGACCTTGTACTGAATTTCACTAATAAATGCATGTTTTTGGGCATCATTATAATTTTTTTATTGTTTCAACACATAATTTACTTGTTCTGAACACAAAGACCTAAACTCAAAGACATTAGGGATGATGGTAAAAACAAAAAATTCTAAGAAAAATTCGAAGACATGAACTTTATTGCTTTCAAGGAAAGGCACAATATTCTAATGGGAATGGTATATTCTGGAAAACTGCCAAACCAACAACGAGAGATAAACCAAGGGCAGAACTTAGTGCTGGATCTTGTGGAAAAATATTTAGATGCTGGCCGTACTATATACGCGCATAATTTCTTTACCACTCTTGACTTGGCGCGTATTTTGTTGAGGAGGAAGACCGCATATGTTGGTACAGTGCGCTACAACAAAACATTCATTCCACAGGAGTTCAAGAAGAACCCGAAGCGCACCATCAATAGTACATTATTTGGGTTCAACGAAGGGGATATAGCGTTATGCTCATACGTGCCGAAAAAAAATAAGGTGGTGAACGTGCTCTCCACAATGCACTACACCTGCCTCGTTGACGAGCAAACCGAGAAGCGGAAGCCCTATGCCATATTAGATTACAACGCCAACAAATGCGGCGTTGATACCATGGATCAATTGCTAGGCACTTACAGCTGCAAAAGAGCAACACAACGATGGCCGTTGGCCATGTTTTATAATATGCTGGACGTCGCTGCATTTGCTGCTTTTACGATTTACAACGAAATGAAGCCTATAAAAAGGAGTGACAGACGGCGGTCGTTCTTGTTACTGCTAACGAAACAATTGGCCACACCAAAGAATGTAGAATTTAGTTATAAACAATAAAAACAAAAAAAAATTAAAAAACAAATTTTTATATGAAAAAAACATGATTTACAAAAAAGGTCCGTAGGGACCTTTTCACACGGCCGTGAAGTTCAGAACTGCTCTCACTCATCGGAGGGTTAAATAGTAAAATGAAGTCACTAAAATTGTTTTTATTTTTAAATGCTTTGATTAATTATTTTAAGAACGGCGGGAAAAGTGGGGAAACTAAGATTTAAAGTTATTAGGGAATTTTTTTCATCAACACCTGGCAATACTGGTATGCAGTTTGTAAGCGTATGTGTGCTTCTTTCCTGGGCTTCATGCAAAGCTGAAATAAGATATCAAGTCGAAAAAGTAGCACAGATTTATTTTTGTTGTGCTGACCGATGGCACTTAAGTTATGTATGCACATACATATGTATGTAGAGCATCTTTTCTAATTAAATGTTAATGTGATATACGTGGCAGTGGTAATTAAATACTAAAATGTGTGTGTGTAATCCTGCCAATTATGATTTTTGCGTACATTAATGGATTGTCACTTAACGATATCATACAAAGACACAACATATTATTATAAAAACACAACAGCTGTTCATATTAAGTAATGTGTGAGTCATAATGTAAGCAACAGTTCGATATTGACCTTACGTTGAAACTGAATGAATGTCTTTAATTTTACTTACTTCATATTTATATTAACCCTTAAATGCGCATGAACTCCGCTTTAGATAAAAAAATTTAATATACAGGTTAAATATGAGAAAATAACAGCTGCGTACCAGGTTTTTCGAAAAAAAAATTTTTTAAGAAGTTATTTAGTAAAACTTGGTTGTATCTTAAAAGATACAATGAGCACTCACCCGCATCCTACTTTCAAAGAGAAGCATACACAGAAAAAATAAATAAAATAACGCAATTTAAGTTTGAAAATATTTTTATTTATAAAAAATTATGCAAATCAATGTAAATAAGAACACAGAAAATAAAATAGAAATACATAAAATATTAAATTCAGAACTATCACAAAAAATAAGGAAAGAACACAAAATTAAAAGTCTTTATATGTGATGATAATCATAGAAACAATTTTTTTTCAGAGGTTAAACACAAATTTACCTTACATTTTGTGCAAAACATCCTCGGTTTGTCCACTTCCGACTTTTCATTAATATTTTGTGGCGGCCCATTTTGTGACTGTCCATCAAATCAATCCCTTCCATATGACAATTATAATCTTTTATAATCTTTTTTGCTTTTTGTCAAATCGCTTCACAGTTACAGGTTGTGTCTGTGCATTATTGGTTTCCAATGTCGGCTTAGTCCCAATGTAAGTCGAAACCAGATTAACAATTCGGTTGTCTTTCCATGAAATTGTTGTCACATCTACACCATATATATTAGAAATAAATTCCTGACTCGATCCACGTTCATGTTTCATCATTACTTTCTCATCAGGGAGCTTACAATTTTTGATCCTATTGCGGCTGATTTTTCCTACAGCTAGTATACCCTGTGTTCGCAAATACACTAACAATGGCACTGTTGTATAAAAATTGTCAAAGTAGACTATATGGTTTAGGAATCGAGGTACTTCGCGAACCATTCTGACAACTATATTCGCAGAGGATTGGAGATCGGGTTCTCCTTCAGCAAGCACTTCATTAGATCCAGTATATACTTCAAATTTGTATGCGTATCCTAAAGTATCACACATTACATATAATTTGAAACCCCATTTTTTAGGTTTATTTGGCAAATATTGTTTGCTAATTTTGGTACACTCCCAAAAGTTATATTTAGCGCATCGATAACAGGTCGGATAAGATAAAGCCTGTCGCGAGAAGGATCACTTTGAACGGGCTGTTTAGCTTTATCGTTAAAATGGAGTACCTTCCGAATTTTTTCGAATCGTCTCATGGTCATTTGATTTTTTATAACATTTACGCAACGGTGACTATTTTCAGACCAATAGTCTCCCGAGTTTGGAAGTTTATGTTATGTCATATAGAAGAGAATAGACAATCAAGCTGAACGCTTTGTCTATTCCAGCATATTTTAGAGTCTCTTCAACAATATCTTCCTCCAAAGACCGTGAAAACAAATAGCACCAAACTTGGTATGGAGTTTCCAAATTCTTTATATTATCTGGAAGACTACAATCACCTCCAAATCGAACTTGTTGGTCACTAAATTGCAGATAACGCTTTTTCCATAAAACTCTTTCAAATTCAGAAGATTTTGGATTTATATTTACCCCACGGAACTCGGAAGCAAATGACTTCCAAATCGTTATAGGACTGACCGCTTTAAAGGCTTGCGAAACAGAAGTTGATGGCGTCAAATCAAGCAAATCCAACTGACCACAATCTACCTCTGTCGACAATCCCTGATCAATAAATAAGTAAAACACCGCATTGTAATATTAACTCTATTCTCCCATATCCAAATGCCTCTTCTTACATTGCCGTCTACCACCCATACCTAAACAAAATTTAGTTGTTCTCCCACTCAGCTTTCCATCTTAATAATATTTTAGCATAGTATTAAAAATTAGTACATATTTTTACTATGTGTATAAAATCTGTTAGTATGTAAGCTTAGTATATAAGTTCCCCCTTCGTTCTTCTTCTTGTCTTTTCTTTTTGACGTGTTTTTGAAAATGTGTCGATTCATGTGGGCGGATTACGCCCACTGAGAATTGCATATCTTCTACACCTAAAACAAGGAAAGAGGAGAGAAAAACAAAAAATAAAAAAAATAAATACAACAACAACCTGTTAGAAAAATAAGTTAGAATAAGTATATTGCCTTGTTTGGCTAAATAAATAAATAAATAAATAAATAAATAAATAAATAAATAAATAAATAAATATTGTCATTAGTCATTTCGAGAAAGGAATTATGTATAGATGCATTTAGATCAATCTCATCATCAGTCTCTTCGTCGGTATCATTTTCGTTGATAATCAAAGGTATGCTACCTGCTATTTGTAAATTTTCCATAATTTTATTTTTTTTTTCTAATCGATTAGTTACCTGGAACTCATCAATATCAGAATTGCTATCATCGGTGCTATTATAAGTAATATCTTCGCTATTGCAGAATAATTCGCACACTTCTTCGTCAGTCATTTTGACTCTACCAACCCTTGTATGACCTGACATGATTCTTTTAAAAATGAAGTTTTTAAAAATTTGTTAAAATATACAGGAATATTTCTAATGTATTAACCAAAGCTCAGTATTTTCTTAAAGACAGAGAACCTTCCTCTTCAAAGCATAAAATGAAAATGAAATTGAACATGAATGCAGTGCAAAATTAGCGCAAACAAATTTAAAATTTGTGGATAAATGCTCCTTGTATCTTTAAAATTACAACCATTAAATGTCGCCTTTTGACTGGCTTTCGAAAGTAAATTATTTAAAAATTTTTTTTATCAATATGAGATACATTTTTATGGAGCCTAATATTTTTTTTGGATATCAATTACTACTCCGTTTTGAGATACACGGTAAATAATTGATTTTATTTAACTTTGCTCTATTCATATTTATACACTTTTATCAGAAATTTAACGAACAATTTGACAAATTTTAACAAAAATGTATTTTTAAATAAAAGTTTTGGGTTTTCTAAACGCGTTTGTGCAGTTTTAAATATACTTTAACTCAAAATAAAGGCGTGGGAATTTTTTCAATGGTTGTAAAGATACAGTGACCATTTAAGGGTTAATGAGTCCTCTGAAAAAAATCGATAAAAAAAGTAAGCAATATTACCCCAGCTTAAACTTTTTTGAAACATTTAATTTAAGAGTTTTTTTTCGTAGAAAAAATTTAGTAGACCCCTTATTTTGGTTATTATTTGAAAAGTTGTTTAAGTCAATTTTGTGAAAAAATTTATAATTCTCTTAATTTAATTATACACTCTACATTATAAGTAAATGAAGTGATTTCTCAGTTTTTTTTTTTTTAAATGCACTTAAACCACTTTTAAAATGAACGACCCATTTGTGTTGTTTACGCAATTAAACTGAATTTAGCATGCATTTAAAAGTTTTCTAAGTAAATATTTCCTTTTGATATTTGTCCACTTTGTATTTACATTGTCAATCAAAGAACATCGTTTTGTTAAGAAAAAGCTTTAAGTTATGCTATCGATGAAACCTCAAGGCCACAATCATTAGAATAAATACCCACACAGCCCACATCAGCGACATACAATAGCCCAATAAGCCAAACAAGTTCGTTGCGAAATCCAAACGCATCCGCATTTTCGGACCAGTGCACAGTGGGCGAAATGGCTAGTTTAGCGGTATTTAATTAATAACTCGAAAACTAATAAAGGTATCAAAATGAAATTTGGCATGGGAGTTAATGAATATGTGATACACAAATTTGTGAATTTATTAATTTCTACAATTTTTGTTGTTGTTGTTGTGCGACTTTTTCTCCCCGCCTATTCAACCAAGAAACAAGGTATGTCAAATTTAACATTTTTCATATTTTTATTATATATTGTAAAAAGATCATGGTAGAAGAGACAAAAAAAAATTACACGTATATCGGCGTTTTAAAAATTGACATCTAAATATGGTTTTAATGTGGGTTTGAAATTGACACTTTTTAGACCCTTAACCTGAGCAAGTGGGTACATTAGCGAGAGAAGGAGTTTATATAATTGGATGAAGCTTGGTACTGATGTTTGTGTAGACCCAAGGGTATGTAGTATTGAATATTTTTGACATCTGAACATGGACACGCCCACCTCCTAAAGCAACCCACTATAGTAAAATTCATAAAATGGTTATAAAATGGCTAATATATGAGCCACAAAATAAAATTTGGTATGTGTGTATGTGTTATCAAATCTAAATTGTGTACGAAAAATAGGCGTGATCCGGCTAAGAACACACCCTCCTCCCATACACGCTAAAATGGCCAGATCACTAAAAAAATGTACATTTGTATTATTTATTTATTTTCTAATTTTATTTTTTTTTAATACTTTTCATGGTAAGAATGTGATAACATATTATTATAGCAAAGCTATTCATAATCTGAGCTGTCACTGTCGGACACTGAAGGCTGCAAATCAGTGTCTGAAAGAAGATTTATTAGCTCTCTATCTAGTAAAATATATTTTTTTGAATTTTTGGAAGTAGTCTTCGACGATTTTGAAATTAAAGGATCTGATGAAATCAGGAGTGCATGCATCAAGTCCTCCATTGTATGCTGTCGCGAATCTTTGCGTGTGTGATTCAGGCGGAAATTTCGGACATCTTTATTCCTAGCCTCTAATGCTTCCTCGGACATCATACCAATTGGCAGGGCAACACTATTAATTATATCAGCTCCGTGTATTAATATTTTGTGAACGGAACTTGGCATGTAAAACCACGGATATTCATTCACAAACAATTCGGCTGTTTCGTATGCGTATTGGCGAAAAGATTCTGAATTAACTGCATACCCGCAAGACATACATCGTAAAACTACCCCAAATCTTCTGATAATAGCTTCACTAACGCCTGTTATTTGCGAAGCTAAAGTTGGTTGTAGAAAAAACCGTCTGGCTGTGTTGCCATTATTCGTATTTCCGCCACCAGCTATTGGAATGTCCACTAGCAACGACATTTTCTGCCTTAATTCGTTTTGAATAGCTTTCTTCCTTTCGTCCACGATATCTTTATCTAAACTGCGGACCTGCCACTTTTTTAATGTAACTCTGTAGGCAATATGAATAATGCACTCAAAAAGGCGGATCCAAGCATGTAGAGTAGACATGCCATACTCATACAAATTCTCATCCACGGGAAGTTTTTTAATAAAATTGAGATCGTTCATTACTTTGGGAGTAGCTTTGCAAATTGCGCATATTTGTGATGATGATTTCGCAATCGCTGTAAAAACTTTTCCGTCAATCATGGTTAAGTGAAATTGATGGTTTATTTGTAGAGTGCTCAGAAAAGTTGGTGAGATTAGTGATATTTGGGATTTCACGTTTTCAACCTCGGTACGAACAACGTCAGCAGTTTCCTTCTGGCACATAATTTTAATTGGCCTACAAAAGCGAGTTGAAGAAGGCCGAGAATTTTTCCAGACTATACTCGATCCCAGTTGAATTTGCAATGGCACAATGCAAACCGTAAATAAATTTTCGTCGATCATTGTCTTTTCGGGATCGCTATACCTTTGCCGGTAGGTTGAATGACCACTGCTGCCATCACAACCCCATTTGTAAACTGCAACTAATTTTTCATTGCTGCCAGAAGGAATGTTTTGAAATAGTTCGGCGTCTGCTTCAATGATCCTTGTAACTGTGTGATCAACCAAGCTTTGTAGAGCCACTTCAGCAAAATATTCTGTCGCCAACACTCGACTTGGATAACATTTCTCTTTAGCTGACCGCAAAACATCATAAGTGGGATAAATGTTAGCGTTAGCAATCCGAGAAGCTTTTAACGGGGCGTCCAACATTGGTAGAAGTTTTTTCATCCACTAACAAAAGCGGTCCATCCAACCATTGCTTGTTTCTGTGTTCAAAGTCCACCCTAACCCTATTACTTTCTTTCCACTTCGCAAATAATTTATAGTTAAAATTTCTTAATCTTCTGCCGATTTCATGACACTGCTCTTTGCTATATTTAGATTTATCAATGACATTATCAAATATATAAGTCTCTACCGCCGAAAATCTTTTCATAGGCACACCTTCATTGCACCATATTAAAAACAGTGTTCGTTTGACAACCGACATTGAACCTTAAAAGTGGAATATATTAAAAACCTGCAGGAACCTGCAAAACATTTTTTAGACACACAATCACAAGGACTCATGTTAACAAAAAAATACAAAACTACCACGGAAATGATCGAATACGAACAGTTGCACTCCACAAAAGACTAATGTAAGCTACTAGAGATAAGTCATCACAATAATTCACTTTGGCTACGATTTTTTAATAACTTACATGTAAACACAGATCACTGACATTTATTTTATTTTACATACCTTTTTCTTGAAATAAAAATTATAAGAGAAGAATTTAATAAAATAAAAAAGATTTTGCAGCCAAAACAATGCACTCCTCAAAAAAGCGGGAAAATATTGTATTGCAGCTGCCAAAACATATGTCAAGTTTGAAAGCTCACAGCTTTTCACAAAAAGCTTTTTAACAAAAACTAAATATGTCAATATGCTTATTAGGGTATTAGCAAACGATTAGTAAATAAAAATTGGCGCAATTAAATATTTCAAAATTGAATTAAACGCCGCTAGATTAGCCGTTTCGCCCTCTGTGCAGTGCCGGATTAACTAATATAGACGGCCTTTGTGCCGTTGAAATCTTGGGGCCCCTTTTGCATTTTGCGAATATCATACCTTATAATCCAATATATTTTTAGCAACAATATCTTGATAGACCAATTTTATTAATAAAAAAATAAAAAAACATTTACAGATTTATATTCAATCTGTTTTATTTTACTAGATGATATTTTAACTAGATAACCCGTCAGACGTTGTACTGTCCAGATATGAATGAATTTGTTTAAACAAAAATAAAATAACTACATTTGTTTGACAGAGATCTGAAAGCAACATTGTTTAAGCCAAAAGACCTAATTTTGAATATAAAGTGTAAAGTTTGAGTAGCATAGAAACTAGACATCTGCACGAATACATCCGAATGCTTCTACAAAACATTTGCTTGAAACACGTATACTTACACTCTATCATTGTCTACAACCAACTACGAGTGAGTACACTACAAAACAATAGTAAAACATTCAAGTACTGTACTCAAAACCGAAATGTTTTCGATATGAAATATCCTCGCGTACTTGCGCTCGTATACCAAGCACATGTATATAAGTTAGATTAAATAAAAGAATGTGAAAATAATTCATACAAACCTTAAAAAGAATAAAATTAAATTTTTTAAACTTCAATACTTTCAAAAGAAAGTGAATAAAATAAACCGAAAATAACAGTACGTTCAAAAAGTACATAGAATGGCACATAGATGGCGTTACTACATTTTTTCCATATGCTTTTTATTTAGTACCTACCTTCAAACGATAAGTATAAAAATTTTACAAAAATCTGACAATTGATTGGTGAGTTATAGCATTTTGTGTGAAAAAAAAAAAAAAAAAAAATGGAAAAAAGTGAATTTCGAGTTTTGATGAAGCATTGCTTTTTGATGAAAAAAAAATACAGTGGAAACCAAACAATGGCTTAATAAACATTATCCGGACTCTGCTCCATCGAGACAAATGGTAGAAAAGTGGATTGCTGAACTTAAACGTGGTCGTACTAGCACAAACGATGCAGAGCGCAGTGGACGCCCAAATCAGACTGTTATTCCACAAAACATCAAAAACATCCACAAATTGGTTATGAACGATCGCAAATTGAAGGTGCACGAGCTAGCTGACATTGTAAAGATATCAGATGGTAGTTTTTTTACTCTTTTACACGAACATTTGGGTATGCGAAAGCTCTGTGCAAAGTGGGTGCCGCGTGAGCTCACAGTCGACCAAAAACAACAACGAATTGATGCTTCAGAGGAGTGTTTGGCGCTGTTAAACCGCAATAAAATCGAATTCTATCATCGATATGTGACAATGGATGAAACATGGCTTCACTATTACACACCAAAATCCAAAAGACAGTCAGCTGAGTGTCTCAGCAGTCGACGCACCGAATCCAAAGCGAGCAAAGACCCAACAGTCGGCTTGTAAGGTGATAGCGTCTGTATTTTGGGATGCGACAGGATAATATTCATCGACTATCTCCAAAAAGGAACCACCATCAACAGCGACTACTACTGTGCACTTTTCGATCGATTGAAGGCTGAAATCGCCAAGAAACGGCCACATTTGCAAAAGAAAAAAGTGTTGTTTCACCAAGACAATGCACCGTGTCACAAATCGATGAAAACGATGACAAAATTGAATGAATTGCTTACCCACCAACCGTATTCGCCAGATTTAGCCCCCAGCGACTTTTTCCTGTTTACAGATCTCAAGAGACCGCTTGCTGGAAGGAAATTCAAGTCCAATGATGAAGAATCACTGAAACTGAGGCCTATTTTGACGAGAAAGAGAAATCGTACTACAAAAGTGGTATCGAAAAGTTGGAAAATCGCTATACTCGTTGTATCGCTCTCGAAGGCAACTATGTTGAATAATATAAACGAGTTTTATCAAAATTTTGTTTTTTTTTTCATACTTATCCTACGGACTTAATGAATGACCTGTTATAGTAGACTTTTTTAGACATGATTTTTTAACATGATCTTCATATCTATTTCGAGCGGTACAGCAAAATCTACGTGGTGTACTTGCTATGTTTTGAAAAGACAATAAAGTAGTCTGCTGGAAAATAACTAGCCCAAAGTTGTGTACACACTTTGTTAAGATTTAACCGAATGTTGTGCACTACTCGCTTCAGCCTGTGTTTGATTTAAAAGTACTGTACACAAGTTTGAAAGACACTATAAAATGTGCTACAGTACGAAAGTGTGTACTTTGCTGCAGGCAAAACAAATGTATTCATGCTGATGTCTAATAGAAATCAACATTTATATATAAACTAACTATTTTCATTAATTAACGTCTTTTAAACATGTAACGTTACGTTACAAGTATCAAAACTACTTATTACGTAGTATATACTCAAGTTACTTATTACTTCTTAAATTATTTCCTTATATCCAAAACATCCCTACTTTTTATAAAAATATTACAATTTTTTTTTTAATAAATTAAATAATTTTGGAACTTATTACTTCCAATAGTCTTATCATTGGTTATGATTCGAATCATTTGAATAAAAAACATTTAAAAACATAGAGCAATAAATATAAAGTCCGGGAACATTCGAGCCCGCGAACATTTAATATTCCCTGCATTAAAAGTTCCAATTTTGAATTAATGAATTAAATTATTTCGGAAGTTATTATTTCTAATTTTCCTAACGATTATCATTGGAAATAATCTAAGAAAAGAATAAAAATACTTAAGAACACGCAAACACAAATCTTAAAAATATTCGTCCAAGCAATCGCGAGAATCGAACCCTGGCTTCCAAAACTATATTTATAACTTATAATTATAAGTAGAAACTAAGTTTTCACTTACAACCTTTCACTGACAACAATACAACAATACAACTTTACAACATCTTGTGAATTGCCTAATTGTAGTTATTTTGTATGGATATCGATAGGTTTTCATTTTATTTCAATTAAATGAATGCTACAATATACAACAAACAATTTCCAATCAAAAATTCGCCATGATTTTAAATATTGACAAAAATATAAATCCTGGATTATGTGTGTAAATTTTACACACAAGGAACTTCAATGTAAGGCGAAATGAGGTAGCGAATTCTCAAATGAGTTGAGGGACAAGGCGGTCACGACATGGAGGCCCCCGGTCACTGACCCATAACAGGTATCACACCTTTGGGTAAGAAAAATTAAAACAAAAAAATTCGCTGCTGTGGATGCTCCTATAAGGCGCGGGGCCCATAGGCCGGTGCCTACTTGGTCTGATGGTTAATCCGACAGTATCACGGACATTTTATTCTTTAACGATTTTTTTTCGATTTTGCTATCGATGCGTTATCAGCGATGGCGAATGCGAGATCTTGTATTCAACTCGAATTGAAATCGATTCCGGTTTCGTTTTGGTGTTTATTGGGTGCACACACTTTACGCACACCCACACACACACACACATAAAATGTTTTTTGTGTATCTACAAAATAACAATCCCAGTTTTATTCGCTCAATGCTTCATAGAAGCCATCGACTGTCAAAATTTAGTTTCCGGCACAAAGTTGAAAAAAGAAGGAGCAAAAAAAAAAGACTTTTTATTATTACATTCAGCTTAGATTGTTGCTTTTATTGAGGAATTAGTATGAAATGAATATTATTGTGATATAAAGTGATACAGGCATTTTTATACCCCAACGCATACTGCGTAAGGGTTATATTAACTTTGTTATTCCGTTTGTACCGCTAAGAAGGTGGCGTGGCAGGTATAGAAAAATATATACATTTTTTTGCTCAGCATCACCTCCTGAGTCGATTTCCGTGTGTCCGTCTGTCTGTCCGTCTGTTGACATGATTACAGCCATAATTTTAAAGCTATCGCGATGAAATTCAAAATATAAGATTATCAAGTTGATCAATACCAAGTTTGAAAATGGGTCAAATCGGATGAAAACCACGCCTACCTTCCATACAAAGAGACTTTATTTATAACTCCACAAAAATTAAAAGAATGCCTTGAAATTTGGCTCATAAGCTTTGATCTTTATTATAAATCCAGGGCTATGAAATTTAAAAAAAAATCGGATGAAAACCACGCCTACCTCCCATAAAAAGTGGCTTTATTTTAAAAGTAAAATTCTTAAAAATCGGCTTAAATTAAAGAAATATCTTGAAATTTTGCATATTAGCTTTGATATACAGGGTGTCCCGCAATTGAGTGCAACTATTTAAGGAGGTGAAAGCTTATGTCAAGCTGAGCCAGCATTGCCAGCATATGGTTTTTTGAAAATCCTGTAATTTAAAAAAAAAAATCCTGTATTTTTAAAGAAAATACTGCTCTTATAAAAGGACTAAAAACAAATATTTTAAAATTTTTTTTATTATAACATTTTTAATATTCCTTATCTCACCAGGTTTTGTTAAGTATTTGTCCATTTGTAATTTGCTAAAGACTAGCGAGAAGAAATTAACAAAAACGATGACAGCAACAATGACAGGAAAAGCGCTGTTTTGAAAGGATGTAAAAAGTAGTAGCAACTTTATTTGCTATTTATTTGGTATTGCTATTTCTATTTTCACATTCTCAGGAGCTACAGGGTTAATTAATATTTCTCGACTTTGATTCACGTTATTGTTTCTAGCAGAAAAACTAACTTACATAAAACTTATTTTGATAGCTCATTGCAAAGGCAATTAAATCACCTTTCTAACGGTATATCAACAAACAGCACCAACTTCACCGTTACCGAGCTGCGCTCGCGTGAAGATGAAATCAATCGGTTGAAAATGCCAAATTTCAACTTTGAGCGCAAATTTTTCAGAATTTCGCGTAAAAAATGAAATTTGTTTTTATAATCAATTTTGCTATTCATTCAATTCTTTTTTCAATAACGTCAAAATCATAAACAAACCTCTAAAAATAAAAAAATTGGCTGTACTAAGAAAATTATGCTTATAAGAAAACAATGCTACTATCTACTTCAGAACTAATTCTACTGTCATTATATATCATTATTTTCGAATTAGTATAATTTTTTCAGGACAGCCAACATTTTTATTTTTAAAGGTAGGTTTATGTTTTTGGTGTCATTGAAAAAAGAATTCAATAAATTGCAAAAATTTATCATAAAACCAAATCCTGAATTCAAAAGCGATATTCTGAGAAATTTACACTCAAAGTTGAAAATTGGTAGTTTCAATCGATTGATTTCATCTTCACACGAGCACAGCTCGGTAACGGTTGAATCGGTGGGGTTTGTTGATATACCGTTAGAAAGGTGATTTCATTGCGCTATCAAAATCAGTTTTTTGTGAGTTAGTTTTTCTGCTAGAAACAATAATGCGAATCAAAGTCTTGAAATATTAATTAACTCTTTAGCTCCTAAGAATGTGAAAATAGACCCCCCCCTCCCCCTTCCATACGACTTTTTGCTCAGCTCGACATAAGCTTTCACCTCCTTAAATAGTTGCACTCAATTGCGGGACACCCTGTATAATATGAACTTCCCATACAAAGTGGCTTTATTTAAACGTAAAATCTCTTAAAAATCCACAAAAATTAAAGAAATGTCTTGAAATCTTGCACATTAGCTTTGATATATAATATGAACCATCTCTATGATCTAAAATCGGATTAAAACCACGCCTACCTCTCACACAAAGTGACGTCATCAAAGTAGGACAACTTTCGTTAATACATAAAACGGAATGTCATCGTGTATGTCTTGACTAAAAACTTCGAATATACTTCAATATGGCCGCGGGTAGGGTATTTAAGCTTTGGTACCCTGCCGAAACCCATCCTTACCAGGGATGATATTGGCTAAATTGTAAAAGGGCCAAAATTTATACAAAAATAGGGCATTTTTGACAAGAATGGGGCCTGTAGTGTTAATTCAATATTAAAGGCTTTCTATTTGAATATTCAGCCATGACCACAAATATCCAAATAGTTTTCGAATTAACTGTTTCGGGAAATCAAAACAATTTGAAATCTTTCATGGGGTTTTTTTTTGTGCTTTCACCGTTTTAAACTAAGCAGGGAAGTTTTTTATTTGTCATAAAAATAGCACACCTTTGTTTAAACGATCATCTCTCTGAATAAAAAATTGTGGGTCAAAGTGATAGTTTATTTTTTGTTTTAAAAAGATTTTATTTCTTATATAGAGACCAGAGAACTGCACAAGCCTATTCATTTGCAATTTCAAGTACTTGCTAAATTTATGAATACAAGCGAGCTTGAACTTGATAATTTTCAATCAAGTTCAAGTATACTTGCAATTAGTCAAGTCGACGTCAGCTTGTTGCCCGAATTTATGAACGCGTGATCACGTTCACGAAGTAAAAACAAGCGGCAGCAGACTTGAAACGTACGTCATAGAGATTGAAAAGCTTGAATTTGTTTGTGAATTTTCAACTAGCTCAACTTACTCAAGGTATATTTAACAAGGTAGTGTCGTCTCGGAGCGGTGGGTACCGCAGCTGTCAAACACATATAATACTATAATTTGCAAATTGTGCTATTTGTTTTGCTTTTATTCATAAAAACCTGTTTTTGGCAGGTGCGGTACCCAGCATAAGAGAGAATTTTAACTACTAACACCACCTTGTCTTATTCTACCATGAACTTACTTACTTAAGAAAAGTAAGTAAAACATAATTAAAAAATTATTGTTTAGACTGCTTTTGAGTGCGAAAGTAATGATTTTTTTTTAATGTGATTTAATGTTACTGAAGGCAGAGTTAAAGAAAAATTTGTTGGGCACAAGGGTGTACCCAAATAAATAGTTTTAAAAATAGTTTGTGAAAAATATGGGTCGCTGATAAGGGTGGTCCTTAAAAATGATTTCTTTGTGCGTTATGTTTTTAAAAAATATTTTGTGCTGTCAATCGGGCCAATTATTTGGATTCTGATGTCAGAATATAAAAGGTTTTTTTGACACTAGGGTGGACCCTACAAATTTTTATTTTTTGTGTTCCTGCAGGATTTTGTTTTATTTTTAAATAAAGCCGGACTAATTCTTTTAAGTCTGGTGTAAGGACAATAAAAAGTTTTTTGACACTAGGGTGGACCCTAAAAATACGTTTTTTATAATTTTGAAAGAATTCGCCAGTTTTTGCAATGCAGTCGGATAAATTATTTAGAATCTCATGTCAGAACATAAAAAGTTTATTTGGACACTAGGGTGGACCCTAAAAATATTTTTTTTGTGATTTTGACAGATTTCGCCAGTTTGTGTACTGTAGTTGGACCAATTATGTAGAATCTCATGTCAGAACACTTAAAAGTTTTTTTGACACTGGGGTGGACCCTAAAAATATTTTTTTGTGATTTTGTCAGATTTCGCCAGTTTTTGTAATGTAGTTAGACCAATTATTTAGAATCTCATGTCAGAACATAAAAAGTTTATTTGGACACTAGGGTGGATCCTTAAAATATTTTTTTGTGATTCTAACAGATTTCTCCAGTTTTGTAATGAAGTTGGACCAATTATTTAGAATCTCATGTCAGAACACTGAAAAGTTTTTTTGACATTAGGGTGTACCCTAATAAAATTATTTTTGTGATTTTGAGAGACTTCGACAGTTTTTGCAATGTAGTTGGACCATTTATTTAGAATCTCATGTCAGAACATAAATAGTTTATTTGGACATTAGGGTGGACCGTAAAAATATTGTTTGTGATTTTGACAGATTTCGCCAGTTTTTTCAATGTAGTCGGACCAATTATTTAGAATCTTTATTTGGCCATTTGGACACCCTACGGGCAAAAAAACGTTTTAGTGTTCTGACATGAGATTCTAAATAATTGGTCCAACTACATTACAAAAACTGGCAAAATCTGTCAAAATCACAAAAAAATATGTTTAGGGTCCACTCTAGTGTCCAAATAAACTGTTAATGTTCTGACATGAGATTCTAAAAAATTGGTCCAACTATATTGCAAAAACGGGCAAAATCACTAAAAAGTATTTTTAGGGTCCACAAATAATTTATCCGACTGCATTGCAAAAACTGGCGAAATCTGTCAAAATCACAAAAAAAAGTATTTTTAGGATCCACCCTAGTGTCAAAAAATATTTTAGTGTTCTTATACCAGATTTAAAATAATTGGTCCGACTTAATTGAAAAATATGGCAAAAACTTGCAGAAGCAAAAAAAATTTTAGGGTCCACCTTAGTGTCCAAATAAACTTTTAATGTTCTGGCGTCAGGTTCTTAAAAATTGGTCCAACTATATTGCAAAAACGGGCAAAATCACAAAAAAGTATTTTTAGGGTCCATCTTAGTGGAAAAACAAATTGTTTTTTTTTTTAATTTTACACCAGATTTTAAATAATTGGCCTGACTATATCGCAAAAAATGGCAAAATATGGCATTAACAAAAAAAAAAAAAAATGTATGGTCCACCCTAGTGTCAAAAAAATTTATATTCTGACATCAGATTCCAAATAATTGATACGACTTAGATTGCAAAAAAGGGCAAAATCTGTCAAAATCACAAAAAAAATATTTTTTAGGGCCACCCTAGTGTCCAAACAACTTTTCATATTCTGACATCAGAATCGCAATCAGCGACCCCTAAGACAACAAACTTTCCCAATTTCAGCTATTTGAACTATTTGAATACTTGCAAGCTTATAAGCTTTTGCCGAACATTTCAATCTTTCCAAGCATATTCCGAAAATTTCAAGCGCTTCAAGTTTTTGTGCGCAGCAGAGCAAAAAGCTTGCGCTTGATTGGTTTGATACGAAGCTTGCTTTGCTTGGTTTTTTCAAGTTCAAACCAAGCGAATTTGCAAGTACTTGAAAAAGCTTTATTTTTCAATTGAGGAGAATTGTTTAAGATTTTGTTTTTCTAAAGCTAATTATAGCTTTTCAAAAAAAAAAAACTGTTGAAAAAATTCAACAGTACTTATTTTACTGCGATCGACTTAAAATCATTTTATTAAAAATTTTAAATGTAAATTAGATGTACAACGATGACATACTACTTAGATGAAATTTTTTCAGCAGAATTTTTTAAAAGGGCTTAAAATGAATCGAAAGGGCTTCGGGGCTTATGATGTCAAAAGGGGCTCAAAAAAGCCCTAAAAGCCCCCAAATATCATCCCTGATCCTTACTAGTTTTTTTTTTTCTTTTAACATTCCACAATTATTAGTGTACCTAACAATTTCCTTTCAACTAGTTTGCAGTTTAATGCTTGAGCTAAGGATCAAATTACATGGTTGCTGCAAACCCAAATATTAATTTTGCTGCCGAAGCAAAATAAAAAATTTTATTTAGAAAAATTATTTTTTTTTATAAACTTTCTGTTGTTAATACGTCATTTTAGCGAATAATTTTATTTTTTTAAATTTTATATGAAAAAAATACTTGTTTTTTACATAACTTCTTATATGAAAATATTAAATTTTTGCTATTTGTTTTGCTATTTGATTTGCTATTTGCTATTTATTTGCTTTTTATTGGGCAATTCAGGAAAGACAAATATAGACATTGTTTCAATAAATTCATCCTTATTTTTACTCACTTAGGTGTCACCTACTCTTGAATCAGTCATTGTCATCGTATTGTAAAAAAAAAAAAAACAATTCTTGAATGTAAACACTATATTCGCACGTTTCATGCTAAGTTTGTTGACAATTAATTCAAAAATAGTTTTTTCTCATTCGTCTCATTCGCACAAATAAAATGTCTTCAACATGGTCTAAAAGGGCCAGTCGATCTGCCCTTGTGACTATGTAAGTATGAGATTGTTTGTCTCCATATAAGTGGTGGAAAAAACTTGAAAAAATCAATATTATTATACTCATAAAAGTTTTGACAGTCAATTAGAAATATTTTTGTTTTTATCTTATTTAAAAAAAAAAAAAAAAAACAAAATCAAAACGTTCAAGAATAAACAAAAATTAGTTGGAACTTAAGTGAAGAAAATATAACATGACAAACAGTGCCTATTATTGACAATAACAGCAGCGTTTTCCCTATTTTAGGCATTTTATTTTATTGCCTTCGAATTGAACTCACATTACAGGAGGCTCAAGGCTGCTTGTTGCTAAGGATACTAATAAAAAAGTTTTCTCTTTTCATTTTATTACTTGTCACTTTGGAGTTTCTCAGTAGATGCTTTTTTTTTTTGTGCTTAATCCAGGTTAAGACACTTTACTATTGATGACATAATGTTTGCTTAGTTTTCTAAGACTTCAGCACTCATTTCTTAGAAACAAGTATATCGGAAAAAATTCTAAAGAGGATTTAAAATTTATATTATTTGAAATACCGAAAGAAAGCAGGAAAACAGGAAAGAATAAACTTGCCTTTGTATAGTCAAGTAGCTGTAGCCTTGTGTGCAACGCTTGCCACATCGAAACTAAATAAAAGAAACATATTTGTTTGAATTCACTTTTAAAAGAAAGAAAATATATATTTCCAAGCTAATTTATTAAATAATGTAAACATATTTGAATGCTTGCGTATAGACAATATTTGCTATTTTTCCGTCTGGATCGAAAATAAATTAATTGAAGCGTTTTCCTACCTCCACCCAAAATAACCTAATAAAATATAAGAAAATCAATAAGATTTCTCTATGGTTTTCATGCAAAAAATCTTATAAAAAGTCTTATAAAAATCATCGAGAAAATCTTATTAAAACTTTGAGATTTTTTTTATAAGGAAAACCAAATAATTTGAAGAACAATTTATTTGTTCTTCATATGAAAACTTTTTAAAACAATAAGAAAAACTTATCCAAATTATGTGATAACAACTCAATGATGGTAAAAGTTATTTTATTGATGTTTAAAAAAAAAAAAACATCTTTTAGATTTCATAAGATTTCTGTTGAAATTTAATAATAGAAATCTTATTGACAGCATTAGATTAATTTTTAAATTTTTATAAAGAAATGTTTTTTAGACTGAGATCGTTAAGTCAAAAATGAAAATTTTATAATCATTTCATTCATTGTAGTGTATTTTATAATACATACTCTGTGACGGACTAACAAAAGATCACTTAATAGAGTACAAACAAAAAATGTTTTAATTTTATATCTTTATTCTTCATCTCTTTGTATTTTTTCAACGTAATCGCCATTTATTTCGATACATTTTTGAAGTCGATAAATCCACCTTGAAAAACAGCCTTCAAAATCGGCTTTTTGGAGTTTTGCAATTTCATCATTGACCACATTTATTATCTCCTCATTGCTGTTGAAGACTCTTCCTCGCAAATTTTTTTTTTTATTTTTGAAAATAACCAGAAGTCACAAGGTGCTCGATCTGGAGAATAAGGTGCTGGTCGAATTTCTTCGATGCCGACAGCTCAATAAAGTCGCTTGTTTTTCCAACAGTGTGCGTTGGCGCATTGTCATGATGCAAAAAGTATCAACGAAGTTCCTTTTTTTGGCGTTTTCCCAATAAACTTTCTCCTTGAATCCCAATAATATACTTCTAGTAAGCAAGTTTCAGTATACCACTTGGCAGTTACCGTCTGACCTTTTTCCAAAGGAATAGCAGCTACAACTTTCTCTCTGGTGAAGTAAACTGACATCATTACTTTTGTTGCTGACTTTTGTTGCTGTACTTTAACGGGTGGATTTGCACCTTCTGGGCTCCATACCATGCTTTGTTGTTTGGTTTCAGGATCGTACTTGTGAAACAATGCTTCATCACCTGTTACAATTTTCTGAAAAGTGAAAAGAGCTTCAGTTAAAATTCTAGGAACCCATCGTGCAGATTTTTTTGTGTAACCACGATTATTTTTTTATATCCACGATACAGCCATGGCATTCAAGCCCAGTTCTTCAGCAATCATTTCCTGGGTCAATCTTGGATCTTCGTCAATTTTAGACTTCACCAGCGCTACACTTACATCGTCAGTAGCAGATTTTGGACGGCCTTCTCGAGGTTCGTCCTCCACAGAAAAATGACCGGTGTGGAATCTCCGGAACTACTTTGAAATAGTTACAAGGGATGACACATACACTCCAAACGCTGTTTGGCATTCACTAAATAATTCCACTGGCCTGAGATTGGACGCCGAAATCCAAAAAGAATAGCAAACCGAATTTCTTGCTGCGTTGGCACAGGGATATCCACTGACACTGCTTCACTAATTTTACGTTTTCTTGTCTCCATTTTGACCGATCTTTCTGAAAATTAGAGTGATATATCGTAAGATTATAACAAACAGAATGTAATTTTTGATTTATTAAAAACTCATAATATAACAGCAACTAAGCGAACTTTTGTTAGTACCCTGTATTAAAACCAGCAACCTTACAGACTTACGATATGCTTAAATCTTAACTTTGCTTTGCAATTACTGGCCATTGTACTTGCACAGGTACAGAAAAACACTCATATTTGAAATGCCATAAATCCACTAAAAAATGAGTTTTTTCAGTGTTTGTTTTGATTTTGCGTTATGTGTACCCTGCTTAATAAAAGCACATTGACAAAGCAGCGGCAGCAAATAACAGTACTTCTAATTTTGTTGCGTTTTGTTCAGCCTTCTCCAGATTTGCGCATTTTGCTTAGGTCAGTGGTCGTTTAACTCAGTCAAAAGTGTGTCGTATAACAATTAGAAGAGTTTGCACTTGATTTATGGATAAAAAGGAGTGTTTTTTTCTAATTTTGAAAAATTTGTTCATAAATAAGTGATTTTCCAAGCGAAAGGTAAGTTTGAAAAACAGTGTACTCGCTTGGGTACAATGGCTTATAGCGTATATATTTTGATTAGATTTTTTTATATTATATTTTTCTAGTTTTTTTTCTGATTGGCATGGCGTTTGAAAGCATCAATCCATCACTCTTTTATGGCAGAAGATTTAATAATCTTGACAGCGCTTTGGCCTTTGTGGAAGGGTCTTCAAATCATAATGTGTTTGATGTTGCGTATATTCCACCAGATGCAGATATCAATACAGATGAGGAGGACGGTGATGCTGAGGATCTTATCGCTAACATCATGCCGCAAGATATTCCGGGTGATGTAGAGGTTTTTTGTAGCAGCGATAGCGAAGACGATGTACCCCTTCAAGAGCTGCGTCGCAGAATCCAGCACTCAGAACCAGGTCAAAAGTCTCCCACATGGTCAAAAAGAGAATGTTCCATTGAAATGTCAAATACAAATATTTTCATGCACAACAAGAACGAAATGATATCGCACTTAGGAGGAAAGTCGGAGCTTCAAGTGTTCGAAACTTTGTTTGATTCTGAAGTGGTCGATTATATCGTCGATCAAACTCGCCTTTATGCTTCACAGTGTAATGCGCATAATTTTTCATTCACAGAGAACGATTTGAAGGTTTTTTTGGGAATTCTGTTGTTTAGTGGTTATCACTCTATGCCGAGAGAGAATATGTACTGGGAATTATCTGAAGACACCCGTTCACCACTTGTTTCTAACAATATGTCCCGAAACAGGTTCAAGGACATCAAAAAATTTCGTCATCTTGCTGACAACAATAATTTGATATGCCAAATAATACACTAATATGCCAAAAATTTTGCCAATTTGGATATATGCATGAAAAGCTCTCGATTGACGAGTCAATGGTTAAATATTTTGGAGGTCACTCTTCAAAACAATTCATCAGAGGCAAACCCGTAAGATTTGGCTTCAAAAATTGGATGCTTACTAGCAGTTGCGGGTACGTGTACCAATTTGATACATATTGTGGAGCCAAAAATGTGAGTGCGGAGAAATCAAAACTGCCACTCGGATCTAGAGTCGTTTTGGATTTTTTAGACAGTGTTCCTATTCCAACCGATCACGTTGTTTTCTTTGATAATTTTTTTACATCCCATGATCTATTGGTTCTGCTGAAACAAAAAGGATTTCGAGCTATTGGTACTACACGCGATTCGAGAACAAAGAAATGTCCGCTGAAAACGAAAGCAGAATTCAAAAAAGAACAAAGAGGTTTCTACGATTACAGATACGATACAGCTAATGAAATTGTTTTTGTAAAGTGGAATGATAACAGCGCTGTAACCGTCGGATCAAACTTTGAAGGCATTGAACCGATGAAATCCGTGAATCGCTGGTGCTCGACCGCAAAAACAAAGATAACAGTCCAACAGCCAAAATTGATTGCAGATTAAAATTCAGGAATGGATGGCGTAGACCTTCATGATCAGGCACTAAATAATTACAGGATAAAATTTCGTGGAAAGAAGTGGTGGTGGCCTCTTTTCACTGCAATGATAAGTTCAATCGTCGTCAACGCATGGAAGTTGTACAAGGAAGCCAACAGCTCAAAAATGGACTTACTGGAGTTTCATCGTACCATTGTCCGGCACTACCTACGAAACTACACGCAACCATCAATATCTAAACGATCGGTTGTTCCTAGTGTAGCACTTACTGCTGGAAACCATTTTCCGAAAAGAATTGAAAACCCGTTACGCTGTCGTCAATGCCACAACCGAATAAGATGGACTTGTGAACTATGTGACGTAGCTCTGTGTGTAGAAAAGGAGTGCTTCAAAAATTTCCATACAAAATATTAAGCATATTTGAATACATCCATTGAGCCATTGTACCTGCTTGGGTACAGCCTCAAAAACCTTCAAAATACACTTTTTTTTTTATTTTTTCATATTTTATAAGTTCTTTATGCTCCTTTCATTTATAATAAAAAACAAAATGAATGATTTTTAATTTTAAAGACAGTTGGCTTTTAATGGGTTAAAAACAAAAATCAAAAATGACCGGTTATTGTGCGCTCAAAAAATATCAGGCAAATTCTGGTTTTTATTTTTGCCTTAAGGGGAGGTTCTCATCAAACTCGACCAGATAACTGAACAGTTTTTTTTTCCATTTTTCGATAATTTATTATATGTAGCATTTGTTTCCAAAGCGGTTTGACCGATAACGATTGCATAGAAAAGCTATCGTATAAGAAAAGAATCCATGTTTTCCACGAAAATTTTGAGTATCTTATCAAAAGTATCTCACAAAAAATGAGTGTCTCACCCCAACAAACAAAATGATTCACTAATATTATCGTTTACGAATCGCATTCTCGTACATTTCATTCATTAGCAATTATTAGTAGCAATTCATTTAATATATCGCGAGCGGGAGAAATTCTTCCTTTTCTCCTCCGGGAGAAAAAAGCAATTCGTTAACGAGCCGCCAAAACTATAAAAAGCAATTCGTTAACGAGTCACCAAAACTATAAAAAGCAATTCTTAAACGAGTTTCCAAAACTAAAAAAAGCAATTCGATAACGAATCATATAAATCATATAAAAAATAAAAAAAAAGTAACTCAAGCTAGTAAAAGAACTAATTTCAAGCTTACCACGTCAAGAATCGAAACCATGTCATCTGAATGCTAATCCGGCACCTCACCCACTGGGCTTTGTCAGATGCTGAATATATTTTGCTTAATTTGCTTGATAATAAAAGCCAGCATTCGCGGACATGGGTTCGAACCCCAACTTGGTCCAAAAAAAACAATTTTTGTGTTTTGTTTTGTTATTTAGGTAATGTTTTAAAGATTTGGCTTTTCAAAAGTTCGAAGTTATTTTTTTTAGCATTTTTTGACCAACTTTTTTTGGCTACGTTATACATTCGTCAAAATCGAAAAAAAACCATTCGTTAACGAGTCGCCAAAAACTATAAAAAGCAATTCGTTAACGAGTCGCTAAAACAACAAAAAGCAATTCGTTAACGAGTCGCTAAAACAACAAAAAGCAATTTGTTAACGAGAACTTATTCATATGAAAATCTTGAACAAATTATAAGTGGAAATCTATAATCTATATATCTATACATATATATATATATATATAAAATTGTAAAAAAAAAATGTGTACATGAAATATTTTTTTGAAACTCTTTTTGCGTTGGACGCTGAGTCCGAAAATCGCATTTTTAAAATTTTTGTAAGTAGAAATTTTGTAAGTAGAGTTTTTCGGATACGGTGAGTTTTTATAACTTATTTACTCTTTTCTATCTTGAACACCAGAGGGTGCTGTAGTACAAATATTTTGGAAAACCTCGAAAAACTCCTACACCGTTCATCCGATTTGCATGAAAATTTAAATCTTGGGGTTTTCTGACACGGTGAGTGTTTTGGACTTAACATTTTTTTTTTTGCTATCTTGAACACCAGAGGGCGCTGTAGCACAAATATTTTACAAAACGTCGGAAAATTCCTAAGCCGTTTATCCGATTTGCATGAAAGTTGGTATATAGAGGTTTTCGGAAACGGTAAGTTTTTATGGCTTATATACTTTGTTCTATCTTGAACACCAGAGGGCGCTGCAGTACAAATATTTTAAAAAACGTCAAAAAACTCCTAAGTCGCTTATCTGATTTGCTTCAAAGTTGGTATATAGAGATTTTCAGAAACGGTGAGTTTTCATGACTCATAAACTAGGTCTTATCTTGAACACCAGAAGGAGCTGTAGTACAAATATTTTAAAAAACGTCGAAAAAGTCCAAAGCCGTTCATCCGATTTGCATGAAAATTTGTATGTAGAGGTTTTCGAATACGGTGAGTTTTCATGACATATCTACTCTGTTCTATCTTAAACACCAGAGGGCGCTGTAGCACAAATATTCTGAAAAACGCATCCGGTTTGTATGAAAATTGGAAAATAGGGGTTTTCTGATACGGTCAGTGTTTTGAACTTATCTTTTTCGTGCTATCTTGAACACCAGTGGGCGCTTTAGTACAAATCTTAGGAAATCGTGAAAAACTCCAAAACTGCTCATCCGATTTGGATGCAAATTTGTAAATAGCGATTTTCGAGTACGGCAAGGGTTCTGGTGCTATCTTTTTTGCTCTTTCTCGATACTGGAGGGCGCTGTTGTCCAATTTGTACGTGTGTATGTTATTAAACTGTTCCTTAACGGCTGCACAGATTTTGATGAAATTTTTTGTGTGTGTGTTTGAGTGGATCCCTTGATGGTACAGATTCACAATTAGACCCGGTAGGTGGTGCTGCAATCGTGTTTAAGGCATTTTGTTTTTATAGCTTATCTCCGAAACTGTTCATCCGATTTGCATGAAAATTTGTATATAGAGGTTTTCGGATATGGTGAGATCTTATGACTTATCTACTCTGTTCTATCTTGAACACCAGAGGGCGCTGTGTACAAATCTTTTAAAAAACTTCTAAGCTGTTTATCCGATTTTCATGAAAATTGGCTTATAGGGGTTTTCTAATGTGGTAACTGTTCTGGACTTACTTTTTTGTACTATATCGAACACCAGAGGGCGCTGTAGTACAAATCTCGTAAGAAATCGTGAAAAAGTAGAAAGCCGCTCATCCGATTTGGATGAAAAATTTTATTAAAGGATTTTTGTGCAGGGCAACTGTTTTGGCGTTATCTCTTTTGCTCTGTCTCGGAAAGTAGAGGGCGCTGTTGTACAATTTGTACGTGTGTGTGTTATTAAACTGTTCCTAAACGTCTGCGTCGGGTTCCACGAATTTTTTTATTATAGTTTGTATCCGAAACCATTCATCCGATTTACATGAAAATTTGTATTTAGGTGTTTTCGGGTACGATAGTTTTTATGACTCATCCAATTTGTTCTATATTGAACACCAGAGGGCACTGCAGTACAAATGTTTTAAAAATCTCGAAAAACTCCTAGCTGTACATCCGATTTGCGTGAACATTTGTACATAGGCGTTTTCGGATACGGTGGGTATTTTGAACTTTTCTTTTTGCGCTATCTTAAACACCAGATGGTTCTGTAGTACAAATCACTTAAGAAATCGTGAAACACTCAACAAAAACCGCTCATCCGATTTAGATAAAAATTTGTTTATCGGATATATAGGATTTGATATCGAATATGGAAAGGGCTTTGGCGTTATTTTTTTATTCTATCTCGAAAACCAGAGGGCGCTGTTGTACAAATACCTCAAAAAACTCAAAACAACTCATTCGATAAGTATGATTTTTATAAGTGGTTTTCGGGTGCGGTGAGTCTTTTGACGCTATGCATTTTGCTATATCTTGAACCCCAGAGGGCGCTGTACTACAACATACAGTTTAGTTTATTTACGTTTATTGTCTTTAAATATTTAAATTTTTTCAGACAGGCAAAATATAAAAACAGTAAGGCGTTGCAAAGCGCGAAGAGTGATAAAGAATATCTTCTTTTCTTCTTTATGTGTATTTATGTTCAACTTTCGTTTTTTTTTTTTTTTGCAAATCAGGAAGCTGATGCCGAATCCTGTGATATTTAAGTTCGCATCAACACATGCGCAACTCAGTTGCGTCATACGTTGGCGGTGTTTTGACATTTCAATATCTATTTTCAATGCTTATTTAATTTTCGTCCAGTGTCCTCACAAATTACCAAAAATTCGTTTTTGCTCCTCTTTTTTTTAAAAAATGTGCAAGTTAAAGGTTTGAAAGATGCACACAAAATTCCTTCTAAAGTTTGTAAAAAGTTTTTTTTAAATCGACGAATGAAATTGAAAATTATTTATATCAACTCCCGAGTTAAGCCGAGTATTCAGCTAGTATCATAATAAAATCGAATATTATTTAAAAAAAGTATATATTTTGTTTGTTAAAATTAAAATTTTCAATTTAATTTAGAACATATTTAAATTCTTTACTGCAGGAAAAATAATAATTTCCTATTATTCCGAAATATTTATTTCCATTTATTAAACATAAGATTGAACTACATTTATTTTTAACAAACATAAAAATGAATAAGAACAACAAATCCATCACTAAATACATATCAAACAAAAAATTCTACGTCCACACTTACGATACTATCGAAATTGTGACTTTTTTTTACTTTTTGTTTTTTTGTTTTTTTTTTTTTTTTTTGCTGAATTCACTAACTCATAGCCTGCTAAACTGACGTTTACAAATTTTGCTACGCTTGTTAAAAAATATTGATAGAGAAAGGCGCACTGTAGAAAAGTGAATGGTGACAAGCGCATGGTATAATGATTTACAAGGTAGGAGTGACAGTTCTGTTGGCAATCTGGAGTTGTCAAAAAACGCATGGAAAAAAAGAAAACTAATAAGCAGCAAAACAGATGACAAGTTCAACTTTGTATTTTACTGATTACCAGGTAGTTGTAAAGACTACCTAGTAATCATTGTATCATGGACAAGAGTAGCGAAAAAGTTTTTTGAGAGATGTGAAAAAATCGCACACACCTTATTTAATTTCACCACGAGTGTATTCAAGGTGAGAGAACTTAGCATCTGAACGCTAAGTTCAGATGGAGAACGAGAGAACGCAGCATCTGTCAAAATTTTTTATCATGTATTTTTTATGGAGAGAAACTAGTCTAATGCCGCAGCTGGCCGCAGCGTCTCTGTCGTCGATATAGAACAGTGAAGGACATTTTCGGATTACAATAGGAAAAACAATCATTATTAATTTTTTTATTCATTTATCATTTTTTTTATTCATGGCTTAGGTTCGGGCTATGCTCTTTCTTATTCTACTCCCTACAGCTTTTGTGTGTGACATGTGTGGCTTTGTATTTTGTTGTTGTTTCTTTTATATGGGGGAAAAAAAGGTAGTATTAATTTATAATTTTTATCTGGCATTTTAACAGGACAATATCCCCAAATTTAAGAATTAATTAATCAAATCAAGAACTTGAAAATAAATAGCATTTTTCTTGAACGAAATGTTTTCATAAATTATATGGCCTTAATATGGTCACGTTCATTTCCCCAGTGTAAAATCCACTGACAACTCTAGATATAAGCTCTTTCGGGCCTAATTTCATATCTGATTTCTGAATTTTTGGGGCCTGATTTTATTATGAAAAATTACCACACAAAAAAATGATATATGACCCCATAAGAAGGAATAACACCCCAAATTATTTTTTGTTGTTGTTTTCTGCATAATTTTTTTAATAATTAAAAAAGGCTTAATCACATACAATACAATTATCTTTACTTTTTCTTAAGTCAGCCGCAAAACATCTCAGAACTGCACATAAAATGCGCTGTTTCTCTTTGTTCCCGCTCTTTATTTTCCCACTGGGACTAACTAAATGTTAAAGCATTACATGATTTATTAACGCTTGAATGAATTTCGAAAACTTCCGCTTAATGCGTCACTCTATATAGCTTTTTTTTCTTATCCCTCTTTGTCTTCTTCTTATTTTTACAGAGACTTTCTGACTGAGTGCTTGTTTCCATCGCCAACACGTCCGTACGAGTTGCCATGGGAGCAGAAAACAATTTGGGCGATCATCTTTGGTGTGATGTTATTTGTGGCCATAGCCGGTAATGGAATCGTTCTATGGATAGTGACAGGTAAGTTAGCTCTAATAAAAAGCTATAAGCATGCTTTAAGGCGCTCAGAAGGGATTATTATTGACAATATTTTGCTTCTTTTTTTTTTGTTATTCCTCTACAAACACAAAAAAAAAGGTCACCGCAGTATGCGTACCGTTACGAACTATTTTCTGCTCAATTTAAGCATTGCCGACCTGCTGATGTCCTCACTGAACGGTGTTTTCAATTTTATTTTCATGCTTGACTCGGACTGGCCATTTGGAGCGATTTATTGCACCATTAATAATTTCATGGCTAACGTAACGGTATCGACTTCCGTATTTACACTGGTGGCAATTTCATTCGATCGGTAAGTTTAAAATTGTATGCTTATATATACAGTGACACATATTCGTATAAACGCACTCTTAATTTTAAATTTGCTACCTTCTCTCTCTGTTATTAATGCATTACTCAAAACAAATTCCAACTCATATTGTTAACTAAACTAACGGAAATTTGTATTGAGTGCAAAAACCTGTTTTCGTTGTTGTTGTTTTATATAAATCATTTCAGTTTAAATATTTTACTAAAAACAAGTACATATTCGTTTAAACGCATAAACTTTATTTTCAATAGGAATGAGAATAAGAATATTTATTAAATTTTCAATAATTAATTGGTCCACCATTTTTATTTATACCTTCAAACATACGATTCGGCATCGACTTCACAAAATTTCACAAATCTTCCCAAGCTTCCTTAATGGCCAACTTGAGCTCTAGCACAGTTTTGTAAAGGTGTCCTTGAGCTTTTTGACCATAGATTTTGCGTGATATGCATCCCCAAAGATGCTCTACCGGATTTAAATCGGGACTGCATGCAGGCCATTTCATAAGTGGGATGTTGTGCTCTTCAAACCACTTTAATGACTCTTTAGAAACGTGAATAGCAGCGTTATCCTGTTGAAAAATACTGTCTTCATCCATTTTATCATCCAAAAATGAAATGAGAGCATCATCTAACAATTCCGTGTATTTTTTTGAATTCATTTTGGGCGGCACAAAGCAAATATTTGCTTTACCTCTCGATGAAAATGCCGCCCACACCATAACGCTACCACCACCAAAGTTTCTTTTTGACATACGTACGTCATTGTTACGCAAATCATGCCAATAACAGCTGTAAGAGACTGGGCCATCTAAGTTGAATTTTTTTTCGTCGGAAAACACAACATTATCCCACTCAGTTGACCATTGCATGTGTTTTCGGGCGAAGTCTAAGCGCGCCTTTTTGTGATGCTACTTCAACACAGGCTTGCTCACCGGTTTTTTCCATTTAACGTTATCTGAGTTACGTAAAATGTGTGCAATATGCCTCGTTGTCACTGGAAGATCTAATTTTTCTTTTATCTGAGTTGAGTTCAAAAAATTTTTGGTGGCTTCCTTCCTAATCTGATTAACTTGGCGACTACTCAGTTTTCGATTGCCTTTCGTGGGTTTTTTTACTCCATAATTAACACAGTTTTTTAAAAAAGAGCGCATGACTGCTTCTGATCTTCCTAGTCTCCGCCCAATTTCCCGATTTGAATAACCCTCTTTATGGTACAGGTTGATTTGGACTTTTTCTGTGTCATTGAGGTATTTTCCCTTTGGCATTTTGATAAAATCTTAAAAAAATATTATTAAGAAAATAATTTTACATTTAAATTAAACAAAACTTACCAATTGTCAATTTAATACAAGCAAATACTTATTTCTTTAAACCACTAATATGTTTTCTACCTCCTTAAACAGGTGCGTTTAAACGAATATGTACTTGTTTTTAGTAAAATATTCAAACTGAAATGATTTATATAAAACAACAACAACGAAAACAGGTTTTTGCACTCAATACAAATTTCCGTTAGTTAAGTAAACAATATGAGTGGGAATTTATTTTGAGTAATACATTAATAAAAGAGAGAGAAGGTAGCAAATTTAAAATTAAAAGTGCGTTTATACGAATATGTGTCACTGTATATACAGTGTTGCGCAAAACAAAAGCAACATTATTATTGCGCTGCAACAAAACCGTCTCTTTTTTTATATTGGGGACAGCCAAAAATTATTATAGGAACCAAAGCATATATTCATACATCGTAAATCATATTCAAGTTTGGTTTGGGTTTTTTTATTAAATTTAAAATTAATGTGTCTACATTCAATTTGTCTGAGTGCAAAATAAAAGCAACAATATTAATATTTGGTGTAAGACCCATTATTCTTGATTCCCATTATTCTGATTGATCTGCCCGGCATCAACTCTATTAAATTAGATATAGTGGTATTAGGTATTAGTTCCCAATTAAGTTTAAGTGCTTCATACAGTGCAGTGTTATTGGAAAATCTTTGACCAGAAACTTTTCTCTTCAAAATCCCGAAAAGATTTTCAATGGGATTCAAGTCTGGTAATTGTGCCGGCGAATCAAGGACTTGAATCCCATTGTCTCTAATATAATTTTTGACGAGCTTTGAAGTGTGCTTCGGGTCGTTGTCGTGCTGAAATGTCCACTGAAACGGCATGTTTCATTCTGCATCTTGCTTTCTAAAATGTCTTTATATGCAAATCGATCCATAATTCCATTGATTTTATAAAATGGTCCGACTCCACTATAGGAAGAACAAGTCCAGACCATGATACCACCGTCTCCGCGCTTAAAATTCATTTTACAGATTCGGGCTTCAAGTCGTGTACCTATGCGGCACCGTACCGTGCACATCCCATCTGAATTAATCAAGTTGAACTTTGATTCACCGCTAAACAAATCGGTTTTTCATTTTTGAACGGTCCAATTTAGGTGCTCTTTTGCAATCGTGAGCCTTAAAAACAATAAATTGCAACTTGTTGTCACAATTTCAAACGGAATTTTTCGAACTATAACACCTCACCTTTTTTGTTTATGCTTAGCTGTAAGCGAAGGTTTCTTTGCCGATCGGTAACTTCTTAAATCGTTCTCAACGGCTCGTCTGCGAACAGTGCTGTGATGGATATCTAAACCAAGTGTCCGAACAAACTCTTTGGATTTGGTATAATGGATTTCGTTTCAACACGCCACAAATGTTCCTGTCATCACGTAGCGATGTCTTCTGCGGCCGTCCTCCTGAATGTACCGTTGTTACGACTTTTGTGATGCTATATTTCTTCATTAATCTACAAACTATTGACCGATTATTACCAAACTGTTTCGCGATAGATATTTGCGAATTTCCCTTTTTATATTCCGAAATAATTTGTGATTTTAGAGCTTCACAGTATTTATCACTTGCCATTATAAATGGGATCAGTCAATATCACAACTATCGCATAAACAAAACTAAACTGAAATGTTTATGACTCACAAACAACAAGTGCTTTACAATAACAGAACTTTTACCAATAATTTTTGGAACTTATGTTCTCATTTTACATTTTTGAACTTTTGTTGCTTTTGTTTTGCACTCAGACAAATTGAATGTAGACACATTAATTTAAAATTTAATAAAAAACCCAAACCAAACTTGAATATGATTTTGTTTTATATGATGTATGAATATATGCTTTGGTTCCTATAATAATTTTTGTGTGGCCCCAATATTAAAAAAGAGAGACAATTTTGTAGCAGCGCAAGCATTATGTTGCTTTTGTTTTGCGCAACACTGTATATATATATATGTATGTATTTGACATGAATTGTTTACATTTTGTCTTCTTTTGTCTCCACAATCTGTGTAGTTATATTGCTATTGTGCATCCATTGAAGCGGCGTACATCAAGACGTAAGGTACGCATTATATTGGTACTCATCTGGGTGTTCAGCTGTGTGCTATCGGCACCATGTCTGCTGTACTCAAGCACGATGACGAAAAGGTAATTGTAGACATTTTTTCAAAACGTATTTCAAAATGTAAGCTCAAACCTGCCACACTGTCTATCAATTTATGACTACTACATAAATAAAACAAAAATACCCTATAGGAACAAACAAACTTGTTTTTAAAAACAACTAATTAAAAAACTAATTTAAAATAAACTAGTATATGAAGTAATTTGAGTTATATTAAGGCGGCATCCACTTCAATTCTAAATAGTTTTTATTGCAATATATATGAAGTAATTGAAAAACAAGTGGTTGATAAACTAATTAAAAAACTAATTTAAAATAAACTAGTTTATGAAGTACTTTGAGTTATATTAAGGCGGCATCCACTTCAATTCTAAATAGTTTTTATTGCAATATATATGAAGTAATTGAAAAACAAGTGGTTGATAAACTACTTTGAATTATATTAAGGCGACAACTACTCTGATTTTGACATGTTTTAATTGCAAATTTTTATTAGATTACAAGTTTATATATATTTAACTATGTTATTTCATTAAATATTATTAACTTTATGCTTCACTAAAATTTTGATTCTTTATACTTTTAAACTGATAAACTGCCTCAAAAGCCTGTGAAACGATTAAAAATTCTTTATTATTTAAGATATACAAATTAGAAACTGGTAGTGTTTAGCAAACATTGCACAATTTGGACTCTGTATGGAAATTGATTGCTTAACCATTCACCAAACACCTCATCACTTCAGTAGTAAAGACGCACGCCTTTCCCTACGTAGCGTCTGTTTCATCACTTCATTGCGATTGACACTTAAAAGAAGCACTAAGCAAAATATCGGTGTGCCCATCGGCCATGATTGATGGTTGCAAAACGTGGAAAATCCCGCTGACACTCTTGTAATCAGCTCATATTTTGAAATGAAGCATCAAAAGCTGGCTCGTGTTAAATAACAGGCGCAGTATCCACACAATTCCGATTAATTGGATCGGCACCTTCGCTCATGTACCCTGGCGGTGGCGTGCCCGTTTTTGGAAACTGCTTCCGTGGTACGCATGCTCACATATAAGCGCAGAGTTCCTCCAGCTTCTGGAACTATCACCTGTTGGAAGCAGAAATAGTCCAATGAAGAAAGGAATGATGAAATACAGAACACTTTAGACGCATTAAAGACATATCACAGACGAATAAGATTCACAATAGAAAAAGAAATAGACAACAAATTACCATACCTCGATACTTTACTGACTAGAAGTGACAGACGGTTTCAGCATTTTACAACCTACACCTGCCGTAAGGCTTAAGTAAGTTGAGTTATCCAAAACCTAGGGTAATAGTTCATGAAACAGACAACCATGAACTTTGTGCTACCACAACACGGACCCGTTTACATTTTAGCAAGTAAAACGTACGGGGCATCCGGTGTGGCAACACGAACATGGAAGCTGCTTCACAAACACAAAGCATCACCCAGTGCCCTGCTGATTAGGAGCATTATGAATACTTACATACTGCCCGTAATAGCAGTACCAGTTTAGACTTCCGTAGCGACGTACTTCCATCCATCTACTGGTGGAGACGAGACCTACCCAATCTCTTGCATATTAAGACAGATATGCCAGCCCGGTCGTACTATTGCGCGACCCCGCCAGTCAATCTAGACCTGTGTAGCATTCACACAACCACAACCAGTACGAGACTCCCCGAAGGGTCAGCCCACGACAGTCATCTGGGCAACTCGATCCCGACAGATGAGGATCCACAACATCCCCGCAAGAAGACCAAGAAGACACAAATGCAATTATGAAAAAGTGCCTTCTTATGCATGACTGTGCTCAATGAGCACTTAGAGGCTAGTTTAACAGTTTGCAGGTGCCGACTCAGCTAGAAACTATTGCACATGACTGGTACCTACTTTGGAGGACCTTTGGAATTGCCACTCTCACTCTGGCAGTTCGGAAAATCAACATCCAGACACAGAGTATTGGCCACTGTTCTCAGGGACTGCCGTGCTCAGTATGAGAACCCTTAGTTTAAAACAACCAACAAACAACACTTCCCGCAGTGACTGCCGTGCCAGTTTGAGGGTGCGAGTCAAACACTTGACAAGCAACACTTCGGAAAGCCGAAGAGTTGACACTTTGACGCACGCATGCCAACACCTCACATCCAGATTTTCCAGCCGAATTAAGGTCTCCATGCGGTGGATAGATAGGGTCAACCCCATCCGACGGGTAAAGACTGTCCCCGTACTAGCAAGTTTTAAGGTCAATTGCTATACCTTATGACCTGCTACCAAGATGGGCGCCACCCCAAGCTCTTGGTTGGCTTTATCAGTTTTTACGTTTACAGGACGTATCCTACAAACAACCTTCCTCCTTTATCCTGGCTTGGGACAGGCAGGCCGAAACCTGGCGGAGTTGACTAGAAGTGACAATAAAACTGGTATCAAAAACCAACATCGACTGGACGTATTATCAATTTTAATTCAAAACACCCAAAAAACGTGATAATTAACACAGCCAAATATTTTATAAACCGGGTTCTTAACATTAGTGACGAAAAGTTCCACGATGAAAACGTGAGTAAAGTTAAGACCATATTAATGAAGAACGGGTTTCCACAAGAAACTATAACGAATTTAATTAAAAACAGACAAAATTCGAAAAAGCCTAAAAATAATGACGATCCACCCAAAATTTACAAAACAATGACATATATACCAAAGTTTTCGGAAAAACTTAAAAAATCGAATTTTTTTAATAAAGAAAAATTTTCCATCGCGTTTAAGACAAATAATACACTAAGACAGCTTTATACAAATACAAAATGCAAACTTGACAAACAGGGCAAATCGAATTTGGTATACCAAATTTCATGCAAAGGAGACGGATCCAACTTATGCAATAAGGTATATGTTGGAACAACAAAAACAAAACTACGGACTAGAATATCAGGACACAAATCAGCCTATAAAGCACTTGACAAACCATTAGAACAAAAGACGGCATTAGCAGCTCACTGTATACATACTGGGCACTCTACAGACTTTGAAAAAGTTAGAATTCTCCAACAAGAACAAAACTATGCGAGATGATTCACTTTAGAAATGTTACATATCATTAGCGTACCAAAACATAAGAGACTAAACTATAAAACTGACACAGACAATTGCTCTCACATAGATAAACAATAAATATTTAATAGATAAACAAAAAAGAGAAAGGAACAGCTGAAAACAAAACAAAAATGATAACATTAAGCACAGATGATTTCTAGTACCATAAGTCAGTGAAATGTTTCTAGTTAATGTTGTGTCTTCTGTGTTAGCCAATGCTGTTTGTTTAGTATTTATTTTAAAATCTGTTGTAATTAATGTGAACTAATGTGATTTTCAAAAAACTATGTCGGTTATTTAAATTTAAAATTCCTGTAAGTTCTTTTAGTAAAATTGTTAAATAAGCTTATCGTGTTAATTGTTGTAAAAATATATTTTTTAGAATTTATTTTTTAGATTTTAAAAGAAAATCGAAATATTGGGTAAAAAAAAAACGGTTTTTATGTTATTTTAATAACTGGAATATTAAATAGTTTTCAATTGGTTATTTTAAAGTAATTAAAAAAATAATTTAAATTTAACTAATTCAACAAGTAGTTGAAAATATATGCAGACGAAAGTCATTTGACTTATTTAGCGGCCATCATTATACAAAATATGTTAGTTCATTCTATGGAAAAAAGTCAGAATTTCAAATAGTTGTGGTTGACAAAAAACTACTTTTTCAACTACTTTTAAATTAGTTGATTTTCCTACAGGGTAACTACTGCTCCTTAATCTTACTCATACGCACACGTACACTTCAATTTATTTGAAAACAAAAAGAGACAGGTGTACTTGTTGCACCCATTTACTTACGAGTAGCCCACACAAGCAGGCTTGGGTGTACCCACTCTAGTTGGTTGTAAAGTAGTACAGGGTAGTCTTGCCTTACCTTAAACTTCTACTTTATTCTTTCCATATGCGTACAATTTATGATTATTATTATTATTCAAAGAAGCACAGCAAAATAAAATTCAATCAATCAATTAACTTGTCTGAATTGTAAACAATATAAATAAATTTTTATTCAGAATTCAAAATACAACATAAAGGTCAAGTGAGTATGAAAAAAATAAAAAATAAAAAAAATTTAAAGGAAAAATTTATGTAAACGTGCTAAGGGTCCGCTGCTAAATGTTTATGCAAAGAATTTAAGATTGATTTCAAGAGATTGATTCGTTTCAAATTTATGAAGATACTTAAGAAATGTTAGGGTAGAAGTTTGTTTTTTAGACGAATATTTCTGCGCTTTGAAATTACAACCCAATGAAATATGGAACAAAAAAAAAAAAAATAAAAAAAGGCTGCCAAGAAATGAATACAAAAAGCGACAACAAAATAATTTGGGGTGTTATTAAATTTTTTTGGGTCATATTTAATTTTATTGTGGGATAATTTTTCATCATGAAATTAAGCCCCGCAACGTTTACATATGGGGCAGGCCCGTAGCCAGGATTTTACTTGGAGAATTTTTAATTTGTATACCCCTACGCGTACTGCGTAAGGGGTATATTAACTTTGTCATTCCGTTTGTAACGCCAAGAAGGAGGCGTGGCAAGTATAGAAAAATATATATATTTTTGATCAGCATCATCTCCTGAGTCGATTTCCGTGTGTCCGTCTGTCTGTCCGTCTGTCGACACGATTACAGCCGCAATTTTAAAGCTATCGCGATGAAATTCAAAATATAATTTTATTTATAAAAAAGGAAGATCAAGTTCGAAAATGGGCCAAATCGGATGAAAACCACGCCAACCTCCCATACAAAGTGACTTTATATTAACCGTAAAATGTCTTTAAAATCCACAAAAATTAAAGAAATGCCTTCAAATTTAGCAGGTGAGCTTTGCTCTTCAGTCTTAATGGCTATGAAAATTGAAAAAATCAGATGAAAATCACGCCTACCCCCCATACAAAGTGGCTTTATTTTAAGCGTAAAATCGCTTAAAAATCCAAAAAAATTAATGAAATGTCTTAGCACTTTAGCTTTGATATATAATGTGAACCATCTCTATGATATATGGCAAAATCGGATGAAAAACAACGCCTACTTCCCATACAAAGTGACGTCATCAAAATAGGAAAACTTTCGTTATTATATAAAACTGAATGTCATCGTGTATGTCGTGGCTACAGACTTTGAATATACTTCAATATGGCCGCGGTGGGGTATTTTAGCTTCGGTACTCTGCCGAAGCTCCACCCTTACTAGTCTATATAGCCTTTGCTTTACTCATTTTTCTATAAAATCTGTTTTGAAATTAAATCTTATTTATTAATACGCAGACAGAAATCTTATTTATTAACTCCCTTATTATCCACTTTAATGACAACTTTTTCGAATGAAACTTATATCATTTAAAAGCTCTCGTTCATACTAAGTGCACAATGTAGTTTTTATTTAAATGCTTTGTCATTAACATAGGTAAAAATTAGAAGTAAAAAACTCCTGTTTACGGATATAAATAAAACAACAACAAAATACAAAGCCACACAGCTCTGCTCTTTGAAAAAAAGTCAAAATCTTCTGTGTGGTTGTTGTTGTTTTTCTTTCCTATCTTCTCGGGTACACTCGATCAGCGTTGCTGAGAAAAAATAAAATAAAGGGTGTCTCAATAAAAGTGCATATTGTTATTGCATTGTCAATTAGACATGTTCCGATTCAGAACATTTTTCAAAAATGCCACAAAATTTAAATTGTGCACGAAAACCGTTTTGCTTGCCTATATATTTTGTTGCCGTTTTTTCTCTCACTTTCTCCGAGACTATTTTTCGTTCAAGGTTGATTAATACAGGTTAACAGCTCTATTCTGCTTGTTAACTTAACAAGAAATTGTTAAGGAGCTCTTGTTAATATTATTGTTATCATGGTAGAATAAGAGAAGGTATATGCAATTCAGAGAGGCAGACTGCCATAACTGTCAAAACAAATTTGTCGGCTCATAGAAAATCTGAAAGCGATGAGAAAGCTTTGATTGGAAAAACATAAACAAGAAAGTGATTTGTATTAGTTTTGACAATTTTGGCTATGAGAAAGAGAGCACAGTGCAAAATGCATCTACCTTCTTTTATTCTACCATGATTGTTATGTAATGTAAATGTTCATATTCTAAAAAATCATTTACAATTTGAAAGCTCTAAAAAGCTTCAAAGTTCACCACGCGTGGTGAGAATGTGAAACTCACAGCATTCAGATGCCATCTGTTTTTCCGATGAAATTTTATTGTTTATTATATCAGCAAACAAAATGGAAAATAGAAAGAATTAAGTAATCTCAAGTTTTTTTTTATTTAAGACACAAATTTAAATTTTTTTTAAATAGCCAAACAAATTTTGAGTGAACCACGCAGGAGCAGCTCCTATTTTATATACAATTTTTGCCGGCAGCACGCTCATCTTTTGGCTAGCATATGTATATTATTATATTTGGATTTTTCATTTCGGTATTTAATTGTATTTAGAGTTGGATAGAAATAAAAAAATAAATAAAGAGATAGATTGAATGAATCATTTTCGTTTTGAAGACGTTTTAAATAGCGCCGTCGTTTAAGTTTTTATTTTCTTTGATCTTCTTCACTATCAAAACTTAAAACACGTAAAAATTCTTCCATTTTTCGCAGCCTTATTTATTAAAAAGATATATTTATTAAATATAATTCAATAATATATTATAATTTTTATTATTTTTATTATTTTCACAAGAATTCTGTAGCATAAGCACATAAATTTTAAGATTATGTTGTAGTTGTTAAGATACTTTGTGCAATTAACAAAATTGTAAAGAAAAGAGCTTTTAAATTTTCACCAGAATACGGAACATTAACAACTTGTTAATTTTAACTATTTTGTTAATGTAGCTAGTAGAATAGGGCTGTTACGCTATATTAATCAACCTTGTTTTCATTTTTACTGCTTTCTTTATAATGGATATTGCTCTGAAAAGTAGAATGCAAGACTGACTCAGACACTTTAACAGAGCTATGTACCATTGTTGTTGTTGTTGCTTTTTGAATTGAAAACATCATTAGGCGCGTTGAGCACTTTTTGGGAGGTGTTAAAGTTATGAATTCGCGTCAGCACTGTTAAAGTGTGCAATGCTAACGCGTGCAATGTTAACGTTAGCAATGCTACATATATCGTCACCACTGTCAATATCAACACGCCTGCATTTCTCATTTAACTACTAGGCATGCAGAAAACAGCAACGCTTTTGTTTTTCCATCTGTACCCGGATGGGTAGCAGATGACGGATGGGGGGACCCCCAGATAGGTCGCAGATTTGAACGCTCGTGTAAAAGAAATGGCGAAGGGCAAAAACTACAGGGAAAGCTCATACATTTGACCTGTTTAGTTGTCAATTCGGAAGAGATATGACCTATAATTGACAGTTTTTGTGTTTTTTGTATGATAAATCCCAGAAGGCAGGCAGATAGGGGATGTGTGCTTAGAAGGCTAATTCGGGAGGGATATAAACTATAAGCGATATACGTAGTTTTTCTGTTTTTTGTATGGGGACCCCCAGAGGTTCGCTGATAGGGAGTAAGTCTGCTCACAAGAAATGTTGAAGGGGATAAAATAATTGAACCAGCTCATATAATTGACATCCCTTGGGGTCAATTCGGGAGAGATATGAACTATAATTGCCGATTTTTGTGTTTCTTGTAGGGGGACCCCCAAAAGGATGGCATAAAGAGGTTAGGTGTGCTTATAAAAAATGTTGAAAGATCACCTCTGTGGGTCAATACGGCAAAACATTTTATTCATTCGAAAATTTTAAAAATAAATCAAAAAAATTTTCTAAAATACTCGAAAAAAAATTTACCAAAAATTTTACAATATGCCTATTATAGTAGGTATATATAAGTATAATTTTAAATAATTATAATTATAATAACTATAAATAATTATAAAAAATGATATTATAGGTATATAAGTTTAATTATACTAAGTGAAGACTTTAATATTAACTTTGATATGGTCGAATTTCGGCCACAGGCGATACTAGTTCAAATGAATGCAACAAATTTGGCAATAGTTAAGTGTAAAAATAAGCTTGATTGAACATTCAAAGAGGCATATTTCTTTTTTTATCTTTAAAAATTTTTTATAGTGGTCAATCAGTTCAAGCTTATTTCATAAATTCTAGCGTGGGCAATAAAATCCGCAATGAACTGGAAGCAAACGGATTCCGTGCTTCCAACACGATGAAGCCGTCAGTTTAATTGGAAATATTTCATTTACGCCTGATTTAGTGATAAGTAGGTACTCTGAAAACATCAAAGCATCAAGAAATTAATTCAAGTCTCCGTTAAAGTTTCTTCATTGCTTTGAAGAAATCAACTAAAATCGCCGTTAAAGTTTCTTCAACATTTCCAAAAAAAAAAAAAACCTTAAGCAAAATTTTAAAAACAAAATAGCACGCGCAGTTTTAATTCATTGTAAAGGTAACCAAGTGACCAAGTTTTATTCACATTTTATTTATTTTGTGAAATAAGCATAAAAAAGTGTATCACAAATGTTAATTGAAGTTATTAATTAATGATTAAGCTCACTAAATAAATCGAACAACTCAGGCATAAAATTAAATATTGATCAACATTTAATATTATTGACTATGTATGTGTAAAGTTTCTGTATACATTTGTGTGCATATGTGTGCATAAAATCTAATTAAAAACTAATTTCGAAATAATTAATAATAATTCTTAATATATAACATCTGCTTGTGGTAATTTAGTCGCTTTAAGCGACCGAAAATGTGCTTAACCTCTTCAGGTGAAATGGTCACATATGTGGCCAAAACTTTTTGTATTCAAATATTAACTGATTTGTTGTTATTTCATTCAAATATTGGCGCAATAGATAGAGAAAATATTTTCTCTCATAAGCTCTCCTTTAATTTCTCTGTTTACCTTTTTTGGTGGGTTTTTTAATTAAAGTTTTGCAAATATGTCGCGTAAGAAGGCTCCTCTGCTTGGTAAGTAAAAAAGTGCTAAAAAACGAAGAACCTCTTGTAAAAAAGTGAAAGAATAGTGAAATAGAAATCATACTGTATCTGTGTGTTGTGAATTTAAAAAAAAAAAAAAGAAAACTGTAAAAAAATTCAGTCTATAAAAGTTGTCCACATATGTGTACTGTGGGTGTTAATTTTTAAAAAAAAACAACATTTTCCCGTTACCACGTACGTGTACTTTGAATAATTTTGCAAATAAAAATAATGAAATTTGTATTCAGTTTTCTTCCACTTTTCTTAAACTAAATACTTCTCAAATTAAATTATAAAAATGTTTATTTCGAACCAAAACTATAGATATGACCAAGAAGCTCAGTGACAAAGAGATAGAAAACTTTTTAAATAATAGCGATGCTAAACTATCCGACGATGAAAATTATTGCTACGAAGCCGTTCTTCAGGAAGTGCAAGGTTCTTTGGAAGATGGTATTGATGAGCCATTTGAAGAAGGCGTCCAACTTCACCAGGAGCATAATACTTTCCAAGATTGTGTTGACGAAGAAATTGTTTCTGAAACCAATTCTCCTAATGTCGTATCAATTGAGGCAGCTTCTCAGTCACGAAATTTAAAATGGCTGAGAAAAGGGTAAAAATACAACAAATCTCAAATTATTAATTTTGATAGCGCTACATTATCATTGGTTTCCTCAGATTTCCAGTTCGTCCTGTTATTGACAATTTACTTGTTGTTCACGAGGAGGATACTCCAGCATCTATTTTAGATGCTTTTATGGAATACTTGGGAGTGCCTTTTTGGGAACATATCGCACTAGTTACGAATATGCAAGCCTTTCAGGAAAGAAATCACAACTCTCTTAATACGTCTGCAGAAGAGCTTCTGCATATGACGGGATGTCATGTACTGATGGGCTGCTTGCGTTATCCTCAGCTAAAAATGTTCTGGGCGAATGAGTTTCGAGTTCCTAAAATTGCAGATTGCATGTCCAGAAACCGTTTTTGCCATCTTCGACGGTTTCTGCGGTTTTCTGCAGATAATGACAATTGCAAGTCGGATCGACTTTGGAAAATTAGACCATTCCTTGAACCTATTTTAAAAAAATGTAAGACATTGCCCGTTCCATATCATACATCGCTTGATGAGCAGATGATCCCATTCTCAGGACGATGCGCATTTCGGCAGTATATGCCTGCAAAACCAAATCCACTTGGTCTGAAGAATTTCGTTCTTGCGGCCAGTGACGGTTTAGTCTTGAACTTCCATATATATACTGGTAAGGGATCAGTAAATGACTTTGAAATGAAACAGCTTGGGCTAGGAGGAGCTGTCGTTAAGCTCCTTACTAATGTCATATCGGGTGAAGGATGTGTATATACAGATAAGTTTTTTACAAGCTTAAAAAGTATTGAAGAACTGAGAAGAAATGATATTTACCAAACTGGAACAGTCATGAAAAATCGCATCGGACCTGTTATAAACAAATTTAAAGATGACAAACTTTTGAAGAGAGGAGAGTGGGATGAATGGGTACGAGAGGACGAACAAGTAACAGCAGTAAAATGGAAGGACAACAAAAGTGTGCTCCTTTTATCTTCGTTTATTGGAGCTCAACCTGAAGTTGAATGTCAGCGGTGGTCCAAAGAGCATTCTTCTTCAACCAGCCGTTGTCAGCATGTACAATAAGTATATGGGCGGAGTAGACCTCTGTGACCGTTACGTTTCATTGTATCGCTGTTATTTGCGTACTAGAAAGTGGACAATAAGAGCCTTTAATCATTTCGTGGATTTAATAATTGTAAACTGCTGGATAATGCATATCAGACAGCAGAATGCCCAAAAGGTGCCAAAAATGTCACTTATTGATTACAAAGTATATGTAGGAAATGCCTTGATAGGCTTTTCTAGCAAAGCGAAGGAAGCGCGTGCCTCAAAGCGTTCGAGTTCTAACGTAAGTTCACAGTTTGACCATGAGTGTGCTAAGCGCAGGAAAGTGACAACGCCGCTAATTATGGAGGAACGATTCGATGGTTTTGAGCATTTTCCAGAATTTGCTGAATCAAAAAATGCATCTAGATGTCGAAATTCAGGCTGCACTTCAAGAACTCGTACAATGTGCACAAAATGTAATTTGTACCTCTGCGTTAATGCCAACAATTGCTTTTTGAAATACCATAAAAAATCATAAAAATGTATACATAAATTCTACCCTGTTCCAATATCTGTCGAATTCGGAATTATAAAAAGGAGTTCCACTTTTTTAAAATAAGGAACAAAGAATTCAAAGAAAATTGTTCATCATCGTGAATATTGAAGAAGAGAACATATATTTTTTCCATAATATTTTTCCAAAATAATACAAAAGACAATGTCTTAGAAACGGAATCCGAAAATTCGAATACGACGGTTCTTAGAATAGAGTAGTTAAATAATTATTTACTACTACAAAGTTCCTATTTTATAGAGATGAGCGATATTTTCGTACCTGTGATTTAATCACCGTGATTGAAAAATCACTGGTAACTGTGGTGATCAAATACTTAAAAAAACAGTGAATAGTGATTTGGTTTTTTTATTTAGCTATTTATGCTGTTTGCAGTGATTCGTAACATAACCAGTGATTTCACGTTTGCGTTTTTTTGTCTCTGTCTTTCAAGCACACATTCAATGCGCAAAAGCAAGAGTTGGTAATGTTGTAATTTTGTTTCAGACCAAATATTTTCTCTTTCTTAATATTCTCATAAAATGACCAGGGTTGTCGCTGATTTAGAAATAGCACTACTAATTAAAGTCTGAAATTGCAAGGAAACGTAAAAAGAAAACATTAAATATACTACTTTTATCGAGCTGATTCCCTGATTCCCCAAAAGAACTATCCATATGGAACTCTTTCGACTCCTATGTTGCTCAATTTAAACCTAAAGGGACATCTACATCACGAGCAATAATTGAAGTGCAACGTTACTTGGAAGATGACGTTATTCCAAGGAAAGCGGATCCACTAGAATGGTGGAAGTGCAATAAATTTAAATACCAAAAGCTTTCATTAATAGCTCAGGAAAAACTCTGTGTCTTGGCTTCATCGGTGCCATGCGAAAGACTTTTTTCCAAAGCGGGGCAAGTACTGAATGAGCGTCGAACGCGTCTAAGTGATAAAAAAACTAAAATGTTATTATGTTTAAATGTAAATTATAATTATTCGCACTCCACTTTAATAAAATAAAATTTATTTATATCTTATGATGTCAATCTTTTATTGAAGTTTATTGGAGTTTACTCCATTTCCTAGATTTCATATATAGCCCGCGGTATATTATAATCGACTGAACAAATAAATAGCAAACCAAAACAGCATTCCAAAACCACGTTACGCAACGCGTTTTCTCGCTATAACTCGGTGGGTGGGATTAGACTAAGGGGAATGGCATATACAAATACATTATATGCTATATCTCAGTAAATATTAATGTTAGGATTATGATATTGGGAAAATGGATGCAGAGGAACTGTGCCAAACATACTGTTTCCAGTGGGTAGAATTGAAGCAGGGGGCGTGGCAACTATATTATTCGCTATAGCTCGGTAAATATTTATAATAAGATTATGATTTTTAAAACATGGATGCAGAGAGTTTGTCCAAATACCTTGAAAAGGTGGGCATGATTGAATCAGGAGGCATGGCAACTATATTATTCGCTTTAGCTCAGTTAATATTTATGAAGGGAGTATGATATTTGGAACATGGATGCAGAGGGTCTGTGCCAAACATCTTGCATAAAGTGGGCGGAATTGGACCAGGGGGCGTGGGAACTATATTATTCGCTATAACTCGGTAAATGTTGATGCTAGAATTAGGATATTTGAAACATTAATGCGGTAATTGATCTTAAGGAGTAAACTCAAGTCGCGCGTTGGAGCTGTTATGCACACGTTTTTTTAAAACTTTATTTTCGCTTTTTTTCACATTCCATATAACAATTGCACATATAAGTATTTCAATTTTATAAGAAAATTAAACTTTTTGAAGTTATTAACCCTCTCACTACCGAATTAATTTCTAAGCGAAGATTCGAATATTATTATTAAAGATTTTCTTCAAAATCATTTCTCTAGAATGGGCTGCGGAGATAGTTTTATGAATATTGAATAATCCACATAGTGCTTACACCTGATTTATTTGGTTTTCGATTTTGGGGTTTTTATGCGTAAAATATTTTTAGCTAATAAATATGTCAAATGATTTTAAAATTCTTATCATGATTTTCTGCCATACCGAAAATGCAATTTTTGTCATTTTACTTAAAAACAGCCAGGAAAAATATACGTTACAAACTCAAAAGCCAACAGATATCCTTTTATTTTGTCATTTAGAACTCATGCTATCCGTTTTATTGAAATTTTTGAAAATCGTTTAAAATTCTTTAAGCTAACTTCTTTAAAGCATGTGTCCTTTATAAGGGCCATGGGTAGTCATGAGGTGAAACGTTCGGCACGTTATCCTCTTTTTTTAAATCCTTACAAACGCTTGCATATAGTTGTATAAAAATACACATATTTATATTACCAAGATTTATTAAGTATTTTCAGTATTAACATAAGTAGCACAAATTTTCAAAACAATGTACATGGCATCACTTCATTGCTTATGGTTACATATTTGCATGTGTATTTGCTTAATTAAAAAATAACGTGATCACGGTCACCGTTTAAAAGAACGGTGATTTTAAAATCACGTTCACTAAGAACGACGTTCTTGAAAAATCATCGGATCGCTCATCTCTACTATTTTACCACATGTGATTCAATATTTTCTTCTTTCTTTTATAATTTATATATCTAGTTTCCTTTTTCAAATATTTTATGTAAATGAATTTCTATATTTTTCTTTTTTCATTAAAATAAAGTGCTTATATCTAAAAGCTGAAAAATTTTTGATTTTGTATGCATTATCACCCGTTGTCCACATATGCGCACATTTAAAAACTATTACTTATAAAAGGTATTTCTTTATTTTTTTTCAGAAATGTCTTAACTAGACCCTATTTAGTAAGAATAATGCCTATAAAGTTTTTTTTTAATTGTCTATCTTGGTGCGGGATTGAAGAGGTTAAAGTGGATGCGTGCTAAGATTTCCTGAAGATTGCGAACCTACAAACAGTTATTAGCATAACATCTACCCATATTATGCGCGTCATCACTTAACACACTTTATTGCTATAGCAAGCGAGAAAAGTATTGTCGTTGAAGCACATGCTAGCCAGTTTTTCAGTTCTGGTTCAAGTTCAGGCTTCAAGTTGAAGCCTGAAAATTTATCTTTCATTTGATATATAATATGGAATATGGAAATTATAATATGGAAAATAAAAAAAAATTGAATTTTTGGGAAGATTTCTAATTTATTTTATTAACATTTCCTCCTTCATTACAACCAAATGATTAAAAAACAGTCTGCCTTCATACCAGTAGTAATTCAAGAACTGTCTTTTTTCATAAAGCTACTAGTATATACAACATAGTGAGTGATATCATGGGAAATATCAATTGTCGCTTTTGTTTATGGACAGTTACTGGAAAGTCCAATATTCATGTACAGAAGTAGTTTTTTTTTACTTTCGTGACACAGTTGGTTATCAATAGGATTTTTTTTTTTTTAATTTGATGACTTTAGTTATACCAGACTCGATCCTCATAGCACAGACTACAGATCTTGCTGTTTTATTTTTTTGTTATTTATATTTTTATTTATAAATATTAAAAAGTTAAAATTTGTCGAAAAATTTTTCCCTTTCCGTACTCGCATCGAACCGCGTACAATTTGACTGCAAGTTGAACGTGCTACCATCTCACCATTGCCTCCCTCCCTTGCGTGAAAGCGAACAAAATACGAACAAACCTGAAAGCAAGCATAGTATAGATCCTCCAATTTATTCCATAGGATTGATGCCAAAATGAATTTATTGTTTATCCAAAATAATCATCAATCGATTATATAATTTATTTTGAATTTTTCTTAAAAAAAAACAAAAACTGCCTGTATGATCGTAAATATTTTTAATTTATAAAAGCACAAAATTTCAACCGCAGTTCGGACCACTGAACCTTCGCTTCGTGGTCAGAAGCTCCAAGGGCAGAGTTGATTTGACCGTGCCTACATAGTTACAAATGTTGGGGCGTTTTTCGTTACAAGATTTTCATCGTATTTTATGTTGCATTTGCGACGATATTTAATGCTAAATGATGCAGACATGTATATATATGGTATATAGAAGAAACTCCAACATTATCACAAAAATTCTGCTATTTCCCACACGGCACAAAATCCGAGTTCGATATTGAAAATTTAAAAATTTACTAATATCGATTCGAAAAAGAAACGTTTTTGGTGGACGTAACGGTTACTTCGTAAACGAAAGTTCGCTTATGTTTCGAAAAATTATTCGTTTACAATTCCAAAGCGATTAATTAATCAACACAAATGCGAAGATAATTATATTTTATACTTTTTTACTGTAAGGTGGATACTTTCGGATAACTTTTTTGGCACTTTCAGACTTATTTTTATTATTACTGACGCGACAACACTGGTATAAAATAACTTTCCATTTCTGATCGCCAATTAGGGAAAAATACGATATTTTTCTTCGATAAAAGTGCATTGCAAACGAACTTTCGCCTGGTGGGTTACATATGCATTGACAAGTGTTAATTTTTGGCACAATATTTTAGTAACATATCCTTCTTATGTTTTAGTTTCGACCAACATATCGTAGGTAATCTGACTGCTCAGTTGGTAATGGACGAACTTGTAAACAGTATTTTGTGTGTTACCGCAGCATGTGAATATTTTTTTATTTCGATATACTCGTAAATGTGAGTTGAAAATTACATTTGAATTATATGAAATATACGATATTTATATGGAAATTCACAGATCTAAGAATAAAACAAATTTTGCCACCTCATTTTGTATATCGAAAACGCAAACCAACGACTAGCAAAACACGAGAAGCAATATCATTTGGAAATAAAAAAGTATTGCTTCTCGTATCTTACTTCTCGTTGGTTTGCGTTTTCGATATACAAAATAAAGCAGTAAGATTCAAAGTTGCATTCGTTAATATTGCAGCATGTGCAGTTTCCAAATCATTCAATGCAATCAATCTGAATTTATCAAAACTCAATTTGAAAAATGCCTTAAAGTAGGCTAATGTTCTGAAAAAAACCTCAAATTTTTAGAACGTACTGATTCAAATTTTTAGAACGTACTGTACGTTCGGAACGTTTATTTAGTTTATTGAACGATAGACTCAATTCAATCATTAAAGAAAAACGACTCATTCCAGCAGTACATCGGTATGATTGTTGGAAGAATAAAGCAGGCCATAGGCATGAGCAGCATGTAGTGTCTAGTGTAGAGAAAAACGGGGAAAGCACAAATGTAGAAGATCAGCAAAATTTGGCTTAATTGCAAGACTTACTTCAACTGGAACATCAGAATTTTTTCGGCATGTAAGTCACTCAGATCCAGACCCTTGCCCTTGGCAATAACATCGGGATGTTTTTTGCACAATAGCCAGCCAACGTGAGAGAAGAAGAAACCGCGTGTAGCATTGTGAGGATCGGCATCAGTTTCGGAGAATTTATGGTGTACACGATGATCACGAGCCCAGTGATTGGCAGCATCTTGGAATGCGATCGTATTGAAGATGACCAAAATCAAACGCAACGGCCATTTAGCTTTGTATGAGCGATGAGCCCATAAACGATGTGCACCAGCGGTAATACCCAGAACACCAATAGCATAGAGAAGAATGGCTGAAAAGAAAAGAAAGCGAAAATATAAAATTAGATATTGTCGAGTGAAAATGAAAATGAGTAAAAGTAGAGAATAAAATGTGACCCATCTTATAAAATTTTTTAAAAGAACCCATAGTTTAGTGACTGTAAGTTTTGAAAAATTAAAATCAAAGTTAAAAAAACTGTTGATTTAGCATAAGTATGAGCTGCTGAAATAAATATTTGTACGTGGCCCAGTGGTTAGAACAGCCGACTATGTATGCAAACGTACTGTGTTCAATCCTCAGTGGAGGCAAAAATATATAAAAAATTTAAAAAGCCATTTTCTCGTTTTTATACAACCAGTGCGGCGAATTGCTGTGTTGTTGCTTTCATAAGAACCATTTTGTTACATTGGTTTTATACCCCATCTAGCTCGCCGTATTGTTGTATACGCGGCTATAAAAGTTTCAGTTCAAAAACAATACCGTTATTTGTCATCACCTCATTTTGACAATAAATGCCCACTTTTGATAACTCTGTTAGTTTTATTTATACTACCTGTAATTATTGTATCATCCCTGCAAACATTTTCTGAGTGCCTCAGAAAGATTATTTTGTATACATGTTTTATGAGTACGCAATTGAAAGAACTCATGAAGGTGTCTTTGATGTGATTGTTAAATGCTTGCTCAAAAAAAAAAAAAACTGAAAGAGTCATAATTATGTCTACTTTATAGGGACTCATTAAAAGCACTCTCAAAAGAGTCTTTAATATGCATCTAATAAAGCATCTTAATTTTGAGTCCAAAATGAGACATAAAACATTCATTATTATGAATCATATTTTGGAGCCGACAATCTACGAAAATTCACTTTTTAAGCACTTTATGACGATAACTGTTTTTAAAGAGTATATTAAGAGTCATAATGTTTGCTGCGATATTATAACATCTAATATATTTTTTTATTCTTTCTCACAAGCATAAGCGTTTGACTTCCCAGCAAAAATTATGACTCTTAAAATACTCTTTTAACACTCATATAAATGAGTTTTTTATAAGAAAATTTTCATAGTTTGTGGGCTCATAATAATCATAATAATGACTGTTTTATGTCTCTTTATGGACTCAAAGTCAAGAAGCTTTTAAGACTCAACACCCATTTAACAATTATATTAAAGACTCTCTCAAGAGTGCTTTTAATGAGTACTCATAAAGCAGGCATAAGAATGACTCTTTCAGGATTTTTTTTTTTTTTGAGCAATCATTTATCAATCACATCAAAGACTCCTTCATGAGCCCCTTTACTGCGTACTCATAAATTACACATAAAAAATACACCTTTTAATCATTTTTTTGAGGCACTCAGAAAATGTTTGCAGGGTTGCCGTCGCTCAAACAATTCGTCTAAGCAGTAATGTGTGTGCCGCTTGTGTTGCTCACTAAAAACAAATTGCATTTCAATCGGAACTGTTTGAACAGGCTTAAATCGTATAGAAGGAAGGATTGGAACTATGTTTTAGAGGGAATATGTCATAGTTACATGAACTATGCAGGTCCGAAACAGAGAACTGCAAAACTCACTTTTTGCTTGATTAAATCATTCACTGGAATCCTTACTTAACTCAACTCATTCAACAAAGTTCAGCGTTGAATAAAATCAGTGCACTACGGGCGAACGCGTCTTTTGTGTCAGCTTGAGTTTGAGTTCGTCTGATCGAACTCACATGTTTGCGTGAACGAGTGTTGGCGTTGAATAAAATAAAATGATGCTGCTGAAGGCATCGTTTGTGTGAGCTGATTGACGGATTGAATTCACATGTTTGAGTATTTGCGTTGCAGTGTATACGGATATGTGTTTCGTAAATGAGAACTCAAAGAAATAGTTAAATTTAGTTGTTTGCAGTCAATCGTTATAAAAACTTCACCCTTCTTATTCTTCTCTTTTTCTCTTTTTATCTCTGTCTGCACACGAACAAACTCATACGTGTTGATTTTTCCTTTTTGCGTTTCATTCTTGATGAAAATAATCGTTGATGAGCCCAACGAACAAGCATGAAATATGTATCCGTAGACGTCCGTTGATTAAAATCACTGAGCCAACACGAAGCACATGGTTTGATTGAATTTAACTCAACAGCGAGTGTATGCATTCGAGCAAGTCTGATCGATTGAACGCACAGGCATGATTTTTACAGTGTTGATTACGTATGATTTTACGTAATATTTTTATGTGAGTTTTGCAGTTCTTTGGTCCGAAACGATCCAACTCTAGTTTCGGTTGGATACTAAATAGATAATTTCTGTATCATGTAAATATACGAAGTAACAATCTATACTATTAATAAATCTGTAGCCACTTTTTATGTTCACTCATCACGTTTAAACGACAACTCAGATTTTTATAAAATTTTGTACACATATTTATAGGTCAGCAGAGAGTGCAATAGGATACTTTATTTTAACCCATTAACAACCAATGTTACTATATGGAAACATATGCGTCTCGAATTTTCATTAAATACTGCATAATATTTCAAAAGTTTTAGTGCCAGTTTTTTAAAAAAAGTAAAATAAGCATGCAATAATAACTTATTTCTGCTCAATGGCATACATAGTTTTCACCAAAATGTTGCTTCAAGTCTAAAAATGTCTGTTTTTTATGGTTTTCTTTCGGCCCTAATGGATTAAATTGCACTTCGGTTAAACGAGAACAAAATCAATAAACGCTTTTAAATTTCCTTCAATTTGATACCAAAATCATGTATGTAGTTTGAAAACTGTGAAAAATTTTAGTACCAGATCTTTTTAGTATTAATTATAAGCTGAGAATGAGAGAAAAACGACTTGAAATTCACACTTTTAGCTTTGAAGGCAAATATTTCAGTCAGTTTGCAATGGATTTCAATAATGTTTTTTGAAAAATGTTGTTTGTTAAAATATCCTTCAAACATAAGTTGAAATTTTTACAAAACCAAAGTATTAATATTTTTAAAAATTTTTTTAAAAAATGTTCCTAAATTTTTAGTTTAAGCCAAAAAATTGGATAAAAGTTGTTTTTGTTGTAAAAAAAATTAAATCCAAAATTTAGGTTTTCGATTTCCTATCAGATGATATAACAATCTTAAGGTTAATAATTTGTAGTATTACTTAAACAATAAAAAATCGTTTAGGTAGCGAAAAATCAAGCCTACCCACTATCAATTTTTGAATGAAAACTTTTTGAAAACCCGGCGAAGCGGCGGGTTTAAGCTAGTAAAGCAATAAGCCATTAGAAGCACAAGAAAGCACTTAATGATATCATACTTATGGCAATAAAAATATATCAATGCATAGTTTTAGGCGGTAAATTGTTTCTAATGCTTTTACGTTTCATAGCATGATGTTTCATGGCATCATAATAAAAATTTATAGCATAGTTTTAGGCAGCACAAAAGAAATCTTGTTTTTTCATTTAAAACTGTTTTAGCGATTTTTACATTATATATACGATATTTTAGAAAAAATACAAACTTCTCGCACAACTGCAGAGCAAGGACTTTGCATTGTTAACTCTTTTATGAAAATCGCACACACAGCATAAATTTGATGGCCGTGATGGAAAAATGCCCCTTTGTAATAATAATATAGAATATTGTAAAGAAAAAGATTAAAAACTGTGCGGAAATATTTTCTACTTGAATAAAGAATACTTCGAAAAATAGTAACTCATAAGTTTTTGTATATATTTGTTTCAAACACATTTACAAATAAATCCCTAATGAAACGGTTATAAAGAGAATTTATGAAGTTTTGCGTCAATAAGTCAAAAACATTTACAGCAACTAAGTTATACGTAGCAATTAGTTGTATCATCATCATCATCATTATCTACTTTCGGGCTGCAGAGCAAACAGTCCCTAATTGCCAATTAATTTCAGCAACAACGTTTACAATAACCACATCCGGTTCGGAAACAAGCCATTTTATTCCATGGTGCTCACAGTGTTGCATCTAGTGTATGTATGCTAGCTAGACAAAATTTACTCTTTCGTTTGAAAGAAAGTAACGCTAAAGTTTTACAACAAATATTTTTAAAGTCAGGAAACTAATAGTTACTTTATTTTCTGTAGACAGTTGAAGTGAAAGCAGTGGTTTTATTCAACTTAAAATTGCTGCAAAGTTGTTATTGAGTGCACGTGGAGAAAATTTTAATTTTTTTATTTGTGAAAGATTCAAAAACTTTTTTATTGGATTTTAAAGTTAAGAATAACATGTCTCACATAATAACAAAATTTTTCTTTCTTAGGTATTACAATGGAAAATCTCGAACAGTTTGTTTTATGATGTGGCCCGATGGACGTTATCCAACATCTATATCCGACTATGTGTAAGGAACTACTTCTTCATCAGCTCTAGTTTTTTAAGAAATAATTTATTTACAACATTTTTTAAACCCTTAGCTACAACATCATAATACTTGTGCTCACCTATGGTATACCGATGATAGTGATGCTTATATGTTACACTCTAATGGGACGTGTACTCTGGGGTAGTCGTTCAATTGGTGAAAATACTGATCGTCAAATGGAGTCTATGAGGTCAAAGCGAAAAGTGGTGCGCATGTTTATAGCGATCGTATCAATCTTTGCCATATGCTGGCTACCCTATCACATGTTCTTCATTTACTCATATCACAACAATCAGGTGACATCGACAAAGTATGTGCAGCATATGTATTTAGGTTTCTACTGGCTAGCCATGTCCAATGCCATGGTCAATCCTCTAATATACTATTGGATGAATAAACGGTAAGCATGCTTTATGAACAACATCTTCATGTTTTAGTTGCTTACTAAACTCTTTACTCCAGATTTCGTTTGTACTTCCAAAAAATTATCTATTGTCACTTTTTCCATAATAAGCAGCTGAAAAGTGATTCACCTACATTCCAAATGCACAAAAGTTATTCACGGAAACTAACCAAAGGTATAATCTGCCAAAAACGGAAAAACTTTACACTTCACTTTCTAAGCGGTATGGTATTCTTGTGTCATTTCAGGCGGTTCGAAAAGTTTATGGAAGCGTAGCACTATGGAAACCCAGATTCAGCTGGCACCAAATTCAATACACGAACGAAAACCTTCGAGCTTAAGTGGAAGTCAAAGAAGAATGAGAGTTGACTCTATTCTAGAAAGAACGAATGAAGCCGGCTCGCCGATTTGTCTATCAATAAGCACCGGTTCCGAACGTCACAAAGTTCGAATCAAATATATCACCTGTGATGAGGACAATAATCCGGTGACATCTAAAACAACAAGGCATGAATTGTGATGATCTTGTAGAATAAGAGAAAGTTCTAATTATAATTAAATTAAAAATTAAGAGCAAATTTTGTACTTGTATATAAGATTGGGAACATATGTTGTGTCCTAGACGCGCGTCTGCCTTGAAAAAGTAAGTTAGGAGTAAAAAACTACACGCTGTTTAGTCAACAATTTAGTCAACAATATCGAATCTTTTTTAGCAACTAAATTAAAAGAGATTAAATCATAGCTTGTTTTAAGGGGAGGTTAAGGTTTGTTTCGTCTAAAAAATACCTTTTTTTTTGGAGTTGTTTTAGAAAAAATTATTACTGCAGGTTTATTTTATATATTATAACATAAAATTTCAACATTTGAAGAATATTTAAAAAAAATTTTGTTCAAAAATAGAGAGAAATAACGGATTTATTGTAGATCTCCGCAGGCGCCTCGAAAAAATTTTTCGTACGGTGACCAGCATACAGCATCACTGGATCATCAGAAAACAAAATAATCAATATGCTTTCTTTAGTTTCATACTTTATCTCTCCAGTCTCGTTGAGTTTTTTTTCATTTTTAAATTTTTCAATTTTTGGCACCATTTTGAAGCCAAAATGACGATTTTTGACGAAAAAATCGACCTATTTGTTATTGTGAAATTTTTAGTAATAAAAATATTTGAAAAAACTCGACGTAAGAGTAGAGAGCTATCTACATGTAGAATATGTGTACAAGACTTAAAAACGATTGGTTCAGTAGTTTTTTCTGTAGGCTGGTCAACGACTTTAAAAATTACATGTTTAGGAAAATTGATTTAAAGTTTTGTAGACTGAAAAAAGAAAATATCTTGAAAAAAACTGGATTTCCTTATAAAATACGTACATGTCATCATCGATGCCGGGTCCATACAGTACATCACTATCATCCATGTTATCTAAGGCATCTTTTTGCTCCTGTCTACGTAAAACTCTGCCTTCTTTGGTCTCTCGACGTAACTAGAGAGCTATCTACATGTAGAATATGTGTACAAGACTTCAAAACGATCGGTCAATAGTTTTTTCTGTAGGCAGGTCACCGACTTTAAAAATTACATGTTTAGGAAAATCGATTTAAAGTTTTGTAGACTGAAAAAAGAAAATATCTTGAAAAAAAACTGAATTTTCTTATAAGATACGTATATGTCATCATCGATGCCGGGTTCACACACTACATCACTATCATCCACGTTATCTAAGGCATCTTTTTGCTCCTGTCTACATAAAACTCTGCCTTCTTTGGTCTCGCGAGCAGCTTGCTCGTCCGCTCTGCTGATCCACAAAGAGTCTGTCGCGCGCGCCCATTCATGCGCAGCACTTGGTCCTGAAGTGATGCCCAAATCTTGCATGAATGTCAGTAGAGCAGTAGAGCCTTCGTTAAAAACGATAGTTGCGGTACCACTCACTGATTTGGAACTAATTTTTCATATGAGTTGGTTGTAGCTTTCGTTGTTGTTCTGCGTGAAACCACCCAGACAACGTTTCAGCAGCGTGTCTTTGCTTAAATCTTCAAATATTGTCTTTATTGCGTCTAAAACATCAGCTGAAAGTGGAAAGTAACTGTGCAGCTTCAGCTTTCTTCCACTTGCACCACGGTTCATCGCATTTTTCATGCTGGGGATTTTGATCAGTCGAAGAATAATGATAAAAAGTCGCCCATATAACGTTCCATATTTTGTCTACAGAATCGTGATTTCTTCGAGTTGCTAGCCCATAACACACTCTTAATTTTTCGATCATGTTGCCAGTTAGTTTGCCTTTACTGGAAAGAGTTTGTCTCTTCAGTTTTTTCCCGGTTTCCGTTTTTGCATCAACCACGTGCGATTTCACTAAGTCACGCAGACATTTGCCCATTCTTTTTTGGACATGTCCAATACACTCTTTCTTGTTTATTATGAAGTTATCACCGTAAGGTTTCGTATTGACTACTCAGGTGTAGGTTTTGGAATTGCCATCACCAATATAATTACGGTATTTTACTTTTAAAAACTCTATCGAACGTTGAAACATTTTCACGATAGCGCTCACTCCCATATTACCGGATGGCTCACTGTGATTTGATTCACATTGTCCTTTATTCACTTGCTCCTCGTGTCACTCTTTTTATTCTGAAGGCCCTAGTTTTTTGTTCCAAGTTTCACATAAGTTACAGTACGAACTGCTGAGAAAAATATCAACAACTTTGCCGGTCCAATAGCCGATCAATGACACCAAAGAGCAAATTAAATCCTCTTGTTTTTCCACGTGCCGTCACCGGATACTGTAATTTCCTCTGTGTCTTCAAGATTATTTTGTTTACAAGTCTCTTCCGTTTCTTCTTTGATGGCAGAAACAAAATATTTATTCAGTAGAAAAAACTAGAAGAAAGTCTATAATTCGATAATGTTTTTTAAGATCATCCTCGATTTCAAGCGAAGCATTCAATATGATTTTTTCGCGGATGCACTAGGCGCTCTTACTTTCGTTTTTCGATCCTGCAGCATTACTCTTTTTCTTGGTCGGCTTATTCTTGGGCCACCCTGTGTACGTCCTTCTCTGCAAGTTGGTTTCGGTATTTTTTCGATGATAAATACAAAATCACTAAGCAAAAACAAAACGGAGCACGAGTTAACGAAATCGGAGCAAAACTGAAATGACGCACATATCTGCTCTCCTAAGCGTTCAATTTTAGACTGAAATATATATTCTACATCGAAGAATATAATGTACGTTACACATTTTATTTACATTAAGATATTAAGACGAAAAGAGGGGATAAAAGTAATACAATAGAGACCGAAACAGTTACCGCTCGCCGCTCAGCGCAGGTAGCTAAAAAGCGCGTAAAACTAAGTTAGAGGTACGGCCATTCAACGTTAGTTTTGCTCCGAATGACCTAAAAATTTAATACAATATTTTAAAGATGTTGTACTTTCAGAAATAAAAAAATATGGAAAAAAAAGTTGTCAAACCTTACCTCCCCCTTAATGAAACTATCAACCAGAGACATAAAAAGAGTAGACTTGCAAAAATTTAACTTAACAGAATTGTAACGTTCAAGCAAAAGTAAAACATGCTTCGTTCTTTAGCACGGAACGAGGAACGGAGCATGTTTCTCTTCTCATTGATCGTGACAATTCCGTTAATTTAAAATTTTGAAGGTTTTCACTTTTCATATTTTTGATATCCACAATCTTACTTCATCTGATTATCACTATTTTGAATATCTCGAAACTTTTTCCAAATCCAATCTTTATTTAAAAGCTTAGATACTGTGAATGGAAAACATTAAGTAATTTTGTCAAAGCTTGGTTAAAAAATTTTGTATGACGGCTAAGAAACTTGAATAATTCAATAAATAAATAATGCAATATATACAAGGAACAACAAAGCTTAGGTAATTTTGAAGTTTTTATGAAATATAAGTCGAGGCAAAATTACCTAACTTAAATTAGACAAACTTATTTGTATGTTCAGTTTAAATGAAAATTATAAATTTACCTAAGAAAAAATAAAAAAATTTTCATAACAAATTTTGAAATCTAAATTGATAAAGAATATAAGAAGCTAAGCAAAGTTATTTTGTAATATATACACGATTCTTAGGTAATTTTACATACGTTTTCTTTTTCTGTGTGTAATGAAATTGTTTCAAGAATTTAAAATTTTTTAAAAGATTTGTAACTTATTGTAACTTATTTGTAAATGTTTAGCGAATGAATAGTTTAAAACATAGTGCGTAGAGCAATCAAAATTCGCTCTCGCTCTTTCGAGTTATCATTTATAAAAACAAAAGCAATGAATAATCTTTTCAGAGCAATTCGTTGAACGCTACGCTCTCGCATAAACTCCTCAAACGCTTGTACTGGTTATTCGTCCGTGTACAAAGAGCGCTCATCGTTGTGAGAACATCATCACTGTTTTTTAATACCTCGATTTCTGCAAATGATGTGCTCTTTATATGAGCTAAAAATCATCCAAATTCATCAATGATAAGTATTTTGAGACTTATTATTTTGATATTTGCTTATTAAGAAGCAATATAGCTAAAAATTAACCATTTTTTGTAGGTTTCTAAGGGGGGAGGGGGGTAGGGAATTTTGAGACACACAAGTAGAGGAGTCTATTACTCCCCCATTTTCCACATATTTAGGGGGACGTCGAAACACGTCCACTGCAAGGCTAATTGTAAGTCAAACACGTGTTTCGGCCTCTCCCTAAAAATATGGTGAATGGAAGCAAATATATCCCCTTATTTGTGTGTCTCAAAAATGCTTCCTCCTATAGTAACCTCCAAAAAATGGTTAGATTTCACCTATTTTGCTTCCCCTTCGAGATATGAAACAACATAAAATCGAAAGATATCGAAAAATCCTCGAAAAATCCTCGAAGGGGAAGCAAATAGGTAAAAAGCATTTCAATAAAGGGTCTATCATCCCCCCTTTTTGCACATTTTTAGGGGGGGCATAGAAACACGTGTTTAACTGTCCACTGTAAATCAAACACATGTTCGGATTCGGATTCAGCGATCCATTTTTACCTAGTGTGAATTCGTAAAAAAGCAGAAAACAAGCACACTCCAATAGAAACGAATGATAACAAAATGATGACAAGAAATGAGAACTCACTCAGTTCTCACTGTATATAACTATCATTGAAAAGAGTGCATCATTTTCAAATATTCTGAGTAAGGAGAAAAAAAAAGCGAGCTCACATATCAGCTTATGCTCTGCAAAATCGCATGCTGTGAACAGCAACGAAAGAGGAATGCAAATAAGCGATTCGCTTGCTCAATCGGAGATTAACGATTTCCAATGAAAGAAACAAAACGAAATGCACTGAGTTGAGTTGTACTGAGCTGAGTTAGGGATATTTTACTCCTCAATGATAAGTATTTACGAGCTCTGTTTTAAAATATACAACTTCTTCTCCTAATCTTTCTCAAGTGCTTAAACGAATAACAGTTTTAAAAGTTGAGCTCGAAATGTTACGTCACAGTATATAAAATAAATTAAAATTCCATGAAAAAGAAACCACCAGAGCAATAAAGCTCATGTTATGATGTTCCAATATTCGATATACTTGCGCTCTTTTAAAATTGTCTGATTCAATTGTAAAAATAATTTATTTTATCTCTGTACAATATGTAAGATATTAAGAAGAATTTTTTTTTAAACTATAATTGTAAAAACTTGTATTTCATGTATGATAAGAAAAATTGTAAATAAAATAAAAAATTCAGTAATCGTAACATTGTTGTTTGATTTGCAACGTAATTTGTAATGTAATTGTCGTTACAAGATTCTTCTGAGAAAATATATTCAATGTAATGTCTGTTATTGTATTATTATTATTTATCCGTCAGCTCTCTACAGACAATGGCAAACCTCAGAGAGTAAAAACTGCCATGAAAAGCTTCTTGAGAACATTAGACGTTCGGAGTCGGCATAAAACTTAGGTGTAGGTTCAGTTCTCAATCATTTGTGTTCAAACATTTTCACAACACGCACAACACAATTGATCATAAGAAGCTCGGTCAAAGTACTTTCAAGGGCTGAAATGGCTATTTCGGTTTTTTTTTTCTTTTTCATCCATATAACAGATTGTTCAATAAGTTTCTAGAATAGAAATAAAAAATCTCATTTTGTGGCTTGAAATGCTTTTTATTATTCAGTATATTCTACCAGAAATTCCATACACTTGTTCGTTACAATGGTCCTCTAATTTATGGATCCCATCGCTGTAGTGGCCTTTCGGAAGGTCTCCAAAATACTCTTCTGTCATTGCTCTCTTCGTTTGATAAAAATCGTATTCGACGCATACATTTTTTTGAGATGTGCAAACAGTCAGAAGTCAGAGGTAACTAGATCTGGCGAACAAGTTCGATGTTCCCAAAATTCGAACTTTTATTAACTGATTTGGGCGATGGTTTTTTAACTTTTGTGAGCAGGTGCGTTATTCTGTTACAAAATTACTATTTTCTTCTGCAACCCGGGTCTTTTTCACGAATCTTTCCATCGTACCAATCCAAAAGCTTGCAATAATATTCAGAATTAATTGTTTTTCCATTTTGGAGATAATCCACCAACAAGATCCCTTTTGCATTTCAAAAACTGTTGCCATAACCTTATTTGTAGATTTTTGAACACGAACTCGCTAAGGAGCCGAAGTACCAGACTCACACCACACTTAAGCTTTTTGTTTTGATTCAGAATCATGGTGGTAAGTCTATGTGCGGAAAATGTTTTTGTTTCATATTTAGCAAATGTGGTACACACCTTTTTGAAACCAAAAATTTCTCTTAAAATATGGCTTACATTGCCTAATAATATGTCTACGGCTTCTACTAAATCTCTTTCAATCAATCGATGATCTGCCAAAACCATATCCTGTATTTTTACTATGATTTCTGGTGTTAATGCGCTTTTTGGTTTGTTGATGCACTGTTGTTCACTGTTGCAAGTGAAGGTGAAGAGTCGTTATATACTAGAAATAATTGTTCATGAATTTTTTATATAATTTTATATCATGAAAGGTTTTTTATTGTTCATGAATGGTTGTAAACCTTTCAAAAATAAAAATTCACTGCACAATACTTGAACTTTTCCATATTAAAAAAAAGGGATAGGTTTACTTTGAACTTAACACGTGTTCATAAGAAAGTAGTAGTAGTAGTAGTAGTAGAAAAATAAAATGGCGGACGCACTACCGCCATCTATGTGTAATTCTAGAAACTTATTGAACAACCTGCTACTTATTACCAAATTTCTTATAACCAAATTTAATAAATTTTTGAAAATATACAACCTATATTTAATTTAATTTCATTCACTGTATTATTTTTATCAACATATAAATATGCGAATTCAAAACAGTTCTGTACCATTTTCTTCCGTGTTACTCAACCGATTTTTATGTTTTTTATTTTTTAAATGAATCTGAGTAGGGAGAAGCACCGACGAATTTTTAAAGAAAAGTGCTAGCTGGAATACCCTTGGGGGTTGCTTGGGGGTAGTATGACTTTCAGGATGTTTCTCAACCGGTTTTGATGATTTTTTTTTTTTTTAATGAATCAGAGTAGGTAGAAGCAACAAAGAGTTTTTAAATAAGAATGCTAGCTGGAATACCCGGTTTCGCTCGGAGGTGGTATGGCGAAAAGGTCGAATTTCGACCACTGGTGTACTCTAGTATTAAAAATAATGTTAACAAAAGATAGAAATCTGCCAATGTGACAGCCATGAACATCACCTTTACTTACTTACTTAGGTGGCGCCTACAACCATAAGTCGGTTTTCGCCTGGTGTAAGAAATCGCGCCAGCCATTTTCGTTTTGCGCTTGCTGGCGCCACTTGGAAGCTCCAAGTTTCGTCAGGTTGTACTCTACTTGTTCCTTCCAACGAAGGAACCGCTGGGTACCGAATCGAATATTTTCTTCGCTCGAGCGTCGTCTTCCATCCGCTCAACATGACCTAGCCAGTGAAGCCGCTCAATTTTTATGCTCTTTACTATGTCGATGTCGGCGTATAGCTCATACAGCTCATCGTTCCATCGTATTCGGTACTCGCCATTGACGCAGATTGGTCCGTTGATTTTACGAAGCATCTTTCTCTTGAACGCTCCCAAAGTCTTTTCATCTGAGCTGCTCAACGTCCGTGCTGCATATAACAGGGCGGGCATGATTAGTGACTTATAGAGCGTAACTTTTGTTCGTCCAGAGAGGGCTTTGCTTCTGAATTTCCTACTGAGCCCACAGTAACACCAGTTGGCAACAGGTATCCTTCGTTTTATCTCTCTACTGATATCGTTGGTGGAGTTAATGCTGGATCCAAGGCAGACGAAGTCCTTCACAACTTCGAAGGAGATGTTGTTAACAGTGACGTGGATGCCAATACGCTGGGACTGTTTTTTTGTTGACACCAGATATTTTGTCTTATCTGCATTTACTGCAAGACCCATGTGACTCGATTCGACTTTTCTAATTTGACTTAGTTAATGCTGCACTGACTTAGCGTGTGTTATGGCCAATAATATCAATATCGTCAGCATACGCTAGCAGCATAAACTCTTATAGAATATTGTGCCGCTTTGTCTCAGATCAGCAGCTCGAATGATCTTCTCCACAATTAGATTAAAAAAGTCGCACCTTTAAAGTATCACCTTGTCTGAAATCTCGTTTGGTAACAAATGGTGGGGAGAGGTGCTTCCCGATTTCAACTGCGCTGCTGTTGTTGCTCAGCTTCATCCTGCATAGACGGATTCATTTTGCAGGTATACCAAATTCAGACATGGTGGAGTATAGGTGATTTCTTATTGGACTGTCGAAGGCGGCTTTGTAGTCGAAAAAAATATGGTGGCTGTCGATTTGTTTTTCTAGGGTCTTTTCCAAAATTTGTCGTAGCGTGAATATCTGGTCGGCCTAACCACACTGATAAGACCCAATCAGTTGGTTTACGATGGGCTTCAGTCTTTCACATAATACGCTCGACAGGACCTTATAGGCGATATTTAAGAGGCTTATCCCACGGTAGCTGGCGCAAATATCAAATGGCATCGCCTTTCTTGTGGATTGGGCAGAGTACACTGAGGTTCCAATCGTTTGGAATGCATTCCTCCAACCATATTCTGCATAGAAGCTCGTGAATGCATTTAAATAGAGCTTCACCTTCGTTCTTAAACAGCTCAGCGGGTAGGCCATCGGCTCCCGCGGCTTTGTTGTCCTTAAGCCGTGTTATGGCTGTCAAGACTTAATTACAGTCGGGCAGTGGAACTTCAACGCTATTATCCATAATTGGGGTTTCCGGAATATCATCTCTATTGGCGGGATTATTGTCATCAACGCCATTCAGAAGACTAGAGAAGTGTTCCCTCCATAAAGTCAGTGTACTCTGAATATCTGTCACTAGATTGCTGTTTTCATCCTTGCAGGAAGAGGCCCTGGTCTTAAAGCTATCGGTCAGGCGTCTTATTTTTTGGAAAAATTTTCGACCTCGTTCCTGTCCTAGTTCATTTTTTTTCGTCTGAAAAAAGTCTCTCGTCCCTCCTCTTCTCTTTGTATCGCTCCTTAGAAGCACGCGTTACAACCGACTGCAGAGTGGCTTTGTAGGCGAAGTTTTTCTCTGCAGTGGCGGCACGACGCTCTTGGTCGTGCCACTGGTTTCGGTGGGGACGGTGGTAGCCAATAACCTCTTCGGCAGCCGTACGCATAGTGTGAGAGATGTGTGCAAACTGCACACATATATCGTCGATCGGTGGAGTGCTTTCTTGAAGCAGGAGTGAGAGTCGAGGGGCGAAGGCTTTGGCTGTCCGTTTTGACTGCATCTTGTCGACGTCTAGCTTTCTCTGTATAGGGTTGCGCGCATTCTTTGCAGCGCACAGACGTGTACGGATCTTGGCTGCGACAAGATAATGATCCAAGTCTATGTTAGCACCACGGATCGTGCGTACATCTAATACACTGAAAGAGTGCCTTCAGTCAATCAAATCGTGATCAATTTGGTTACGCGTTTTTTGATCAGAGGACAACCAGGTGGCATTATGAATAATGAGATGCTTGAATGTAGTGCTACTTATGACCATGTTTTGTGTTGCGGCGAAGTCAACCAGCGGCATACTGTTATCGGATGTGTTGTTGTGGAGGTTGAACTTCCGACTGTTGGACCAAAGACGTGTTCCTTGCCCACCTTAGCGTTGAAGTCACCAAGCACAATTTTTGTGTCGTGATGGGGGCAGCGCTCGTAAGCGTCTTCAAGGCACTCGTAGAAAGTATTTTTAATCTCATCGTTCTTGTCCTCTGTTAAAGCATGTGCACATATTAGGCTTATATGAAGGAATTTAGCCTAGATGTGGATTATGGCAAGTCGTTCGTTCACAGGAGTGAATTGCAGGACGTGATGGCAATAAATCCGCACCCAAACTCGTGCTTCTCCGCATGGCTGCTGTAGTAGATATCACAGGATGCTTGGCGAGAGCTACCCTGTTCCTTCCATCGCATTTCTTGGATTGCAGTGATATCAGCTTTGTATCTTTCCAAGATATCAATCAGTTAGATATAGACACCTTCCTAATTAAGAGTTCGGACATTCCAGGTGCATATCCGTAAATCATTATCAGATTTTCGTTTGCGGTGGTAGTCATCAGATTTGGGGATCATATTTCTTATGTAACTTTTCATTGAAATGGTTTTTTTATGTGGTGGTCTTTGAACCCGACGCTCAACCTATTTGAGGCCAAATGAACCGCCGCTCAAATTAGCCGTCAATCTGACGGATGCCAGTTTGCCGTTGCCCAGGGAACACCACGTGGAGGTTTGAGTCGACTTGGGGCCTCGCCAGGTTGAGGCAGTCAGACCATGTTGCCATGTGAAGGTTCGCCCCCCTGTTACATTTCCCATTTCTATTAGTGCAGACGCAAAAAGTGTTTCAAACCAGGGACTCAAACCATACATTGGTAAATTTAGTTCTTTTTGCTCTCGTTCGTTTTGTTCCTACTCTCTGCAAAATCAATTAAACTAAGAGAACGAGAAACACTGAACACGTTCACATAGTTCTAGAGAGGGAATCGTTGAATTGAACTAGTTTGTTCATAAACTACCCAAGCTTAATGTTTCTAGTCGTAGTGCGTTTTAACTTTTTCACCCTGACTGTTTACCCTCATTGCTACATTTCCACGAATGTCTGCTAGTTCTTCTTCTGTGAAAACCTTGTTAGTTTGAAGCACCAAAATTAACTTATTCTTCAGGATATCGCTAGGAGTAGGTTCAAACAGCAATTGTTATGACGTTAATTTTTTTTTTTTGTTGCATTTATTGTACATTGAATGTGGCCAAGATATTCATCGCAATGTTTGTCATCTTTAGTTGTTGGTAAAAGCATTGATAACAGAGTTTTATTGGTTCGTTCAGCATGCCCATTTGCTCTAGGCATTCAAAATGTGCTTGATATCATTCTCAAAACAAAAATTTTAAAAATTCTTTGCTGTAAAATACGTTCTTTGATCTGTTACTATCCGTGTCGGTACTGCAACGTTGCTGCTCACTTTATTCAAAATATCGATAACATGTTTTGTCGCAGTACTCTTGACTGGTATATTTCTTAAAAGCATCTACCAATACAAGAATATGTTCATTCCTTTATGAACTTCGAGGAAATGTCCAAGATGATTGAAATTCACCCTCTTGTTTTCCTCCACATTCTTTTGAAATCGCACCGCATGCAAAATCGTGCCCCCGCTGGACACGGCGTTACACACACCCTGAATGTTACATACATTCTCCAGTTTTTAACCACCACAAAGATTTATGGCCGTATTTGCAGCAATTGCCAGACAAAAAACCCCAAGTGAGGTTATCGCTTGCGTTTTACACAATACAGCCATTAGTTTTTGTCCTTTGGAATATTATTTCCAATAATAATAGTATAAATCAGCTAAACGTGAAAAATAATTCACAATCATCGCAGAACTCTTAAAATCAATTTAAAAATGTTTGTTAACAATATGAATAACAAGACAATGATAAAGAATCTAGCTAAAATTTACTATTTACTGATATAACTATGATGCAACTATGATACAAAAATAGTTATTGAAAATCAGTATAGAAAGTTATGTGAAGGGGAAACGTTGTTGTTGTCGAACCATTCATTAAGAAACGAAGCAAATAAATCAAGCTATTTTACGAATATATTAATACTTCTATGGTGAAAAGAAAAGAAAATAAAGCAGGAAAAGTCGGTGAGACCCAAAAATAAAAGCTTACCCATTTCATGGTAACAATTTTATACATTGGAATTTCCAACGGTTAGATCATCCTGACACGCATACATCCGACGGTTAGATACACAAGGATTTTTACAAAAAATACATCCATTACATTATTCTTGACCTATCGTTTTTTTGTGAAGTGTATTAAACGTGCAGATAAAGGTTAATGAGTACCCGATCATCACATCTAAATGGTATTTATATGAAATATTTAATCTTTATTTAAATCTACAACATTTCCTAGATGTTGAAAGCATACACAATACCAGAGAAGCAAAGGATTTTGAGGCTGCAATTGCAGCAGCCGGTTTTGGAGTATTTAATATATGTCTGCTTCTGGTGACTTTTCCTGGCATAATTGCAACATTATTTGGAACATCCAGCACGTCTTATATACTGCCAAGCGCTGAATGTGATCTTTCTCTAAGTGTAGCGGAAAAAGGTGTATTAAATGCGATAACTTTTGCAGGTGAGGGGAAGTTCATATTTGCAAGAGTACCAGTGAGTCTCGTAATCAAGTAATTACTTAAATGTATGGATGTGTGCTTCAAGAAAAACCAATTGTTTGAGCTTGTTAGTTCATATACATTTAACCCTTAAAAGCCTGACTTTTTTTTTGCGATGAAAAAATATATTTGGTGGATTTTGATATCTTGTACAACGTTTGTTCTACTATTTGGTCCAATTTAGAGTTTTGTACATTTTAGGGATGGTTTTATGGATTGGTTCTTTGAAGAACCAGAAGGCACTCAATCGAAAACTAAAATGCATTTGGTAAGCTTATAAGGAATCTTTATTTTAATGAAATTTTATTTAATGTGTGATTTAAAGCAGCTCAATTTGAATGAAATTCATTAAAACAATTTTTTGTCGATTTAAGGGAGTATTCCTGGTTGGAAGGCTGTTTTTGGACCCTCTTGAAAACGCAAAGAATTATTTAAATTCTGTTTTTTTTTTTTATTGTAATAAGAACATATTAAATTATATAAAAAAAATTTTTTTTTCCTTTTTACGAGGGCTGTTCAAAAAGTTGTCGACCTTCAAAGTTGGGCGTCGTAAAAAAAGGTATGCTGCTTGCGGTCCGGATAACTCGACTTCGGATTATCTGAAATGGAACAGTAAACGGCGTTAGATTCAGTACAGATGTAATTGAATGAATGTAATTTTACAAAATGTCGGTCATTGAAAAATGAAAACCCGATTTTGGGTCTTTGTTTTTGTAGTTTAGTGTAAAGAAAAAATAGTAAAAAATTGTTTAAAATTGTGATTGAAGTAGGGACTAGAATGGTGACAATTCTGCGTCGATTGCACTTTGTTTCATCAAAATCGGTTCAGAACTACGGGCGCAATCTGGACCGCAAGCTCGAAAAACGTGATTTCGATATAAACGCGTTTAAGTTTGAAGTTATTTTTTTGCATCAAAAAAAAAAATTTAAATGAAACATTTGAGCATGCAGTTTTAGAAATTCAACAGTTTTGCGTCAATTGCACTTGGTTTCATCAAAATCGGTTCCGTAGAACTGGAGAAAAGTGACTTCGAAGTTCAAAAACGTGATTTTGAAAAAAACTCAAAGAAAATTTTAGGCAATAAAACATTTTTTTTTTTGTGAAATACTTACATATATCAATCTACCCCATAAAGAACTCCTTCCTCTTCTTCAAAAAATGAGGACTCAGCGGCTCTTTGTGCGTTTCGGGCAGTTCTACCTTCTTTTGATGCGGCCAGAGCTCTGGCTTCGGACCTTTTCAAACGTTCTTTGAGAAAACTGTTTAACTCCAAAATGCAATTCTCTGTTTTGTTGTCAATTCTTTTGTCTTCGTTTTCATTATTTTTAAATTTTTTTGCCGATGTACTTGTGAATTCGGTGTCCTCATCTCTTTCGTGTTGGTTACCACGAAACTGGCGTTTCAAGGCGAGAGTTTTTCGATTACTTCCAGTGTTTCTTTTATTTTTATTTCTATTACTTTTTCTATCCATTGTCTTTAGCACAAACAAAAATTTTTATCAAAACTGTACTTTTTAAAACTGTATGCGCGCACGCGTCCGGTTTACAACTCAATTCAAAGTGAACTAAGCGCTGCCAACATTCGAATACCCAAGCTCTAAAATGTGTATTCACATATTTTTAAAACGCGTATACAACCAAGTTATTACCTACTAAAGAACGCGTTGAACGAAATTCGGTGGTTGCTTCAAACCGTTGCATTCGAAAAGCAGCCAAATTAAGCAAATCGCATTTTGGCGAAAACATTGCTGGACAAAAAAGACCATATCTCCTAAAGTATTTCGAATTTCAAAAAACCCTTTTAGGAGGATATACTCAAATATCCAAGCTATAAGAATATGCAAAAAAAGAAAATGTAAAAAAATGGTTGCCAACCAGGAATACTCCCTTAAAAAGAAGCGGTACAGAGGTGCACTCTGGGTTCTTGCAACGTGTTTTCTCTATTGTAAGGCGAGCCCGCTTTGAAATGCTTCCAGTGCTGCTTGGGCGACCTTTTCTCATTTCTTAACATTCGGATTTCATTAGTACTTTAGAAGTGTCTATGATAAATTCATGCAAATTCAGGATTTTATCAGTAGGGGGGCACAGGTTGAAATGGCGTTTGTATAGAATCCAAGCATTTATCATGTCCATGTCCAGCATATTCCGATGTCCAGCCGATTTTTCCACTTGCGCGACTTTATTCTAATGCGGCTTTTGCCAAAACATAAATCCATGAGATCAACTCATCCCAAGTACTTGCTGTACTCGTGAGTTATTGCAGGACACTGAATGTTTTCGGTCACTTTAGTCTTTTTGTTATATCTGAAGCAAACAAAGAAATTTATTGAACAAAAATATTTGTTAAAATAATAAAATACCTTAAAATGGTTGGTGTGTCTTAAGACGGTGGATTTGAATGGTTTGATACTAAGCATTGTCGATGCCATGTTCACGACTTTTTTATCCTTCCATGCTACAGTTGTTATATCAATTCCATGAATATTGGTACCATATTCAATAGAATCTCCTCGATCCAATAATTTTTCTGGCAGTTTGCAGCCAGGAATTCGATTACGACGAATCGTTTCTAAGCCATAGATACCCTGCGTGCGTAAAAAAGCTAATAAGGGAATGCTGGTATAATAGTTATCAAAAAAGATTCTCTAGTTCAAGAAACTAGGGAACAGGGGGCGAACCTTCACATGGCAACGTGTCTGACCGCCTCAACCTGGCGAGGCCAGCATTATCCATGTCGAAATTGTCTCAAGTCGACTCAAACCTCCACGTGGTGTTCACTGGGCAACGGCAAACTGGCATCCGTCAGTTTGACGGCTAATTTGAGCGGCGAGTCGCTCCATAGACCTTAAACATGGAATGTGCGCAGGGTTTGGGTCCAGCCACATTACTACTGCCCAATGAAAACTAAACCAGGCTCGGATAAGAACCCCAATTACGTTGACGACCACTGCAAATGAACAACGGACAATGATTTACGGATATGCACCTGGAATGGCCGGACCCTTTATAGGGAAGGTGTCATTATCCAACTGGCGGAAGTCCTCAAAACAATAAAGGCTGACCTCACCGCCATCCAGGAAATGCGATGGAAAGGGCAAGGCTGCTCTAAACAAGCACACTGTAATATCTACTACAGCTGCCATGCGGAGAGGCGTGAATTTGGATGTGGATTCGTTGTTAGCCGGAAACTACGCCACTTTGTTTCCCGGTTCACACCTGTGAACGAAATATTGGCCACGATCCGCATCAAGGCAAAATTTTTCTCCATCAGCCTTATTTGCGCGCACGCCCGACGGAGGAAAAGGACGAAGCCGTCAAAGACGCTTTCTACGCTAGTCTTGAGGACGTATACGACCACCTTCCAGTCCATGACGTGGAAATAGTCCTCAGCGATTTTAATGTGAAAGTCGGAAACGAAGGCATCTTTGGCCCCACTGTCGGGAGAAAACCCACGAAAATCAAATTGACACACACCATCTCTTTGTCGATTTTAAAGCTGCGTTCGATAGCCCGAGAAGGGATTGCCTATACGCAACAATGTCTGAGTTCGGTATACCTGCAAAGTTGATTAAACTTTGTAGAATGACGTTGAGCAACACACGCAGCTCCGTCAAGGTAGGAAATGACCTCTCCGAAACCTTCAATACCGAAAGAGGTTTCAAGCAAGGCGAACCACTGTCTTGCGATCTCTTTAACATCATCATGGAGAGGATCGTACGAAGTGCCGGTGTGCATCGTAATGGCCCCATTTTCTACAAAGCTGTTCAGTGCCTTGCGTACGCTGATGACATTGATATTGTCGGCAGAACCAAGAGAGATGTTACCGCTGCTTTCGCCGCTATCGAAAAGGAATCAGCTAAAGTGGGTTTGACGATAAATGAGGGTAAAACAAAGTATATGCTGTCTACAAACAAGGGAGCGCGGCGTTTAGACTCCCACGTTTCATCCGGCAGCTATAACTTTGAAGTAGTCAAGGAGTTCGTATACCTTGGCACCGCCATTAATACCAACAATGAAATCAGCCTGGAGATAAAGCGAGGAACAATAATTGCTAATAGGTGCTACTACGGGCTCAGTAAGCAACTAAGTTCCAGAGCCCTCTCTCGATCGACAAAACTAACACTCTACAAGACGCTCGTTCTACCTGTGCTGCTTTATGGCGCTGAGGCATGGGTAGTTTCGCAAACTGACGCAGCCGCTCTGGGGGTGTTCGGGAGAAAAGTTCTTCGCAAAATCTTCGGTCCTGTTCGAGTCGGCGATGACTATCGCATCCGAATGAACCACGAGCTGTATGAGCTCTACGGAGACATTGACGTAGTTCGGCGTATAACTGTGCAGCGACTACGCTGGCTGGGTCATGTCTATCGTATGGACGACGAAGCTCCAGCGAAAAAGGTGCTCGAGGCGAGGGTCGCTGGTCAACGACGACGAGGGAGACCATGCCTTCGATGGATGGACCAGGCTGAGGAAGCCCTAACCGCACTTGGTGTATCCGATTGGAGAAGACGCGCGCAAAGCAGAGGCGCCTGGCGAGAGCTGATGAGGTCGGCCGAAACCCGGACACGGGTTGTTACGACCACCTAAGTAAGTAAGTAAGTTCATGAAACTTCAAATCTGGTTCATTTTCCAACACATGGTCTTCATGCCAGAATATATTTAAAAATTGTAGCAGAATTCAATATCCTCGCACATCAAAAACGACTTATTGCCCCATGGGTGCGGCTTATCGGGCATGTATAGGTATTGCTTTAAATAGTGTCTTATTTTGTTCGTCGACACACAAACGACCTCTTTTTGGAACTTTGTCAAACTGATGGTTCAGGGCGTCAACGATAGACCAAATTTTATATAATCGATCATAGTTGTTGAAGCAGGTTGTTGTCGACGCGATACTCGTTTTATAGAAAGTGGTGCTTGTTGATTTGGAATATGTGATGTTTGACGTATTTTGGCATGACGATTTCTTGTCATGGTTTAAATGATAGCCTGATTGCCAAATTCCCTCCAATACATCTTTACACTACATGCCTGACAAGCCCAAAATTAATTTCATCTGGCGTTGTATTTAGGGGATGCGATGGATCTTTTTCAGTTGAATACGTATTGCTTTGCTCCACAATGTTTAAAATTATGTCGATTGTTACAAAAAAAGAAAAAGAGCTGGAAGGTGTTTCTAACGCCAATATTTCGGGTGTCAAAGCGACATTGTTTTTTAAATTCAACCCAACTGATGTGAAGCTGCCATGCTGTTTTTCTTCCATATACATCTCTTGAAATCTGATGACGCATACTCATGCCATTGCCTACTGTCTACAGGCACAACAATATCATGAATTTCATTTTCGCACCAGCAGTTAGTTCCACATGTGCTACTAGTTCAGCTACTAATTCATTTTCATGTTCAACACACATCGTCCTCCAAATCATCATTTATATCCTCATTGGCCAGCACGTTGAAATTTGGATCGTCAAGACGAAAAAAAAAAAACGAAATGGCCATTTCAGCCCTTGAAAGGACTTTGACCGAGCTTCTTATGACCAATTGTGTTGTGTGTGAGGTTTGCCATTGTCTGCAGAGAGGTGACGGCCGAACAGAAAAATTAATTCAATTGAAAAAAATTTTCTGTGTCAGATGGAGGATTCGAACCTAGGTTCTCTGGCGTAAGAGTCACACACTCTACCCACTACGCCACAGCCGCCATCGTCAAGACAGTCGTCCGAAAAGTCAGAAATATTGCCAATTTCACTGGCAGACCAGCCGAAATCGTTGACAAATTCTTGAAATTCCTCGTCTGTGGTAACATCTTTATATTTCCGCGGCATTCTGTTTTGGAATAACAGAAAATGATGAGAAACAGACTAAAATACGCTTTAACACAAACAAAATTCACTTCTCTAATGAGCGCCTGCTGGTTCTTTGAAGGACCATTCGAACTTTTTACAAAACAATACTCATAAATAAAATTTTTGAATTATTTCATAACTTACATCGATTATATAGTGGCTAAAGTTCACAAATATATATTTTTTGAGTATATTTTATATTTGACGTTTTGTGTGGTTGTATCAGCCACGTTAAAGTGTTTACAACAAGATGAAGCACACATCAATACTAGCAATTAGTACAAATACAATAGAAAAATAATTGAAAAAAAATACTCAAAATACACGCCTCTAAAGTTACGGTTCCTAGAGATACCACCAGGCTTTTAAGGGTTAAACTCCTGGCGGCCGCTATGACTACTACATTGAGTGGTAAAGTTCATGTATCAAGTTATTTTTATTATATTATATGAAAATATAACAAAAATAGCCATGTTTCTTAAAAAAAGTCCTGACCGTCTGGATGTTAAAGAAAAACATTTGCTGGATTTTAATTGATCATTATGTATTCATCTTTAAAAAGGCATGATCATAACTGCTGTGCCCTGGGGCTACATAGCCGACACAATGGGCCGCAAAAATGTTTTGGTCTATGGATTTTTGATTGATGGCCTCTTAATTCTGGCTGCAGCTTTAAGTCAAAATTTCGTGCAACTAGCACTCTTTAAATTTCTAAGTGGATTGGTGTGAGTTTTTGATATTTTGGCTTTAATTTTACATTTTACTCTTGATTTTGTTTTAGCAGTGTAAGCGGTCCTTTTGCCGTTATTATAACCTATATTTCCGAATTCCATGGCAAGCAATACCGAGAACGTGTTATTCTGATGATTGGCATGATAAAGACTCTGGCTACCTTACTTCTACCGGCACTTGCCTGGGCTATTTTGCCACAACACTGGCAACTGGAATTATTTGGTTTTAAAAGTATCTATGTCATTCTACTAGTTGTGAATATTTGAAATAATTTTTCTACATTATCCTGATAGTTCATACATGGCAAATATTTATAGCAACAACGGCATTACCAAATCTAATTAGTGGCTCACTAATAGCATTTTTTCCTGAAAGTCCCAAATTTCAAATGACGCAAGCAAAAAATGTAAAAGCTCTGGCGACATTTCAAAAAATCTATGCTATGAATACAAGCAATATCAAGGATGTGTTTCCAGTAAGTATATAGTAAGGAAAAAAAAAACACTTATTATACAAAAGACTAACTTATTAAAGCACAGTCATAAGCGAAAAATTGATTTCATTTAAAAAAGAAAATTAGTATAAATCATGATATAATAAACAAGGTAGCTGCAGGGCTGCATCAATATGTATTAAAGAAGGTGGAAGAACTAGGTGACGTTTATAAAATCAACACCGGTGAGCTGTCAAATATTCGCCGTAGTGTTGCCACTTTATTTTTTTTTCATTTTTGTGGGACAAACACTTTGAGAGGGAGTTTTGCAGTCGGGAAAGGAGATTAGCTAAGAAGCATCACAAACAGCCAAATTTTAGGGTTATTGTTGGTTGTAAAATTAAGTAATGTAAATTGGTGGCGTTTTCCTTTATTCAATATATATACGATAAATTCTTTTTACGTAAAAAACTAAGCTTTTTGCCTTACGGTAATAGGCTAAAAATAGCCTTCCTTCCATGTTGTTTCTTCACGTCATCTTTCTGTTATTAAATACTTATATTAAACCTGTACAAATCGACAAAAGAAAATACAATTTTATATGTTTTTAAAGTTTAATTTTTATTAATTTACTATTGCCCATGATTTTTTGTTTATTTTTTTGTATTGTTAATTGTTTATTCAAATATTGAATTCGAAAATGCATTCGACATTTAAAAAATAACGATTTAATTATATTAGGAACAGGAATTTTTTTACTCAATTCAAGCAAATTGTTTTTAAAATTTGGGACTGAATTAATATAATTGAGCGCTCATCATTTTCCATTGCCTCTAGTGCTAATCGCTGAATTCCTTCCACCAATTCAATTTTCCGAGCCCATTTTGAAAGTGTGTCAACACACGGCAGTGGGAAACCCATTTTGTTGAGGTGTCTATAAGCTCTTGGTCCAGCAGCTTGCAGATCTATCGATGACGATATGTCTTCCCAGCACCAATGTATTTTTTTATTAGGACTTCCTAACTTCCGGATTTAGTTTTTGGTGAAAATCGCATTAAGATTTTTTGACAAATTGCTGGATTCCTTCTTTAGTCTTTCAATTTCATTATTCAGCAGAACAATTTTTTTTAAGTTCCTCAACCGATTCGAAATAATCATCGCTAGAAAAAATAAAGAACAGTAAATCAAATCTAACTGGCAATGCCCACAGAAATGTAAGCAAACGTGAAATGAATTTATTGAAAAAAAAATTATTATTTTCTTTTTATGAAAAAACTAACATTGTATTTTCTTATATTTACTTACTCAGTCTGTGTACTGCAATCTATTGATTGAGTTTTTTTGACGTTATCTGCTCCAAAATCAATATTTTGTACCGGAGGCCTTACATGCAACGACGGCATTGCGCTCGGCATCAGACGTGCTTTCTTACATAATGGATCACCAGGAGCATTTATGAAATCCTGCATCCTGAAATGTTTTGCGCAGACTGTACTCGTGGGCTTTAGGTCAAAGCCGCTTCTTTCGCCGAAAATCGTCCTTTGGAACTTGGAAAAAAGAAACATTCTCCTTATTCCATGTACTATGGCAAATAGCACAGCTTTTAGACATATTTACTATGAAAATATGAAAATCGCACAAGAATCAATCACTAAAATCACAATTAAAAAAAAAGTCACTTTAGACGCGTCTTGTTTACTCGAATCAATAAGAACAAGTAACAAAACATTGGATTTTTCATTGGATTATCGCTCAAAATATGGCAAGGCTTCATTTTGTTTGATTTTGACAGCGCACCGGTGTTGATTTTATAGACTTCACCTAGTTATTCCACCTTCTTTAATACATCTTGGGCTGCATGTGTTTTTTATCTTTTTGTCAACCTTAATTGTCAAAATTGTTTAAAATTTGTGTAAGCAAAAGTTTGTTTATATCATGGCCGAATTATAAGGTAGCGCCGATTTGCTTACTGTCCTCACGCGTCCACGAATAGTGCAGAATGGAAATACCGGCAAACGAAGTAAATATCCAATGTTTGTAAAATGTGCTGTAGCGTGTGTTAAATTTGTGATAATTTGAGTGAAAATATTATAAAAACAATTTAATAAAAACTATAAAATGCGAAAGAAGTCTTAAATTTTCAAGAAAACTTGTAACAATTTTAACCTAAAATCAACTGCGAAACATGAACATAAAGAAACCTCAAGATGAACAGCTGATTTTGACAACTAGCCCACATTTTCTCTGCTTTCTTCTCCAAGTCGGCCCTACTTTATTATTCTGCCATGGTTTATATTAGGTTTTTGTTCACTAACAAAAAATTGCTACAAATTGTTACAAGTATTTACTAGTAAAGATTTTACGTACTCGAAAAACTTGCAACGAGAGCGTAAAAAAGTGAGAGAGAAAAAAGTACACTAAAAGAAAAAACCGTGCCAAAAATTTTTGTTGACTCTATACTGACAAAAAATGTATCAAATCGACCAGAAATTCGTCAACTAGAACAATATTTTTCGTATTGACAAATTCCTAGGTTGAGTTGATACATTTTTTGTCAGTATAGAGTCAACAAAAGTTTTTGTCAAGGTTTCTTCTTTGAGTGTAGCTACAAGCATTGTAGAATAAGAGAAGGTAGATGCATTTCAGAGAGGCAGACTGCCGTAAATATCAAAACGAATATGACAGCTCATAGAAAACCCGAAGTCGATAAGAAAGCTTGAATTGGAAAAATGTAAGCAAAAAAGTTATTTGTATTGATTTTGACAATTTTGGCTATGATAAAGAGAGCGTAATCCGAAATGCGTCTACCTTCATTTTATTTTACCAGGGCTACAAGTTTCTGCTAGCAAAATAAAATCTAAATTCAAGAAAAAAATTGTTTGTCAAAAAAAAAAAAAAACAAGTTGTCAAAAGTTATTTCTTGTGAATTTCCTATTAAAATGGACGGAAAAAGAAAAATTTGTGCTTAAAAGTCTTTGGCAAACAGCTTAAATTTATTTTATATGGCGCCATTTTATTTATTTTGATAGTTCCAAATATTTTAGGAAATTATTTAAGACTTTAAGAAAAAGCTGTCGAGTCGTTCGATGAGCTGTTAATTTGCAAGTTTCTACTAGTTTTCTGTTCACATACGTTTTCTACTATTTTGCTTTTTGTGACACTTCTTTTCTCAATTATTGTTTTACTCTCTCCCTGCTTTCTTATTTGCTCTGAGCTTTGGCAGTTCTTAGTCTACGTTCTCTCCGTAGCAGCTACCTGGTTATTTTTTGTAAAAAAATTTTTTTCTAATTCTTTTCTTACAGATAATATCTCTAATTGAAGAGACTGCTCCTGAAAAAACTATAAAACTAAGAAAGAGAGTCTCGCATAAAAGTCTGTTCATTAAAACAACCATGGAAGAGAAATTTACAAATGTCAAAGAAAGCTTCACTGATGGTCTGAAACAGTTGCGGCCAATGTTCTCAAAGCCTTATTTGGGGCTCTCAGCAATAGTTTATTCTTTGATGCTTTGCATTTTAATGGGGTAAGCTTTGTCATGGTATAACAAGACAACGTAGTGTTAGTAGTTAAAATTCTCTCTTGTGGTGGGTACCTACCGCACCTGTCAAAACGAGGTTTTTACGAATAAAAGCAAAACAAATAACAAAAGTTGCAAATTATAATATTGTATGTGTTTGACAGCTGCGGTACCCATCACTCCGAGACGACACTACCTTGTTAAATATACCTTGAGCTTTACTAAAGTGATCCTCAAGAGATCACCTTTTGATGCACATTTATTTCTTACAGTCACAATGCTTTGCGTCTTTGGCTGCCACAATTATTTGCTACAATGAGTGAATTAGTGTCGCAAGACTTGAATATTCCAAGCATGTGCGCCATTTTGGAATATAATTTAAATAAAACTAGCAAAATTTATGTCGAAAGACTAAACACAGGCTGCCTTGTGGTAAGTATGCGGCTTAATGTTGTTTTCAACAACTTATAAAATAATGATTTTTCAGGTTATTGAGCCTGGATCCTACACAAGTAACATAATTGTATCAGCATCCAGTATCATAGGATTTATTATAGCCGCTTTACTAGCAAACACTATAGGGAACAACAATATTCTAAGTAAATCTGAAAACTGATGTCCCCAATTCTGGTTGATAGTTGTAGACATGGATGAATGAAGGGTGGATGAATGATGGATGAATATGTCGCATTTTCGGATTTTTGGTGTTCTATGCATGGATGCATGTCTTATGTGCATACAAACAATTTTAAAACTTACAACAATAATATAAATTTCAGTACAAATGTGAATCTTTGAACTCGATTTTCTTGAAACTAGATAATTGCGACATATCACCTTCATTCATTCATGTCTTCAATTGACAAAAGTGTAGAAAAAAAAAATATGTGTGTGGCCGCCACGCACGGTAGAAGTGAAACTTTTACCCAAAAATGGAATTTCTGGGAAGATTGCTAATTTATTTTATTAACATTCCCTCCATCATTGCAACCAAATGGTTAAAAAGCAGTCTGCCTTTATACCAGTAGTAGTTCAAGAACTGTCTTTTTTTCATAAAGCCAACTAGTATATTCAACATAGTGATATCATGGTAAATATCAATTGTCCCTTTTGTTTATGGACAGTTACTGAAAAGTTCAATATTCACGTACAGAATTAGATCACAGATTTTTTTGCTTTCGCGTCACAGTTGCCCAGCAAGCTATTGTTGACGACTTTGTCGAAATTCCGACTAATTCGTAACTATTTCGAATTGTCCTAAAGAAATAGTTACAATTTCAGTTTACTTCTGTTTGTACTACAGAAATCGCAACTTTAACGAAATCGTAACTTTTTCGTAACTATTTCGATAAGACTCGTTACGATATTTCGTTACGAAGTCGTGTCAACCCCTTCATACGATATTCTTTACGATTTCGTAACGAAGTCGGATTCCAAAATTGGAAAAACTGAGAAATAGTCTTAACGAAATCGTAAGAAACATAAGAATAACTTTCATACTATTTTTTTCATGCATACCCACTAGGCCGGGTCGATTTGTGGGGAGGCAAAAAAATCGCCCATTGCTCTGTGAAAATCGTATTCTAGGGATCAAAATAAGAAACTTTGCCGAAGGAACCATACCTCTAAAACGAATTCTGATGTCCCCCAATTTGGGTCGAACTTTTGGGTAGGGGCAAATTTTGAAAAATCCCACTTTGACCCATTTAGAGTGCTCCAATCGAGTCCAAATGTATGACCGACCCCCACTAACTTTTGAGGCCCGACCCACCTATGCCAGTGGCACATCCCCTGGAACCCCCCTGGGGGTTCCCCATACAAACATTTCAAAAAATCGCCAGTTTTGGCACTTTACATGAAAAAATCAGCGAAATGCCTATGTTTTTTTCTCTTTAGAAATTTATTCAACCCTTTTAAAAAATGAAGGTATCACTGTGACACAATTGCAAATCGGAAAATTGCTTGTGTGCGTTTTTTAAGGCACCACAAGACACAGCTGCATGTCGTAAACTTACTTGTGTAGTTTTTTTATAGCACCTACTTAAGAAATGAAGGTTGTTTTTACAACCCTTTTTGTGGGTATTTTATGGCACCTCCTTAAGAAATGCGCGTTTTATGCAACCATTTTAACAATTAAGGTATCACTGGAATGCACCGCAACCCACCCATTAGGTCGATCCTGATGATTTTTCAAAAACTTTTTATTTTAGTTACTGTGTACACAAAATGGCCTTTCATATTGCATAAAAAGTTTTTGAAAATGTATCAGGATCTACCTTATGGGCAAGCATCAAAAAAAATTTCATTTTCATTTTCATTTCTTTATTTCATCAAACAGAGGATAACTCTTATAGACTACTTATACATATATACATTTAAATATCACAATACTAAAATAATAGTAAATACCAAAATTAATTATCCATTAAGATCAAATAAGGTACAAATTATAGCTATTTTTATTAAAGAGATTGAAGAAGAGGTCAAGAATCACGTGCCATGATACTTAATAAAAGAAGATCTTTGAAAGTCTTTCTGGACACATTATTAAAGAAATCCGAGACGAATAAAAACTCATTAGATTCGTGTATACAGCGTGCAATAGGTATATTTTGAGAGTAGTTTGATCTATGAAGGAGCTCACGGAAATGGAATTGGCTACGAAGAGATCGCGATGGAGTATAAAAATCAAGCATAATAAGAAGTTCAGAGCATTGGATATGATGATGAATAAGATCCCATATACTCGTAAACATGATTGAAAAGGTCTTACGACGAATAGATAGGGAAGTAAGACTTACAAGCCCTCAACGAGTAGCGTATTGAGGTACAGCAGGTAGAATCCAATTTAGTTTATACTACATGTATCTAGTAAATTTACGTTGGAATTGTATGAAATTGAAATTGTATGAAAACAATCGAAAAATCTCAATTTTGCAGTGAGTTTAGAGGCACCGGTCTAAATTAATCGGTAATTCCAAGTCCAGAATCAGATTCTTCACCAAATTAAACATGGAAATAGATGGTTTGTGTTTTTTTTTACGCAAATATAAATGCATAATTTCTTATTTTAAAAATATCATATAAGAAATTACAAAATAAATCGGATTTTCGAGCAGAATCGGGCTGTTTTCGACAATTTTTTTCATTTCATTCACAAATTATTTCATTTGCAACCATCGTTTGCAATTCCGGCAGGCACGCAGGATCCCGAATAGTTTAGCATTTTAAATACAAATCTAACGCAGTCTAATACAAAATACGTATATATATAAATAATATAAAAAATTTTATTTTATTTGAAATACACTTTGCGGTGCTCCACTTTGGCGATATGCCAAAACTAATGGTTTTACGATAAAAAATATTATAACATGAATTGTAGAGAATTTCTTTAGTTTCATTTGGTACTATGTATATTTGGTACTTTTTATATTAGGCAAGGAGATATTAGCAAAAAACTGTTTTTAGAAGCCATTCTGCCAATATGGCGGCGCGAGCGGCAACAATACGAGGTGGCTAAGTTGAAATTCGGAAAGAGCACATCGAAATCTATAAAATGCAACCATTATCAAAACTCCCCGAAAACTTTCCAGGTAAAACTACCAAATGGCTGTACTATGTTATTGAAAAAAAAAAAAATGGAAAAAAGTGAATTTCGAGTTTTGATAAAGCATTGCTTTTTGATGAAAACAAATACAGTGGAAACCAAACAATGGCTTGATAAACATTATCCGAACTCTGCTCCATCGAGACAAATGGTAGAAAAGTGAATTGCTGAATTTAAACGTGGTCGTACCAGCACAAATGCTGCAGAGCGCAGTGGACGCCCAAATCAGACTGTTATTCCACAAAACATCAAAAACATCCACAAATTGGTTATGAACGATCGCAAATTGTTCACGAATTGTGCACGAGCTAGCTGACATTGTAAAGATATCAGATGGTAGTGCTTTCACCATTTTACACGAACATTTGGGTATGCGAAAGCTCTGTGCAAAGTGGGTGCCGCGTGAGCTCACAGTCGACCAAAAACAACAACGAATTGATGCTTCAGAGTAGTGTTTGGCGCTGTTAAACCGCAATAAAATCGAATTCTATCGTCGATATGTGACAATGGATGAAACATGGCTACACTATTACACACCAGAACCCAAAAGACAGTCAGCTGAGTGTCTCAGCAGTCGACGCACCGAATCCAAAGCGAGCAAAGACCCAACAGTCGGCTCATAAGGTGATGGCGTCTGTATTTTGGGATGCGAAAGGAATAATATTCATAGACTATATCCAAAAAGGAACCACCATCAACAGCGACTATTACTGTGCACTTTTGGATCGATTGAAGGCTGAAATCGCCAAGAAACGGCCACATTTGCAAAAGAAAAAAGGTGTTGTTTCACCAAGACAATGCACCGTGTCACAAGGCGACGAAAACGATGGCAAATTGAATGAATTGGGCTTCGAATTGCTTACCCACCCACCGTATTCTCCAGATTTAGCCCCCAACGACTTTTTCCTGTTTTCAGATCTCAAGAGAATGCTTGCTGGAAAGAAATTCAAGTTCAATGATGAAGTAATCGCTGAAACTGAGACCTATTTTGACGAGAAAGAGAAATCGTACTATAAAAGTGGTATCGATAAGTTGGAAAATCGCTATACTCGTTGTATCGCTCTCGAAGGCATCTATGTTAATAATAATATAATCGAGTTTTATCAAAATTTTCTTTTTTTTATTATCGGGTTTTTAAACAACCGAAACCGGTACAAGAAACCCGATATCAATTTTGGAACCAACGCACCATTATATATTTAGAGATTAAGTTTCATATTTATATTTCCTCCAACAAATGTATGGGGCCATCTCACCGTGGGGCACAACAGAACTTTAAACGTAAAAAAATTAGACGTGTGTGTATTATTGTCTGCCCCCTTTCCCAAAAGGTATATTTGGTTCATATTACTTATTTTTAATTAAACTACTTTAGTCGCATTATAAAACCATTCGAAAAACATTTGTTCCTTATTAAACTTTTGTAAATTTTTTAGCAATTTGCACATTCATAGCCTCTGCCTGTGGCTATGCTCTATATTGGTCAACGTCAGCTTTAACAACGCTTGTGATAGCTTCTATTTTTGTTACTGCGGGCAGTATTGCGTTCTCCTGCGTTATGACCGTCTCTATCAATATGTTTCCGACCGCCATAAGGTAAATCGTGTAGAAGAATTGAATTACTTTAACTTATTTAAGCACACTCTTATGCCTAGATCTATGGTTGTGGTTATGGTTTTGACTTTTGGCCGTTTGGGCTCTTTGCTGGGCAGTATTGCGTTTCCATTACTTACTACAATTGACTGTGTAGCACCATTTTTGCTGATTGGCAGTGTATTTTTGAGTAGGTATTTAAATTGAAATACGAATTCAAATTTTAAATCCTTTCCCTATATTTCAGTTGCTTTTATACTCAGTTGGTTCTTGCCGGAAACAAGTAAAGTTGATTTGAAGTAACAGGATAATTCTGGAAAACGCCTAATAAACAAGTTCTTACTAGTTCTACTATATAATAAGTATCTGAAAAAGTTAATATTTTTCCACTTTTGTTAAGATAAACATCTATTATTCTTATTCCGCGTTTACATTTTCATCTTTCTAGAGCTGTGAATGAAGTGATACAGTCAGTATATATTTAAGATAAGTTTTTATGTATCTTTTAAAAATTGATAACGCTTCAAGATGGTGCTAAAAGTCATTGTGGCGTCATAATAAATATAAATCTTAGTGATACTCTTATCTAGTATCTTACGTTTTTATCTGGATTTTCTAGAGAACATCAAAGTTGTTAAGTTGCAATACTCAACTTGTTGTTGATTCTGTAGTTCATTTACACATTTATATTTCTGATCAGTAGATATTTAAACAGTACTTGCAAAGGGATCAGTGGGAGCTTAGTCATGCATTGCCTTTGTTTGTCAACTCAAGGACGACTATGTGGAAGGCAATTAAAAAATAATGGATTTTTATCCAGCAGCCATTTCAGCTCTTGAAGGGACTTTGATCGAGCTACTATTGATCAATGTGTTGTGCGTATTATATAATGTTTGTACACTAATGATTGAAAACTGGACCGGGTTGGGTACGAAATGTCCACGGCGAAATCTCCAAATCAAAATCTGCAAGTCAAAATATGCAAAGCTAAAATCTCCAGAGCACAAAATATCCAAACTCAAAATCTCAAAAACTTAAGCGCCAAACCCAAAATCGCCTAGGACAAAATCTCAAAAAATCTCCAATTCGCGCGAATTCATAAATGGTGCTATTTACATTTTTGGAGATTTAGTTTATTTTTTTCAAGTAAAAAGTTTATTGAAGCTTCAAATTTTAGTAGGTATGGATAATATTATAAAAGTCAAATTAATCTAAACCTAAGTTAACGGCAATGTTCCTAAGATAGTCTGCTTTATTCATAGTTTGTTTGATCCATACAATTTTGTATTCGTTGAAATATCAATATCAAACCAATGAATTTATTATAAAAAAAAAAATTACAAAGCGTTTTAAGTGCAAAAAAGGGCCGTATGTAAGTGCATTCAAAGTCTTCAGCAGTATTTAAAATATTTATGCACATAGAGTAATTTGTAGACAGCCCTTTATGTTAAAGAATATATGTGCAAAATTTGATTGATAGTATGTGCAAATTCATACCAACGAAGTCAAATAATTTCGTTCAAAATTAAAGTGCCACACCCCACGTGAATTACGCCCAATTTTCTAGACTACTGACTGTTATTATTTCAAAGCATATGGAAAATTTGGAAGAAGTCGGACAAACGGTACAGAAAGAGTTCGATTTAAGTTAAAGTGGCACGCCCCTGTCTTATTTCGCCCAATTTTTTAGACTAATCACTGCTCATTATTTCAAAGAATATATTTGCAAAAATTTGGTTGAAGTCAGGAAAGCAGTCTTAAAGGAGTTTGATTAGATTTATATTGCCCCTTGTCCAATCCCACCCACTTTTATAGGCTTAAATCTTCTTATTATACTAAAGAACATATGTGCGAAATTTGGTTAAAGTCGGAGGAACGGTGTAGATAGAAATAGATTAAAAAATAAAGTGCCCCGCCCCCTGTATAGTACCGCCCACTTTTATAAACTACAGACTGATCCTTATGCCAAATAATATGTGTGGATAAATTTGGTTTAAGTCGGACAAACGGTGTAGAGGGAGTTCGGTAAGAATTAAATTGATACGCCCCTCGTCCCATCCCACCCACTGTTTTAGGATTAAAACTTCTCATTATACTTAAGAATAAATGTAAAAATATTTGTTATAGTCGGACAAACGGTGTAGATGGAGCAAGTTTAAAAATAAAGTTCCACGCCCTACGTCTAGTACCGCACAATTTAGAACGAGGTAGAACGAGCGTCTTGTAGAGTGTTAGTTTTGTCGATCGGGAGAGGGCTCTGGAACTTAGTTGCTTACTGAGCCCGTAGTAGCACCTATTAGCAATTATTGTTCTTCGCTTTATCTCCAGGCTGATTTCGTTGGTGGAACTAATGGCGGTGCCAAGGTATACAAACTCCTTGACTACTTCAAAGTTATAGCTGCCGGATGAAACGGGGAAGTCTAAACGCCGCGCTCCCTTGTTTGTAAGACAGCATATACTTTGTTTTACCCTCATTTATCGTCAAACCCACTTTGGCTGATTCCTTTTCGATAGCGGCGAAAGCAGCGGTAACATCTCTCTTGGTTCTGCCGACAATATCAATATATATCAGCGTACGCAAGGAGCTGGACGCCTTTGTAGAAAATGGTGCCATTACGATGCACACCGGCCTTTCGTACGATCCCCTCCATGATGATGTTAAAGAGATCGCAAGACAGTGGATCGCCTTGCCTGAAACCTCTTTCGGTATTGAAGGTTTCGGAGAGGTCATTTCCTACCTTGGCGGAGCTGCGTGTGTTGCTCAACGTCATTCTGCAAAGTCTAATCAACTTTGCAGGTATACCGAACTCAGACATTGTTACGTATAGGCAATCCCTTCTCGGGCTATCGAAAGCAGCTTTAAAATCGGCAAAGAGATGGTGTGTGTGTCAATTTGATTTTCGTGGGTTTTCTCCAGGATTTGTCGTAGCGTGAAAATCTGGTCTATGGTCGACTTACCAGGTCGAAAGCCACACTGATAAGGTCCAATCAGTGTTTTTGTAATCGGCTTTAATCTTTCACACAGTACGCTTGAGAGAACCTTATATGCGATGGAAATAAGACTGATACCTCTATAACTAGCGCAGATTGTTGAGTCTCCTTTCTTAAGTATAGGTCACAGTACGCTGAGGTTCCAATCGTCGGGCATGCTTTCTGCTAGCCATATTTTGCTGATGAGCTGATGCATGCGCCTTATCAATTCATCGCCGCCGGTTTTAAACAATTCAGCTGACAGGCCGTCAGCACCCGCTGCTTTATTGTTTTTGAGACGTTGGATAGTAACTCGAACCTTTCAACCTGGCGAGGCCAGCATTATCCATGTCGAAATAGTCGCAAGTCGACTCAAACCTCCAAGTGGTGTTCCCTGGGCAAACAGGCATCCGTCAGTCTGAGGCTAATTTGAGCGGCGGGTCGCTCCATAGACCTTAAACATGGAATGTGCGTAGGGTTTGGGTCCCGCCACATTACTACTGCCCAATGAAAACTAAACCAGCCTCGGATTTTATAAACTTAAGATTGCTTAAAGTTATCAAGGATTAGGTGTGCAAAAATTGGTTGAGGTTTGACACGTGTAACAGAAGTTCGATTGTAAAATGCCACACCCACTCTTCTAGTCTAAGGACTGCACATTATACCGAAGAATATATGTAAGGGTTGGATAAAAGATGTGGGCGGAGTTTGTGTACATACAGACACGATGCCATTTAGTTTTATATATTTACGAAAGTTTTTCTATATTGATGACGTCACTTTGTGTGGGAGGCAGGCGTGGTTTTCATCCGATTTTGCCAAATATCACAGAGATGGTTTATGTTAAATATCGAAGCTCATGCACAAAATTTAAAGACATTTCTTTAATTTTTGAAAATTTTGAACAGATTTTACTTTTTAAATAAATCCAATTTGTATGGGAAGTAGGAGTAGTTTTCATTCGATTTTTCCAAATATCACAGTGATGGTCTATATTATATATCAAAGCCTATGTGCAAAATTCCAAGACATTTGTGTGATTTGAGCAGATTTTTAAGAGATTTCCCTATTAATATAAAGCCACTTTGCATAGGAGGTAGGTATAGTTTGCATCTGATTTTTCTAAATTTTTTAGTCAGGAATTATATTGAAGATCAAAATTTCAAAGCATTTCATTAATTTATGTGGGTTTTTAAGAGATTTTACTGTTAAAATAAAGTCACTTTGTATGGGAGGTATGGGAGGAGTGGTTTTCATCCGATATGGGTCATTCTCGAACTTGATCTCCATTTTATAGAGAGAAGCTTATATTTTTAATTTTATCGCGATTGCTTCAAAATTACGGCTGTAATCGTGATCACAGAGGGACAGACGGACCGAGAGACGGACACACGGAAATTGAATCAGGTGGCGATGCTAATCAAAAATATATACACTTTTCTATACCTGCCACGCCTCCTTATTGGCGTTACAAACGAAATGACAAAGTTAATATACCCCTTACGCAATACGCGTTGGGGCATAAAAATGGAAAACGCTGGACTAAATGTATTGATCTAGAAGGAGACTTATGTTGAGAAATAAACCGATTTTTTGCTGAAAGAAATATTTTTTATTCAAAAAGTCACTGACTTCTCAAATTATCCTCGTATAGTATCAATCTATCTCATTTCTGTGGTACTGTTGTTTACTTTACGTACAAAATTGTATTTATATTTCTTTTAACATCATACGAAGAAATTAAGAGGGTAAGCCATAAAACAAGAAACAACTTCAATTTTTAAGGAACACCCTAATATAGGTTTTAAAAATATGAAAAATCACTTTACAATACAAATTTGGATGATTTTTCATATAAAAAAAAGAATTGGGCGATTTTGCATTTTTGTTGGGTTAATTTTATTTTATTTTTGGTGGGTACTTGGGCAATTTTTCCAAAAATTTCGAATTTTGGATTTTTCCGTTTTTGTTGGGTGAAATTAAGTTTTTACATATTGGGCTATTTTTCTTTGGGCGCTATGAAATATGTGGAAATTCCACTACTGCTTAGAATGTTTATAATATAAAAGGAACTGCCAGTATTTTTCAAAGAACAAAATTGTTAATACGTTTGTTACAAAAGTATGTAAAGAGTAGTCAACAGGCGAAAGTATATCGTTAAGAAAGTAAGTTTTCTATTTAAAAACAAAACGATTACCACAAACACCTTGAGCTATTAAGATTGTAAGGTCGTTTCCAAGTGATAATAATAAATTACAAACGGAAAACGTGCCAAGAATTTGTGAATAAAATTGCGCCATGGACATAACATTTCGTTAACATTTGTAACGATAACCATATCATGTCAGTAAGAATTCAATTTATGTAGTTTATCTTGTATAAAGAATAAAATATGCCTTTTAAGAAATGATCAACAAAAGATAATAGAAGGACGATATTTAAAAAAAAAAAAAAAAATATAAAAAAATAAAATTTAAATATGACTTCACGAGAGTGTGAGCTTCAGATAGATGTTACTCGTAACTGGCAAATGGTCGTAGGCGAGTTTTTGCAAATTGTGAAATAGCAATTCTGATAAGTTTGATGACTTTTACAATAAAACCGATGATGTATTTCGTGTTTGTAGTCAGGGTCTATAAAGTTTATTAATATAGAATACAAGTAATTGTTAAAGTGTTACCGTAGCTGAAGGAAATATAGATTAAAGGTCTCATTCACGAGCTCATTCTATGGGTATTAAAATTTTTGGAATTTTCGTCAGAGTATTAGGAAACACTTGCTTTAGCAAGTCATTCAAAAAATAATTCCGGATTGTGGCTATTGACGCTTTTCTTTTATCTAAAGCATCACATTATCTGAGGAACCATAAAATTTCGTCAGTACATAAGACGATGATTGCAATAAACGGGTAGCTTGTACAATCTGTAAAATTCTGTTTGAAATGTTTAAATATTTATTCTGATTACCATGCAAAATAGGCATGGAAAGATACGAAGATATTTTAATAAGGGTTCAAAATAAATGCGATTTAACGCAAGTACGTTTCATTTTTAAGCATTTGTAAATTGTTCATCGTGCAGAATAGTTAATCACATCAAGTAACTTGCAACAAAGAAAATTTCGAAGATTGCTTCGAGGAAAATATTACAAGGATCGGTAGAAAACACAACGTCTACTTAGTGGCAAAAATTAATTTAAATTAAATTAATAAAAGTGAACAATTTTCAATAGAAAGATTTGAGAGAAAAAAACAAATTCGAAATAAATAAAATTGATAAAAATAGCATACTCAAATATATGAGAAAAAAATAAAAAAAAATATCTATGATAATGGATGCGACAAATAAAAATGATGAAAATAGAGGTATTACCAGTGTTTCCATAAAATAAATAATTTTTAATTAAAAAAAAATAATTTTTGTTTATTCACAATGAAAACTTGAAAAAATTTTAATACATTGCGAAAACATGAGTGTTTTTTTTTTAAATCTTGAGACTAAAATTCTTAAGATTTTCCAGCACTTGAGGTGTGGAAATTAAAAAAAAAAAAAAAAAAAAACGAAATGGCCATCTCAGCCCTTGAAAGGACTTTGACCGAGCTTCTTACGATCAATTGTGTTGTGTGTGATGTGAAATGTTTGCACACAAATGATCGAGAACTGGACCTACATGTTCTCAAGAAGCTTTTTCATGGCAGTTTTTTTACTCTCTGAGGTTTGCCATTGTCTACAGAGAGGTGACGGCCGAACAAAAAAATTAATGCTAAGTGATAAACAATAATTAATTAATTTGAGTTTAAAAATGAAAAGGAAGTGAAGTGTTTAAAAAAAAAATTCTTTAAAATGGGTTACTTTGAAACAAGCTAGATTATCTTTGCAATCAAAGTAAATTCAAAGGATACAATTTTTTATGTGTTTCCAAACAAATGGCATATTTCTGTAATTTTACTTTTGTGTCAATTCTTAATTTCATCATCAGAGATCTATACATGTTCTCAACATTCGGATGTTTGTTTATTGGATGGTTTAGCGCAATATTTCTTCATAGATATTTCAACAAAATGCTTCTGTAAATTGCTGCCATAAAAAACACATCTGTTTTTATTGTCTTTACTTTATGACTGTTAATTAATTTTATATTTCGTTAAAACTGTGGCATCATTGTACAAAATATCGCGTAATATACTTTGTATACAGTGAATCAAAAAAGTTTAGGCACAGAGCTATTCTCAAAGTTTGTATCTAAATAACTTTTTCCACCTAACGAAAAAAAAAAAAAAATTATGGCATTGTTTGAAAATTGAAAGTTTTTTTGATTATTCACTGCAAAAATATTTTTGATTTTTCATTTTTGTTTTATGCATTAGATTATTAAAAAACAAAATAGTCACAATTTTAAATAAAAAAAGTTTACGCACATGTGTAAAAAAAATTTTAATTTATTTTTGGTTTTCATACATTTAATGTTTTCATTTAACCCTCATCGGTCCCATTGTATCAATTTGATACACATTCAAAAAAAAAGTTGAGAAAATCGTTTTAAAAATTAAAAAAACTGATTGTTTTTTATTTTTGTAGTTCTATTTTAGTGTTTTCATAGATTTAAATTTAGAATATACATTTATAAGTAATGAAAATTTAAAAGAGAAAAATGTAAAAAATGCTTATTTTTGTGGCTATGTGCCTTTATTAGCGCATTTTTCGCAAATATCATAATGATGATCATTACAAACATAATTCTTACAATTATCACAACGATTTGAATACAAATTTTTATTGTTTTTTTTTTGTGCATATGTAGCAACGGCCGCGTTTCGTAATTTTTGGCAAATGGGTAATCGCCGGTAGTGCTTCAATATTGAGCCTTCGAGGCTGAGATTTCCGCTTTTCTATGTGTTCTTGTACAAGAGCCATTCCAAGCTCCTCAATAAATATTCGACGACGTATACTTTTATTGGTTTTGTTGTTATTCCAAGCCGGAAATAGCGAAATATACGTTATATATGCATTCAATGCACTCACGTCCAACATGTTGCAAAATACTGCCATTGGCCACCGATTTATCTTACTTTTGCAGGTGTAGGTAGCCACCATCTGGTCCATAGTGTCCACGCCACTCTTGGTTTTGTTATAATACTGAATTAGATTCGGTTTCTTCTCAGCATTTTCACTTATAACGACGGCATTGTGTCATGTACTGAGCAGTGTAACATATCTATAACACCGAGGCACATACGACAGTAAAATGGCTTTTAATTTGTGGTCATATACAATAACGCTCGAATACACAGGTTTTTTCCTTAGATCCAACAATACTGGATGAATTTCGGTTCTTTTTTTCCGTATAGTGCCCAGAATAGTCATTCGGCGTTTATGTAACTCTTCAGCCAGTTCATAAGATGTGAAGAAGTTGTTGCATGTGATATTCCTCTCCGACAGCCCATTTACCAAATCCAAAACAACACGGCGTCCAATATTGCGCTCTGGAGCGGCGTTGCGATTGCGACCAACATAAATTTGCGTTTTGTAAACATATCAGGTAGCTGAATCGGCCAAAATCCAAATCTTTATGCCGTATTCAGCCGGTTTCGACGGTATGTATTGTCGAAACGGACAGCGTCCACGAAATGGAACTAGCTGTTCATCTACTGTAACATTTTTGCCTGGAATGTATACAACTTGCAAATTATGGTTCCATTTTTCATATATGGTGCGTATCGGTGTCAATTTATCACCGACAATCAAATTCTTATCGTCAAATCTGGTACATCCAATGAATTTTTTTTAACATTTTCAGTGACATTGTGTCTCGAAATATTGGTCGACCGGTTTTCTCATTCCAGAGTTGTGTAACACATTCACCATACGAACGATACACACCAGCAAGCAGTAGCAATCCGAAGTACGCATTTAGAGTATCCATATCTATTTGTTCCCATTCTTCTTTGTATTTCCGCAAACCATATAAATTCGTCATATTCAAAATAGTATTATAAACAATATTACACAAATATTTTCAAATGGTTCCGTTGAATATTGAATTTTTTTATATTTTTATTTTTTGACAAATATTTTGCTGTTGTATTTCTGGCAATTTCTTCTGCCACATTTTGTTCCAGTGGCTCAACATCGTACTCATCAGAATGCTCACTCATTTCTGCAACGCATTCTTCCTCCATTGTGAAATCATCGTCACTATCTACTGGAGATTCTTCTGCTTCACTTTCAAATTCGGAATCCATATCATATTTGTCTCTTTGACGGTTTTCACGTAGATTTTTTTCCATTTTTTTTAAATCAATTGAATGTATGTATAACGCAATGAAAGTATGCGGTAGATAAAAATCACTTCAAAATTCACTAAAATCACTTATCACTTCAAACAAATTCAATTCAATCTTCACTCGTGTGTGTTCAAGAACATACTGAAAACAAAAAAATTAAATAAAACGAGCCTAACCCAAAAAACAACTGAAATAACCATCATCAGATGTATTGTATCAAGTTGATACGAGGGACCGATTCGTAACTATTTCGTATCAGGTAAAACCAGAAATGCCCGAACATTAAAAACTCATAAGCCCGATTCCCAAAAACCGGTTCTTTACATCGGGCAGTTTTTTTTTATTCAACTTGAAAGACAAAAATTGTATCAAATTGATACGAGGGACCAATGAGGGTCCCATTTACAATCATAACAATAAGCATTTTCCACACATATATCCACGACTTATCCAGTGTAATGTCCGATCAAGGAAGACACGCCATATACCAAAAACGTCATACAAATTCATACCAAAAACGCCGATGTGAAAATACATAAATCGTTTAATGGTTGCACAAAAAGTAATTTTTTTAATGTTTTTGTGCAGCAAAGGGAACCAAATTTTGACTGTGTATTAAGAAGGCATGTAAAATCCATTTCCGAAAAGATGAATTCTTCTGAGCCATTCGAATCCAAAAAAAAAACAATAAAATGCACATTGGCGTTTTTGGCACATTGGAGAATCTTCGTTTTTTGCAGGTTCCGTCAATTGATGCAGTTCACTCTGACGTAACTTCAATATTATTTTTTTTTCACACGTTGCTTCCTTCTCTTTTTGTACAGCAGATAAAAAAATTTACTTGCAACATCCGCTATACTGTAGCACATGTTTTTTACATATAAACTGTACGTTTATTTCATTTCCCACATGTATTTTTGATATTGAATCCAAGGCTTTCTTTTTTACAAGACTGAAAAGTATTTTTCCATCACACTTTACTAAAGTTGAAATGGTCGAAAAAACAAGCAAACAAGTCACGATTCGATAACGGTTTTCAAAATCTTCTGCCACGTCTCGAGATTTGATCATTTTTATTTTTTGTGACGCACTATTTGCTTCTATTAGAGATACTCTATTTCTAGGTCTATACAATTTTGCCGTGGTGTTCTCCCAATCTTCTCCCATTATTTTTCCGATATTTTACAAATAATAAATGCAAAATTACAGCAGAACGGACAACTTTAAACTACACTTTCTTTTCAACACTGACCTTTAAGGCACAGGGGCAGGAATTCTTTTTCACCCTTTCACTAAAGAGTGGTTTGGGCAGTTGACAAAAACATCGGAACAGCTGCTAGAAATTTCCAAGAAAATTTCCTTTTCTCAGGTAGCTGTCCGGTTTCTGGTTTCAGCGCGAAACCGGGGAGGAGTGGTGAACATTTATAGATCTATATCTCCGCTAGTTTTGCTCCAATTCAGTTGTTAAATTTGCACACAATAATCTCTATATATGTTGTTCATTAATATAAAAAAATTAAAAAAAAACTTTAAAAAGTTATACCTAACCCCCCTTATTCTTTTTTATTTACCTAATGAAAACAAAACTTATGTGGAGTTTAAGATTTTTCGATACATTTAGATCAATTCACTTCTTTATTGCATATTCAAACCATTTAAAATTATCTTGGATCAAGTAATTAGAAAAAAAAATTGTATGTTACGTAGAGATTCTGATTTTATTTTGGAAGAAATATACGCTGGGGAAACCTTTAAGAAGACTAACTCTAATTAATAGTTTCTAGACGTTTATAATTTTTATATTGATTCGATTGGATATAATAAGACTTGTCTATTCTTTTACAGAAATAGAAAGTGAAGCTCCAGCAGACTTTGAGACGGCTATAGAAGCAGCTGGCTTTGGAATATTTAATGTCTTATTAATAATGATTGCGTTTGCGGCCTGCGCAGCAACCGTATTTGAGAGCACAACTATGTCCTATATACTACCCATAGCTGAGTGTGATCTCAAACTGACACTGCTCGATAAAGGCGTCTTGAATGCGGTAACATATGCAGGTACTTTTAAATTTAGTTTCATTACTATAACAAATAAAATAGTTAAAATTATAAATTATAACTAGGCATGATAGTCTCAGCCATTGTATGGGGCTATTTGTCCGATACTCAAGGACGTAAAAAAATTCTAGTTTTCGGCTATTTGGCCGATGCGGCATGTGTCATAGGCAGTTCATTGAGCCAAAGTTTCAATATGTTGGTGACATTCAAATTCTTGGGAGGCTTCTTGTAGGTTTTTCGAATTAAGTCATATTTAATTTTTATTAATTTTTTTCTATTACCAGTGTGAACGGTCCTGGTGCTGTTCTTTTTACTTACCTATCGGAATTACATGGTGTCAAGCATCGTCCTAGAGTTTTAATGGTAATTGGCATGATAATGTCTGTGTGTCTTCTGGAGCTACCACTGTTGGCCTGGGGCATTTTTCCCAGAGACTGGGACTTTGTACTCTTTGGTGTGTTAAATGGTGAGTTACAGCTGGATTAACTTTAAACAACAATATAAGCTTAAATGTTTACGTACTTATTATCCTAAAGTTCACTCATGGCAAATTTTTTTGCTCATCTCCGCCCTGCCCAGCTTGATCAGTGGTCTGGCTATAACAGTTCTTCCGGAGAGTCCGAAATTTCTTATGTCACAGGGTAGAAACCAGGAGGCGCTAAGAGCTTTTCAAACAATATATGCATTTAACAAGCGTAAACCAAAGTTTACCTACCCGGTAAGTTAACACCAAGATGTACAGATGTATCCTTAAATTGTGCTCATGCTGTTTTGCTTTCAGATACGCCACTTAGTGGAGGAAGTGCCTGACCGTAATGGTAATGCCAATGAGGTGATTTACACAATTGAAAGTAAAATCGACGCAAAACCAATGAAAGTAAAGCGTCCACATAGAAGTTTTACCCAGGCATTGGCCGATGGCATGCAACAGATTAAGCCGATGTTTAAGAAACCGCTTTTGGGCTACTCGCTGCATGTGTACACGATGCAATTTTGTATTCTATTGGGGTAGGTTTTTCATTAATTTTATCTATCATATATAAAATGTATTTATCTTACATTTTTTTCGTTATTTCTAGTTTGAACACCATTCGGTTGTGGTTGCCTCAACTTTTTGCTTCAATAGCTGAGTATGAAGCCATGGAAAAAAATGAAGATATCTCAACGAATCTTTGCACTATTCTAGAGTATAGTGTGAATAAAACAACAGCAACAGTGCTTGAACAGTTTACATCGGTTGAACGCAAGTGTGATGCAGTAAGTTTAATACACAATGGTAGCTTTGAAATTTTATTCCGTTTGCTTTTTTCTTTTTTTTTTGCTTGTATGGCCCAAGGTACTGACTGACTTAAATACCAGATTCGTTTCTTGATTGACCAAACGCTGACACCGTTGAGCTATTTTTGTTTCTCTGCCTCATTATTTGCGATCACAATTCAACAATCAACAAATATCAACAAATACTTCAACAAATACTTAAGCTACAAAATAGTTGTGGTTGTGTTTCCTGCAAGCATTTCTATCGCTTCAGAATCGCCAGAGAATCGCTTCGAAGATGAGACAATCGCCGGCGAGCTCTTTTAAGAGCCAGCTGAGGCCATAAAAGCGATTAGCTGGGAAGAATCATAAACGAGCCACCTGAAGGGCTCGTAAGCGATTCGCTGGGAAGATTCGCAAAAACGCGTCATTCAAACTGAACGAAAAGAAAACATTTGACATTTTTTTTCCACAAGTTTCAAAAGTTTTGCTTCACTTTAACGGTTTTTCAAAGCGTGCCTCATATTCCAACCATATTCCATCTTCCAACGATCGCCAAAATGAGCAAAGAGATTTGCAAATTTTTCAAGAACCGCGTATTCATCGCTTTGATGATCGAAATGCTATCCATCTTCCAACGATCGCCGGAATGAGCGCAGGAAGATTTTTAAAATTGTTCTTGAATCGCGCATTCATCGCTTGGACGGTCGAATAGCGATCCATCTTCTAAAGAACCCTTGGGCGAATCGCCCAAAGCCAGCTTCTCTTCCAATCGTCTTCCAAATGTTTGCAGAGATTCATTTTTTATGCGATCGTAGTGGTGTTGCGTTCAAATACAGATATTTTAATGATACAAAATGTTGAGTGACATTATCTGCGCTAAACAACGTGAATGTGCTGTTATTTGAAATCTACTCTACAGTTCCTTAACATACGCTACGCTTGTGTTTACTTTCCTTCACTGGTTTTATAACTTAAATCTGACAAAATTCTATAAAATCTTCAATATATAGACATAACCTAAAATTGTTATTTTCGCCTGCAGCACAAGAATATTTCCGTTGACATGTATACCAACAACATTATCGTTGCACTATCTGGATTGATTGGCTACTTCTTTGCTGGAGCAATTATACGAGCTCTAGGAGAAAAAAGAATGCTAAGTATGTCTAACCTAACAAAATTATTAGGAAATCTCTTATTTTTAAAATTTTACTACATTAACAGCGCTTGGTTTGATTATTTCTGGTGGTTGTGGAGTTGGCCTTTATTGGTCTTCAAGCGGATTAACAACGCTTATTATATCCTCATTATTTGTGACAATTGGCGGCATATCTACTTCTTCATTAATGGGAGTTGTGGTGAATTTATTTCCTACTTCATTAAGGTAATTAACAGAGAACTTGATTTATTACAGTTAAAACTTAATAAATTTTATACATATTCACAGAACATTGATTATTGCCATTTCCATGATGTTTGGTCGTTTGGGTGCACTTTCCGGCAACATGCTTTTCCCGATATTTATTGAAATAGGCTGCATACCGCCTTTCTTAATGGTCGGATTTGCCATGTTTTGTATGTTGAGCTTGTAAAAACAAAACAGAAATATTTATAAAAACTTTCGCACTTTTATATTATTGCAGGTGCGGGCGCTTTATCTTGTATACTGCCGAGTCCTAAAAAGTCTACATTTACTTAATATTTATGTTACTATTATTTTATTAATTTATTTAAACTGTTAATTAAATTTAGTTTGTACTTGAGCTTATTTTATCTTTAAGACGCATAAACAAATATATGTGCAAAATCTATACAATCTTTCTTTACGACCTTCTGTAAAGGTAAGCAAGGTTTCCCAATGGTTTCGCCAATGTTTTATGAATGCGTGGTCATGTAAATATTTTTTAAAAATTTTGTAATTTATTTAATTACAGAGAATTACTTTTTTTTTGTTATTATACTACTTTGAGAATCCTGTCAGCAACTTTTCGGATATTAAATAAAGTTTAGTGTCCTTAAACAAAAACTTTATTATTTCTTAAACACACCTTCGAATAACTTATTTCATCGTCCTTAAAAACTATTCCATACTATCAACTATTTTGCACATAATACGATCCAGCTGATAGCTGCAATCAGTTTTGTTACCCGTTGCTGCATCCTGTCCATCCACCTCCATTTTAATGGAATCACCTTGCATTTCTTCATCATCACGAGGTGCATCAGGTAGCGCTGCGAATGCTGTATTCACGATATCGCGTACTCGATCAAGATGTTTTTGAAAACGTGTAGCAGTCTCTATGCGTTGACGCTTTTGCATTTCCATCATAACACGCAGTGTTTCACGGGCTTGATGCGGGCGAAACTCGTTCAGCAGATGGTGCATGTGTACAAAAAGCAGGCTCAGGTCATCAATCTAAATGGTAGTTTATGTGTTAATATTATAGTTTTAATTTGTTATTTTACTACCTTCTCTGTTCTGCGCGGACTGTCAGGATATTGTATGAGCAGATCAATGAGATCCAAGAAGTTAACAAACAGCGAATGATTTAGCTTCTTCAACTCCTTACGGCGATCAAAGTGCAGCGGTATGAGACGCTTTATATTTTGACTTTCGAGCGAACGTATCATCTCTTCGTTATTGTACTGGATCCCAAACATGGAGTACATGTCATGAATTGGTGGTGGAGGACGTGGAGCACGATTTCTGCGAATGTTTTCATCCGAGTAGAGGTTTACGTATTGCGTCGGCGGCAGCGGCAGGCTCATTACCTGTGTGGCTTCCGGATTGGCCATGGTTGCGACGTATTCCTATCCTTGGAATTATCAAATTGTTTATACGAAATGCTTTTGTTTTGCTTGTACAACTTTTAACTTCATCGCCAGATGATCTGAAAATAGGGTACGTTCATAGACGCTGTGGGACTAATTGCTAGCAAGCTCTGTTTAATTGAATTTCTATACAAGAGTGGCGAAAAATTTTAAAATTTATATAATTTATGGCGTTTCCTTTCCTCGCCAAAAAATTCTAACCCCTGAGAGAACAGAATTTTTTATATTACAACCTGAACTCAAAAAATGTTGACCTGTTCTTAGTCGAGAAAAAAAAACATAAAAACGCAACATTTTTTTTCAATGTTGTGTTGGCTGCCCTGTTGTATCGAGAAACGTCAAATAAATTGCAAAAGTCTTCCGTGATATATCAAAACATTCTGATATAGTAAAATTTCCGTGAAACTAAATTCAAAATGTCTGGCGACTAAAGTTTTGTTGAGAGTAAATGAATTTATTTGGAATATTTTCGTTAATATCGTGTCAACCACTGATGCGGCTATTTCGTCAATTTAGGCCATTTTATGTTTAATTATAATAAATATTTGTAATTTGTAAAGAATAAGCTACTCTTTAATAAAATGTCCATATAATGTTCATTATATTCTTAACATATCACTTTTTTGTTTCGTCAGTTGCTAGCATTTGAGGACAGAACTCTGAAACCGTTGATCTTGAGAGTGCAAAAATTCTGTTCTTTTCAGGTCAAAATTTTCGAGAAAAGAATACGTTTTAATTTGAGAGGTCCAAATTTTTTTGAGAAAAGAACACAAAAAGTGCAGAATTCTCAAAAAGGGCAGAAAAAATGCAGAATTTTTTCGAGAAAAGAAAACACAATTAGATAATTTTAAAATAGAACGAGATAAAGATTTTGACATGCTGTTTTAAAATTCAATAAGGGTATTAACTATGAAGTTTATTTGGTCTAGTATTGTGTGTTATTAAAAGATGTTAATATTTGCAGGGTCAAAAAATTTGCAGGGTATATTTGCAGGGTTACAGCTTGGGTACACAAAACTTAATTTTTATTATATAAGACCAGAAATCCGTTTGAATTCATACTACATTTTATAAAATGTATCCACACTTAATCTTGTTATGGTGTTAGATTTTTAAAGGGTTAATTATTTCAACGATAACTATTACATCCGAATGAACCACGAGCTGTATGAGCTCTACGAAGACATTGACGTAGTTCGGCGTATAACTGTGCAGCGACTTCGCTGGCTGGGTCATGTCCAGCGTATGGACGACGAAGCTGCAGCGAAAAAGGTGCTCGAGGCGAGGGTCGCTGGTCAACGACGACGAGGGAGACCATGCCTCCGATGGATGGACCAGGCTGAGGAAGCCCTAACCGCACTTGGTGTATCCGATTGGAGAAGGCGCGCGGAAAGCAGAGGCACCTGGCGAGAGCTGATGAGGTCGGCCGAAACCCGCTCGTTCTACGACGACGAGGGAGACCATGCCTCCGATGGATGGACCAGGCTGAGGAAGCCCTAACCGCACTTGGTGTATCCGATTGGAGAAGGCGCGCGGAAAGCAGAGGCGCCTGGCGAGAGCTGATGAGGTCGGCCGAAACCCGGACACGGATTGTTACGACCACCTAAGTAAGTAAGTAAGTAATTATTTCAACAAAGCAACAAAATATACATGTTTTGTCACATTTCTACTATTCAACACTTTGACAATACTCTAACCATATTGTTGTAAGTACTGATATGAGGGTGAATATATTTGTTTTTAATTTGAATTCACAAAAATTTTATCATCTTATTTTTCACTCTTCTTTGGCATATTTTATGTTAGTTCTTTAAGTTATAGGGCAAAATTAAAAGAAATGTTTTTTCAAATTTAATTTTGACTTAGAACTTTTGACATTAAAAACATTTTAATTAGTTTGTCGAAATAACAACGACCTGGAACCGTAACAATAACAATTGTGTGGCACTGCATTATTTTTAAAAACAACGTTTTTTTTTTTTTTTTGTTGGCATAAAAAAAAAACCAATAATAATATGTATAGCAATTTACAGCAGTTATGCTTAAAGTCATGAATTTGTGATGTATATGTTTAATAAATATATATAAATATTTGCCAACATGTGTGGGACTCTCGCGAACATGCTTCATTATTAGCGAACTCGTGTGATTCAAAACTATCATCAGCAATTTTTGTTGGATAAAAAATTTAATGAAAATTTGCTATTGCTGATACATCTCGTTTTATTCTTTATCTCTGAACGCACTCAGTAATACGTAATAATTGGTTCAGTAAACTTGGCAAACTTGGCGTTGAACGCCATTTTGGAATAACTTCACTGCGAATGGGCCATACACGAAATATAGAAGGAAAACAATGCAGCGGATTAGAAGAGAACAAATTAAAAATAAATATTCTGCTGCTTCTAATCCTTTTATATAAATAAAAAGTGTATACAAAATACCAGTTATATTAACATTGTATATTGATTGTTAATAAAGGCTTGATAAGGATAATATTGTAAAAAAGAGCAACATCAAGGTCTATGTTTATGAATGACAGCATACTAATATCAAAATCTGTTAAAGCATGTACAAAAAAAGTGTAAATAGTGTTGATAAGTTCCACAAAAAATACAGAAAAATATTTGTTAAAACTTAAATAATTTTATACTAAAATAAAAGCGCGCATCTCATAATGAAAGAAAAAGGTGAGTTAACGAAATCTGTTGGAGCACGCTTAACGAAGCGTGCAACTCTAAACTATATACCGTTGTCGCAAAACGTATGAGAATCAGCTTGAGGAATGGAATTTAAGCCTTTTTCGTGGACTTCATTACTAATCAGCACACTTTTTTACGCATACTCGATATTGCAGATGCAGTTCTGACCGGGATTCTCCAGTCGGCAGATAGACATCCAAATTCGCGTGTTTCCAAGCTCATACGCATTGTCGAGAGTGAACGCACGCAGAAGAACATCGTTCTACTGCTCATTGAGTTGGCGGAAAATGTGGAGTATGCGACGGATTTCGGCATTTCACTCAAATATGTGCGTAACTTTCTTTGTTGGCATCATTAAGTGTTAAACTGACTGATAAAATTTGTTTCCATTGTAGTATTTGGATTTATTCGAACAACTTGGCCTGGAGCGTGACATCATGCTGAATGAGACCGGGCTGCTGCTGTTAAACTCATCTAAAATATATTCGCGCCGCGTCGACTTTGTGCATGAGCTTATCGAGCGTCAAATATTAACACTGTCCAATGCTGACAGGGAAATCGCTGATGCAAAGTTAGTTGAGCTTCATTACTAAGTATTTGTGTAGACTAAATAGTAAATTTGTTTAGCTGCAAGAGGTATAAATTAACAGATTCATATTACTGAATGCGGTATCAGTAGCTTATTTTAACTTTTGTTTGTATATTATGTAACAGATTCATATCATTTTATGCGGTATCAGTAGCTTGCTTTAACTTTTGTTTGTATATAAATTATATATGAGATTTTGTGTACATCTCTTCAACCCCCTCGTTTCACGATTGTGCTGTGTTTGAGTCTAAAGATGCGCGCGCGGTTAGTTTAGTTATTAATGTAGAAGCAACTTGGGTGCCGGCTAAAGTCAGTGACCTTCAATTGCTGTTATCAGTTGAAAGTTTTTATCAAATTGTAAGGTTATTTTAAGTTATCGATATACTTTTAAGTATTAAAAGTATGTTGATTTATACCTTTAAATCCTATATAACCTATGAATTTACTAAAATTTGATGGGTATGAATTAAGATTATTATTATTATTATTTATTAACCTTAAAATTTGAAATTATAAAGTCAACTTAAAAAATATGAGCACTCGCTGCCAGGGCTATCCGCTCTGTGATATAAACATAAGGGATTTTTTAATATTTTTTTTTTTTTTAAAATATTTAGTTTGGAGATTTTTGTGAATTTGTATATTGTGTCAATGTTTTCTGGTGTCGGATTAACAAGTATTTCGTAAGGACTGGTCTGATTAAAAAATTTCATTCTTGCACTTGCAAGAGAAGTGCATTCGTTGTGATAGTGTTTAATCGAGGACAACTCTCCGCAGCCTTGACAGGATGGTGGTGGTTCTCCTCTCAGAATATGTTGGTGAGTAGCAATTGTGTGTCCTAGACGGAGTCGTGAGAAGATTTTGATTGGATTTTTCCCTGATGTCGGATATATTCAGTCGGATAGGACTATGTTATGGTGGCGGTCATATGATCCTCGGTCACGTCAGTTTTTACGCTCTTTTTTGATTTGATTCACTCTATGACCAGTGTGTTATGGTGTCGGTCATTTGATCCCTGATCACTCATACACTTTTCGCTACTTTTAGTACTTTATTCAAAAAAGTATCATTTATGTTAATAAAAAATTGTTAATCTACCACTTTCTCGCGCGCATTGTACGTATTCATTGTACGTATTCAAGATAGGCACAGGAACATCATTAAGAAATGTTTGAAAATATATTTATTGACGCAAAATAAAAAAACGCAACCGCAAAAGCAGATCATGTTAATTAATTTATTATGATAAAATTATGCATTATAAATAAATTCATTACTTACGCTATCCTTTTTGTTTTCGCCACTTTCGATAAATGCAGTCATGATTTCCTACATTTCTCACAAAAGGTGTACTATTTTTATACAAATCAAGGAATGTCGTGAATAATTTACCAACGCAACACTGCTGTGATCCCGTGATTTGGCAAAGGCAGCTGAATCATTTGGTGACCATTGTGGTCAAAATTTATTCCCTCACTCACTCTCAAATTTCCCTTTTACATTCAAACAACAACAATGCGTGACCGTGACGTGCCCAGGACCGCCAGCATAACAGCCCATAGTGGTGGTGATTATATTGGTACCAGTTTTGCTTTTTTTCGATATTTCGTTTAGCTATCAAGTATTGTCGTAAATCTGTGGCCTCAATAGTGTCATCCATAGTTATAGGCGCGGAGCATGTGTATTTTGCTGCGGTATCTGCATATTCGTTTCCGCGGATGCCAATGTGTGCCGGAGTCTGTGTTTGAGTCTAAAGATGCTCGCGCGGTTAGTGTAGTTATTAATGTAGAAGCAGCTTAGGTGCCGGCTAAAGTCAGTGACCTTCAATTGCTGTTATCAGTTGAAAATTTTTATGAAATTGTAAGGTTATTTTCAGTTATCGATATACTTTAAAGTATTCAAAGTATATTGATTTATACCTATAAATCCTATATAAACCTATAAATTAACTAAAATTTAATGGGTAAGAATTAAGATTAAAAATTAACTAAACACAAACAACTTGCATTGCGTTCGAATCTCCAGTCCATCAACAAAATACACATGGAAAAAAAATACATTAGCCATTGCACACAATACAATGCTATCAACATCAGCATCGTTGAGTGAGGGTTGTTTTATGATTGCGTTTGCATGCATATGTTGTTGTTTAAGGCTTTTATTCTAGTCTAGAGCATGGTAGAATAATCTAGGTAGGAGCAATTTTCACAGTATTCTCTTCGCTCTGACCATGATTGTCAAAGCTCAAAGCATACATTAAGTTTTGGTGTTTATCGTATTTTGTGAACCATGCACTGACGTTTCATTTGACATTAGCGACTCTCCTTATTGCTCCTATTTTGATTATTCTACCATGGTCTAGAGAGAAACATTTTGGGCGTTTAATTCAATAAAAAAAAACAATATATATATATTGATGCTTTTAAGAGGTTTTTGGCCAATGATGATTTTAAATTGCAATTTTTATATAAAAAAAAAAAAATTAATTTTTTCTCCCAACGTTTCATCAATTATTTTTCGACATCCTCAGGGAAATTTTTTAATTTTTAATTAAAAAACACAGTTTACAATTTTAACAAACAATTAAATAATAACATCCTTAAATATAACTTACTTTATATACTAAATCACATTATATAAACACAAAATTTTTCATTGAACGTTGAACATTAAACATTAATACAAAAATTACATAATAATTGTTGATGTTGTCAATAGCTTCTTTAAAGTTTATTACTCTGTCCCATTGCAAGTTTTGTTTTTATATAAAAATTGCAATTTAAAAAGCATTGGCCAAAAACCTCTTAAAAGCATCAAAATATAAATATATTAATTTTAATTTATTTAAAAATTAAATAATTAATTTCTTATTATCAGCCCAATTCTGAATGAAATCTCCCCGGAAATTAAAAAAGGGGGTTTTCATTTTTTAAACGGAATGCTTTTAAAGATTTTTTTTTTTTTTGCTATGAATGTGAATATTATTTGCATTCAAATTTTTCAAAAATTCTGTGAACACTGTTAAAATTACGAAAATTCCCTTTTACAATTTCCGGGGAGATTTCATTCATAATTGGTCTGTATATGTTTATTTACATAAAAGGCACGAATGCTGCGCCGCACCTAATATCGCTCAGAGTGTAATTATATTTTCCATTATTCAGTGCCTTCACAATTTATAATGTCCTGACAAATGTTCAGTCTGAAAGTATGCACAGAAAATTTACTTGATACTTATCAGTAAAGCTTCCAACCCGTCGTAAGACAGGCTTTAATATTCGAAATGGCCATTTTAGCCCTTGAAAGGACTTTGATCGAGCTTCTTATGATAGTTGAGTTGTGTGTGTTGTGAAATGTTTGATCGAGAACTGGACCTACGAGTTTTATGTCGACTCCGAGGGGCTTATGTTCTCAATGGCAGTTTTCTCATGGCTTTTCATGGCAGTTTTTACTCTCTGAGATTTGCCATTGTCTGCAGAAAGGTGTCGGCCGAACAGAAAAATTAATTCAGTTGAAAAATCTTTCTGTCAGATGGGATTCGAACCAGGCTTTAATGTAAGTAATTTGAATAATACGCAAGAAAACTGAAAACAAAAAAAAAAATTACAGGCTGGTAAGGGGAATGAATGGGGTGCTAAAAAAAGAGTGCTTCCATCTTGACACGATTTCAACCATTCTAGTTATCTGGAAAAAAAAATTTTATTTAGTAGGAATATCTCAAACTAGGGAAAGAAAAAGATTTTTTTTTTGTGAAATGGTGACTGTTTGAAAAAGAAATAATTTTTTCGTTTTTAATTTTTTAAAAATACTAAAAAGCAAAATTTTTATATCATTCTAGTCCGGAGTTAGAGGGATGCATAAAAAAGCACCACACCAAATTTTATGTTAATCAGTCCATTAGAATTTGAGATATGTCCAACGTGTTGGAAAAGGTAGTTTCGAGAAAAACGCTTTAAAAGATTTGAGTTCTGATAGTACTAGATTAGATGCTGCACCACTAAAATTGTTATAATTCGTTAACTAACCCGAATTTTAAAAAATCCTTTCCGGGGCACATTCTCTAAACTTCGAAAATATGAAAAAAATTAGATTTTAAAATTTAAAAATTTTTTATTAATTAATTGTTGACAAATAAGATTGAATCGTTTAAGTTTCTGTTTCTAACAGCGGAAATTACAACATGTGTCATACATAACAACATTTTGAAAAATTTATGTATTATTAAAACTAAATACTGAATATTGAATAACTGAATGGAGTAAATGTATAAAGTCTCTAAACATATTTAAAAATTGTAATACATACGTTAGAAAGTTAAAATAGTGCAATTTAAGGAAAACAAAAATAATTCAATTAAACTTAAGATATATTAACTCATGAAGTTATCGACTTAAGGCAAATTGATGAAAAAGAAACTGAAGATAAAAGATTATGATTGAGCTTAGTCTTAAAGTTGAGTTGACAAGAGTATTGAATTAAGAAAAATATTTCAGCATCAATTGCTTAAAGGTTAATCGATTGGAAACCAATTTTATATTGTTCGGCAGTGAGTTCCACAGCCTTATTGCGCTAACGAAGAACAATCTACTTGAAGTTTTATAATTAAAGCTGAAGTTTTTCAAAAAGATATCGAGCGTGGACATTGTGTATAAATGATTTTGTGCAAAATTATACAATTCCTTGCTGCGGAAAAATTGTGCAGGCTACGGCCAAGTAATCGTATGGAAAATGAGGAGAAATGGTCGAACATCCGTAGACCAAAGACAGCGAGCAGCATTATTCAAAGCAACTTGCAGCTTATGTGAGGATTTCGAGTCAGGCTTGCTATATACTACTTCCGAGTATGTAATTATAGGCATCAGTATCTGCAGGACTAGTTGACGTTTAGTTTCAGTGGGAACAACGACGCAGTCATTCTTAAGTTCTCAATGCATAATAGACTTTACTAACACACATATTGATATGATCTTCACAGGAACGTGATGAATTTAAGATAAAACCAAGGTTCTTATTAAAAAAAAATTCAGCGATTGCTCCTGCCTGTGACTAATGTATGCTTTTGTAACGTTTGCAAGAATTACATTTCTGGGAATTTTATGTTACGGGGCTTGAAATATTCCGGCTTAATTTTGGATTATTTTTAACTATAACTATTATTAACGATGCAAAAGTATTTTCTGAAAATTTCAGAAAAAAATATTGACATTTAAACGTGCATCTTACTTACTTACTTAGGTGGCCGTGACAACCCGTGTCCGGATTTCGACCGACCTCATCAGCTCTCGCCAGGCGCCTCTGCTTTGCGCGCGCCTTCTCCAATCGGATACACCAAGTGCGGTTAGGGCTTCCTCAGCCTGGTCCATCCATCGGAGGCATGGTCTCCCTCGTCGTCGTTGACCAGCGACCCTCGCTTCGAGCACCTTTTTCGCTGGAGCTTCGTCGTCCATACGATGGACATGACCCAGCCAGCGTAGTCGCTGCACAGTTATACGCCGAACTACGTCAATGTCTCCGTAGAGCTCATACAGCTCGTGGTTCATTCGGATGCGATAGTCATCGCCGACTCGAACAGGACCGAAGATTTTGCGAAGAACTTTTCTCTCGAACACCCCCAGAGCGGCTGCGTCAGTTTGCGAAACTACCCATGCCTCAGCGCCATAAAGCAGCACAGGTAGAACGAGCGTCTTGTAGAGTGTTAGTTTTGTCGATCGAGAGAGGGCTCTGGAACTTAGTTGCTTACTGAGCCCGTAGTAGCACCTATTAGCAATTATTGTTCTTCGCTTTATCTCCAGGCTGATTTCGTTGTTAGTATTAATGGCGGTGCCAAGGTATACAAACTCCTTGACTACTTCAAAGTTATAGCTGCCGGATGAAACGTGGGAGTCTAAACGCCGAGCTCCCTTGTTTGTAGACAGCATATACTTTGTTTTACCCTCATTTATCGTCAAACCCACTTTGGCTGATTCCTTTTCGATAGCGGCGAAAGCAGCGGTAACATCTCTCTTGGTTCTGCCAACAATATCAATATCATCAGCGTAAGCAAGGAGCTGGACACCTTTATAGAAAATGGTGCCATTACGATGCACACCGGCCTTTCGTACGATCCCCTCCATGATGATGTTGAAGAGATCGCAAGACAGTGGATCGCCTTGCCTGAAACCTCTTTCGGTATTGAAGGTTTCGGAGAGGTCATTTCCTACCTTGACGGAGCTGCGTGTGTTGCTCAACGTCATTCTGCAAAGTCTAATCAACTTTGCAGGTATACCGAACTCAGACATTGTTGCGTATAGGCAATCCCTTCTCGGGCTATCGAACGCAGCTTTAAAGTCGACAAAGAGATGGTGTGTGTCAATTTGATTTTCGTGGGTTTTCTCCAGGATTTGTCGTAGCGTGAAAATCTGGTCTATGGTAGACTTACCAGGTCGAAAGCCACACTGATAAGGTCCAATCAGTGTTTTTGTAATTGGCTTTAATCTTTCACACAGTACGCTTGAGAGAACCTTATATGCGATGGAAATAAGACTGATACCTCTATAACTTGCGCAGATTGTAGGGTCTCCTTTCTTAAGTATAGGGCACAGTACACTGAGGTTCCAATCGTCGGGCATGCTTTCTGCTAGCCATATTTTGCTGATGAGCTGATGCATGCGCCTTATCAATTCATCGCCGCCGGTTTTAAACAATTCAGCTGACAGGCCGTCAGCACCCGCTGCTTTATTGTTTTTGAGTCGTTGGATAGCAACTCGAACCTCTTCATGGCTAGGTGGTGATACTTCCACTCCGTCATCGTCGATTGGTGGCACTGCACTGTGCTCTCGATGGGCGGCATTGGTGGAATCGTCGCCATTAAGTAAATTGGAGAAGTGCTGTCTCCACAATCTAAGCACACACTGTGTATCGTGTGTAAACGTGCATCTAGCGACCTCTATATTGAACATTTGATTTGCCATATAAATTTCTAAACTCAAATTTTCTAAAAACTCGAAGACACTTAGTTTTTCATTTAATTTTTCTTTTAAATGAGTTATCAAACATGAAAATCGGGCTTAAAATACCTGAATTATGATTTTGTACTTTTGGAAAAAAACTCATTTTTTTCTTTTACTAAAAAAATAGCAAAAATCCAAATTTAAAAAAATCAGTGAAATATCATGGAAATCTTTTCTAAAACTATACCTAATACAGATACAAAAAATTGTGCGATCACGTTTAACAATTTGATCGTTATGAAATTTTTTGCTGGAGTATATCTTTTTAGAAATTTATGTCTTTTCGAATATTCAAATATTCGGGTTTAAATATTTTTTCGAAAAAATTCCCAAATACCCAAAAATACAGATTTTGAAAAACCAAACAAAACATAAACTAAGAACAGTTTTAGCTATTTTTTGCAAAAAAATAAAAAAAAACCAAAAATCGAATAAAAAATTATCGCTGCTGCAACTTGACTTTATTTCAAAAATCCTTAAAGTGCCCTTTTCTGGCATATCGAACACAGGAAAAAATCATAAAAAATCAGATAACATAGAAAAAAATTTTTAAATACCAGGGTTGCCAAGATATAAATAGGAAAACTGGGTTGCCCTGGTTTAAGAGTAAAACAAATAAAAGCAACTCAAAAATCAAAACTCCACTTTTTCAGCAACTTACAAATTTCAGTAACTTACAAATTTTATATGAAGGATACAAATGCAATTAATTAGGCTATTCACAGTTTAAACGTATATTAACAAAGCGTATTTATAGCATTTGTTACTTTTGACACTGTGAAAACCTCCGACAAATTCTGGAGAAAACCCACGAAAATCAAATTGACACACATCATCTCTTTGTCGATTTTAAAGCTGCGTTCCATAGCCCGAGAAGGGATTGCCTATACGCATCAATGTCTGAGTTCGGTATACTTGCAAAGTTGATTTAACTTTGCAGAATGACGTTGAGCAACACACGCAGCTCCGTCAAGGTAGGAAATGACCTCTGCGAAACCTTCAATACCGAAAGAGGTTTCAGGCAAGACGATCCACTGTCTTGCAATCACTTCAACATCATCATGGAGGGGATCGTATGAAAGGCCGGTGTGCATCGTAATGGCACCATTTTCTATAAAGGTGTCCAGCTCCTTGCGTACGCTGTTGATATTGATATTGTCGGCAGAACCAAGAGAGATGTTACCGCTGCTTTCGCCGCTATCGAAAAGGAATCAGCCAAAGTGGGTTTGACGATAAATGAGAGTAAAACAAAGTATATGCTGTCTACAAACAAGGGAGCGCGGCGTTTAGTCTCCCACGTTTCAGCTTTCCCGGCAGCTATTACTTTGAAGTAGCCAAGGAGTTTGCATACCTTGGCACCGCCATTAATACCAACAACGAAATCAGCCTGGAGATAAAGCGAAGAACAATAATTGCTAATAGGTGCTACTACGGGCTCAGTAAGCTACTAAGTTCCAGAGTCCTCTCTCTATCGACAAAACTAACCCTCTACAAGACGCTCGTTCTACCTGTGTTGCTTTATGGCGCTGAGGCATGGGTAGTTTCGCAAACTGACGCAGCCGCTCTGGGGGTGTTCGAGAGAAAAGTTGTTCGCAAAATCTTCGGTCCTGTTCGAGTCGGCGATGACTATCACATCCGAATGAACCACGAGCTGTATGAGCTCTACGAAGACATTGACGTAGTTCGGAGTATAACTGTGCAGCGACTACGCTGGCTGGGTCATGTCCATCGTATGGACGACGAAGCTCCAGCGAAAAGGTGCTCGAGGCGAGGGTCGCTGGTCAACGACGACGAGGGAGACCATGCAAAACAACAACAAAGAAAAATACGCTTACGTAAGTTGGCGTAACAATAACAAATAGTAAATTAAACAGGCCTGCGTACTTAAACTGTAAAAAGCCTAAATGTTTTGTTTTGTTTATTTTTAAAACATGATATTTTTCGTTTGTATGAGTTGTATTAGTTTGTAAGTAAAATATCATGCGAGGGTTGATTGATAATTCAATGAAAAAAGAAATAATTTCTACATCAAACAAAAAAACGTTTTATTCCTCAATTTAGTCTCCTTTTTGCTCGACTTCCTCTAACGTTCCTCCACCTTTTTGATCTCATCCGAAAAATACATTTTCGGAAGGTCCTCAAAATAGGCCTCTGTTTCGGTGTTGAGCTCCTCTATAGCGCTGAATCTCTTTCCGCGAGGAAGCAATTGGTACTTCAATTCATGGAGTTTTGTTAACGCGCGCATTGTCTTGATGGAAAAGCACTTTTTTCCTCGCCAAATGGGGACGTTTGTATTTCAAAGCGTCGTTGAAACGGTCAAATTCGGCGCGTAGTATTCGCCATTGGCCGTTGTTTTCGGTGGAAGGTAATCGATGTAGATTATACCGCGTGCATCCCAATATACTGTCGCCATAACCATTCCGGCCGATAGCACCGTTTTCGCCTTCGGAGCACGTTCGGTCGGTGAAGTCCACTGTTCCTTTGTCTCTGGTGTGTAGTGATGGATCCATGTTTCGCCCACGGTTACTAATCAAACACGGCACAAATCTTGCGGATAATTTTTTCATATTCAAATGATTTCGCAAAATGTTCCACACCCGTTTGTCTGAGATGCCTACGGCCTCAACAATCTTGCGCACTTTAACTCTGCGATCGGCCAACACGATACCGTGAATTTTCTTTACCATTTCTGGTGTGGTGACCTCACTTCGACGTCCAGAATGTTCGGCGTCACTTGTGCTTGTACGACCGCATTGGATTTTAGTAAACCACTTGTTTATCATTCCAATCGATGGTGCAGAGTCCCTATAGTATGTAACAAGCCTTTACTTGGTTTGGCTGATGGTTTTTTTAATTATGCAAAACATAATGCTTGATGAGCACCTAAAATTAAATTTTTTCGCCAAAATTCACAAGATCGTCTGCTGTCAATGGCTGCCAAACACAAACTAAGCGTTGCAGCGAGCTGAAATTTTGACAGTAGTGTATTAACAGATGGTAATTGACAGGATCAGTGTTGCATTTAAAGTTACTACGCGAAAAATTAAAAAATTCACCAACTTCTCAAATAGCCCTCGTAACTCTGGTAATTTAAGTCCGATTTCCATGTTTGATAACTCATTTAAAAAAAAAAAAACCAAATGAAAAACGAAGTGCGTACCAGTTTTTAGAAAATTTCAGCTTAAAAAATTAAATTGGATTTTTTTTGGAAAAACAGCACTATTGTCCCCTATAAATCAAATTTTCATTATAGAGGTCGCTAGAGTCACGCCTAAAAATATCAATATTTTTCCTGAAAATTTCATAATTTACTGTTCTCTTGTAAAGGAGCAATCAAGGTCCGTGCACATTTTGAGTTTGTAAAAAAAAATTCTTCCCTACAACTAAGGGCCACTCTAATGTCCATGAACCTGATTTTAAACATTGATGATATGCAAATCGATTGCAAAGCTATTAGAACAGAGTTTAGTGAATTATTGAATGTTCGTGGTGTCCATTCTATATTATAATTATTCAAGAAAAATACGATTCAGTACATTTTCGGAAATTTTGTGTTTTAAACTTTGTGGTTGGTGCATTACTGTTAAGATAACTAAGACACAATTCAAGGCCATTGTATAAGGAATAAAAGAGAAATTAATACTTAATAGTTATTCAGCAACTCCACTCGAGATGAGTACGTTGCTCAAAGCGTAGAAGATCCGTCTGAAGATCGAGAGGTGGTAGTTAGTTCAAATCACACTCGTTTTTAGATTGCCGAGTGTGGCGAATTTTTGTTGTTTGTTGTTATTAAAACCTTTCGTTACATCGATTTTACCCCCATCTAATTCGGTGCATTGTTATATATGTGGCTAAACAAGTTTCACTTTAAAAATTTAAAATTAAACACGTTTATATGCTGCTATGTAAAAACCAATAATCACTTCACATAATATGTGTCTTTTTATATAATGTTAAGAACATCAACAAATTACATAGAATGCATTACTCTGTGCACACTTGTATTAGGTGATGCATTTTGTTGGATGTTGTCCTTCAACAAACAATTATTTTTTTTTTTGGTAAAATTTAGTTTACGGTTGTATCAATAATAATGCATTTATAAGGATGTCTAAGTATTGCATTGAGACAATTTAAAAGTAATAAAAACTTAACTTATAACTTATTAGTATTATTGCATCAGTTTAATGTGAACTTCTTTCTCGTTTAGCAATAGTGCCGAATCCAGTGCAGCTCCAGAAAAGCCCAAAAGAGGCCGCAAACGTTTACTAGAAGCACCAAAGGATCCATACGAAGTTGCATTGCAACCGAAAAAGTTCCGAAAAATAACTCATGAAAAGCGTTTTGCAGTTAATAGCACAAATGCCGCCACAGCTAGAGCAAATCAAATTAAACTCAAATCACAAATGCGCCACACTGAGACAGAGCAAAATATTCACCCAGCTGGCTGGGTACATTCCAGTATAGTGGATCTGGAAAATGATGAAGAAATCGATTCAAAGCGGAATTACAAACTCTTCACCTATCACGTCGAGCATCGCTATAATACTTTAGTGTGCGATATTAATTTTCGTTTACATTTCATGGTCAAGGATTTCATTGACGAAGAAGAGGAACAGTTGGAAGAGGAATTTAGGGAAAGTGGACATTATCCCACGGAGCGAGCGACCACATGGCCACCACTATCGGAAGCATATGTGAAGCAATATTTGCAATTAGAGAATAGATTGCTTGAATGCGGCGTACAGCCGAGGAGAAAAAATGCAAATCCTCAAAGCAAGCCACAAGCAGAAACTAATAATTATCAGTACAAATCACAAGAACAACCCATCATATTAAATTCAGCAACTAATATAATAAATATTGAGTGTAGCAGTACAACAGTTGCATCTGTAGAAATTGAGCAAAATTTATCCGAGTGCAATGATTTCCATATTTGTGATGCAGCTGCAGTTGAAACAGCAGAATACGAGCAAAATGAGTCAGGTTTAGGTGAAAGCATCAGTGAAAGTAATATCGCCAGTGTTATAGAAGAAGTTCAGAATGAAAAGAAAGATTCAAATAAATCAGATGAGCTAGTAGTAGCTCCAGAGCTTAATAGTCTGGTAGAAAAAGATAGCGAAACAAGTATTCACGATGAAAATAAGATCGAAAAACAGGCAGAATGTGCAGAGATTCCAAATCTAGAAACTTCACAAAATACCAATAAGAATGAAGAAAGCGAAATCATTTCTACTTCAATTCTAAACACAAGTACAAATATTCTAGATGATGCATTTAACTCGACGTCCATAATTTCAAGTACAATGAGCTCAAATGAATTTATTTGCTCAACCACCATAGACTTAAGTACAAGCATAATCAGTGCAAATGAATCGATGCTTTTATCATCTTCATATTCAAGTACAAATGACAATATAACGATAGGTATGAGTTCGAAAATTGCAAATGAATCGCTACAATATGACTCTGCCTTGGGTAGCAGTATATGGGATTCAAGTACTTTGTCTCTAACTAAAGAGCTTGAAGGCAGCAACGCGACTCTTACAACAGATACGCAGAATGAAATAGTATTAAGTAAGGAACAAATTGATTTAAATAGCTCCGCCTTGTCGCTGGATGAGAATATGCAGCAAAGTGATGCTGATCATAAAATCGACGAAATTGATAAAAATAAATTAGAAAGTTGCATTAATTTACCTATCAAAAACAGCGACTTGCATGGTATGCACACAATTCATTAGTCGTTATATATTTACAATGTTAACAACTCCTATTTCCAGATGACACACAAATTAATTTTGATGAAATACGCATACATATGCCACATTTAGACGATGAAGGTGTGTTTTTCTCAGATCTAGATGAGCAAGATCAACGTATGCTTTCACCTTCTGTTATGGCATTGGATGTGTTTCCCAGTCTAAACAACAAGAAGAACTTTACCATCATAGTTGACGACGATATACGTGCTATGTTGAATATATCCTCGGACGAACCAGAAACATATGTTATGCCCGAAGAAAAACGCCAAGCTACTCCCGTTTCAATCAAGCTCAATATAATGGAACTACCCGAGAAAAAGCTGAGACGTCGCGTGCTCTTTAAACTAGGCTCTGAATATGAATTGTTCCTTAAAGCGGTATGTTTGCTTATTTAATCCGGCTTAGTAGAAAAACTAAATTTAGAGAAATTAAACGAGGCAGCAGTTATAACCATTGTCTATAAGTCACGTCAGTAGATTTGTTTAGAAACCAACAAATAATAATATTAATAGAAATAATGCCCAAAGTAAATTAAATAATTTTTCCACATAACTATTGTTTTTTTGGGGCTTATTCAATTTTTTATTTTGGGCGTTATTTTTATCATTCGATGATAATATATTTTCTTAACATTTATTCTCTTCTCTTAGCGTATGTGCAAACGTACACGTGCGGTTGAGACGACACGTGAATGTCGTGCGCCAAAACAAATGAAATGGTTCCACTTGAATGACACAGATATGAGTGGAGTGCATGTATCTCCAATCAACAGCCCAGGACACAGTTCTGCAGGTAAGACATAATATATAAATTTTTAGTAATAAACTTCAAAAATATTTTAAACAAATATTTCAGAATTTAATGGATTTAGTGACGACGACGAGTCTATGACGGAATTCTATGGTTTCCCTGAAGACGATCAAACTACTCACGATATAGATGATAAATATTCACATCGTCTTAGTAGAGATTCAGGTGTTGATGGTGTCGATGGGCCAAATACAATTGACAAAACCTCTTTGAATACTATAGCTGAAGAAGAGCTAGAAGAGAATAATGAGCAAATCATTGAAAATTTGACGAAAACTGAAGAAAATATCACAGAAGCAACAGCTGCTGCTAGTACAAAAGACAGTAACACGAAGAATGTAGAAGATAATAGCTCTGAGATCATTGAAAGACACAGTGCGTCAAATGAAATAATTCCGCAAACAGAAGATATGCAGGAAAAAATTAAGACACTATGTCAGGAAGTTGATAAAGAAGCAGGGAACGACGAAAGTACAATGAATGTTTTCGATATTGTAGACAAGCCAAGTGCAGATATAGGTGATGGTGGAATTGATTTAGATACAACAAATGATGAAATATTCAGTGTGCAAGAAATTTCGGAAGCACAGAATTTAGATGCACTTTTGGACAATGATGACAACAAGGTAGATGCAAATAATGATATATCACAAGCTATTGGTGTCAGAGAAAGTTGTGTCTTATCTCAGATTGAAAACGAATTAGGAAATACCATGGCTGATATTGAACTAAACAGTAGTAAAACGAAGGTAAGTTATGCTAACAAAGCTGGGATCAAAAAATGTACTCATATAAAAATAATTCTACTAATAGCCGAAACGAAAAAACATTCAAATTTCATCTTTACTAGGGCGTTCAAAATGCTGCCGACCTAACAAAGAAAACACACAATTTTTGCCAAATTATTGTTTATTCTGCCCCATTCTCCCCTTTCTGCTCGATACACTTATTCCAACGATTTTCTAACATTGCGATGCCCTTTAAATAGTAAGATTTCTCAAAATCTCCGAGCTTCCGTTTCCAATTCGAACTGTTCATTCGTCGCAAATCTACTTCCCTGGAGCCACCTTTTTATGTTTGGGAACAGATAAAAGTCGTTGGGGGCCAAATCTGAAGAATATGGTTGATAATGAAGCAGTTTGAAGCGTAACTCGTGCAATTTGGCCATGGTTCCGATCGATTTGTGAGCTGGAGTATTGTCTTGCAAAAAGATAATTTTTTCCTTCAATAAATTTTTGCTCAATAATGCACTAATAAATGAATATCAATCAGGTTTCAGACCTAGACGCAGCTGCATAATTGTGTACCGCAGGGATCTATTTTGGACCTCTACTTTTTACAATTTATATAAACGACATACGGAATGTGACGAAACTGTGTCACTAGTCTCAATAGTAACCTTAATAGCATATACAAATGGGCTTGTAACAATGGCTTATGCCTTAACCCAAACAAATCGAAATGTCTGGTTATCAGTAAGCAAAACGTCAATGTATCAATCTTACCTAGAGTCTTAATGCACACTTCCGAAATTGATAATGTGCAATCGGCAAAAAAACCTGCGAATAAAAACCTTTGACACTAAACTTTCATGGAGTTCTCACATTGCGGGGTCCGTGGGAAAAGTATATGGAATGCTTGGTGCTCTCTGGGCAACTAAACACTTCATTTTTTAACACGAAATTTATGCAAGTTGTGACGTTGCAAGTAAACAAAGGCTTAAGGTTGTATTTAACCATATTGCGAGATATGTATTCAATCTTAAAAGCCGAGATTACGTATCTTTGCTTGCAAAACAAATCTTAAACATGAATTTAAACAAATTTCTTAATTATAAGACCCCTATTAACCCCATTAACCCATAAGACCTCATTAACTATATTATATTACTATACAAGGTCATTTTCACCCAAGATCGGGCATACATGTACAATAGGCAAACCTTTTCGCACTCTTGTCTTGCTCTCAAAAAATTAAAAAATTTGCTAAGCATACACAAAACACGAAGAAATAAAAAAGTTAATCGTGTGATGGTTTTTCATTCCAAAAAAACTCGGTCAATAATTGGCAAAAAACAGCAGATAAATTATAAAATGGCAACCAGAGTTCAATAAAAATGTAAAATTATCTATATTTTAAGGCGGAAAATAATAATTAAAAAAATTTTAAACTTAAAAATAAATTAATTTTTTTTTTTCTAAACAAAAATAAGGAACAAAGAATCCCTATTTACTATTTCCACTATTTACTATCTTAGATCGAAAAACTTAAAACCAAAATAATTAAGTTTATTTTAATATTTTCTTTATTTTAATATTCATAACGCATCCGCTTCCTGTTTAAAAATATTAAAGGTTAAGACACATCCTTTCACATTTTTCTTTATTTTAACACTTTATTTCTACAGATTCAAAAATGGCATGAACATCTGCAGCCTATTCTATCTAAATCTCGCGAACGGCATCATTTTGATGTATTTCAGATTGGCACAGAAATAATGAACGATCTGGAACAGGACAAGGATTCGTCGCATGCAGGAGATCTGCCGAAAAGCATTAGCTTCCAAGACGTAATGCAAAACAAAGACGCCTCATATGTATCACGCTATTTTCTCTCCTCGCTATTGTTGGTATGTGTTCAACTCGTGACATAACTTATTTCCAAGTTTATTCATATTCTTATATCCCTTTCCATCACAGGCGAATCAAAGTAATATAAAAATAACAGTGTCAAATAAAAGTTCAGAAGAACCCACTGCCTGGAAGAATATTCAATTCGATCTGCTGAGTACAAAACGACATACAGTGTCCATAGAGGATAATATAGGCATGGTGAAAAAAGGAGGTATAAGCGATGTGTCGAAATTAAAGACTGCAAAACCACAACTGAAAAGAGCAGCAGCAACAATCTCTAGTACAAAAAGTAAACACAACGTTAATGCAGCGTTATCCATCGCTGCCTCTTCTTCATGTTACACAGCATACGAAACTCAACAGGAGACGACGCATACAAGTCAATTAGTAAAAGTAAACCTTGATGTTGTTAAACCATTAAAACATATTGAAAAACTACCACAAAATAGTGATGATTATGATTCGGGTATTTTTTCAAGTGAAGAGTTGATGTGATCGCAAATAATTCCATCAAATAATGATGACTTGAAATAATAAAAATGGCTATAACTCTTTACAAACACAATCAATCACTAGATATTAAATAACCTGCACTGATCGGAAATTTATACAAGAGAAAAATAATTTTATTCGCCACAACAATAATTGTAAAAGAAGAAGTATAAAAAAGAGAAGGTGTGTTAATTTCCGAACAGTCATCATTAACAAGATTGTGTGAAAATTGAGTTATAGCCATAATTATAAACAATGTTAGTTATTGTTTATATGTATATATATATATATATTTAAGCTTAACATTTAGACTATCTGCTTCATGTTTGTAGTTATTTGTCGTGTTGTTTCTAGTACCTAATCTTAAGAATTGAAAATACGTTGCTAAGGCTTAGCTTATTTCTGAAGTGATCATCCTAATTCCCTTTTGCGTATTTTAGTCTAACCAATTCTGTGCAATGAATCTATTTAAATGTTTGGAAGTAATATTTAAGTATTTTTTTTACTTTAATTTTTTACTTTTCTTTAACTATTTTTCAATTACAGGAAAATTGCCTTCTACAGGCGAATATAAACTGCTTCTAATTATTGCAAACTAATAAGTAGCGGCTTACTGCATTTATTATTGTATATTACAAATATTTTTTGAATATTTTTGATTTAATTTTTTCTTTTGTGTTAATTTTTCTAATTATTGTAATTTAAATTTTTTATTTTAAATATTTTTTTTTCACTTTTGCATACTATCAGCTTTCCTTAAATGACCGCCTAGTGTAGCTATCCAGCGTTTATTTTTAACATGTAAATTTAAGGCTTATTCATTATGTTGGACTTTGCCCATTTGAAGTTTGTATACTTTTGTATATATGTACTATTAATTTCGATTTTCCGTTTTTACTTCTTGACAAATGTACCTGATTTCTCATATGAGGTAAAGGAACATAAAAAACAATTTGTGTACAATATTTGTATAAAGTGTAAATAATATCTATAGCTAGATCAAGTAAATTTAGTTAATATGTAAGCTTGTTTAATATGTAAAGAGGAACTTTTAGATTTAAATAACATTTTTGATTGTAAGTTTAATATTATGAATTAATAAGAGAATTAAATTTTTAAATAAAATTGTATACTGTTAATGACAATGGAAAAATAAAAAATATTTTTTATAAAAAAAAAAAGAAAATGTTTCTGAAAAATTTGTTATGGGCTGAATATTTGATATGATTTTTAAATTTTTGTTGAAGTCATAGACCAAATGTATCAAAACCGTTTAATGCCGAAAGTGATTATGCACGAGTGTCCTCCTCAAGCATTGTTAATTTAATTCAAGTTATTTGAGTAGGGTTTTTAGTACTAATACAAAAAAATAGTTTTCAGAACACTGATTTTGAAATGAATTGCTATTTTTGCTCACTTGAAACAAGTTCAAATGTTTAAGTTTGATTAGAAAATTCATTCAAGTTCTAACTTTTCTAATCAATACTGACATTTGGGCTATTCACAGTTTAAACGTAAATTAACAAAGCTGTGAGCACCTCAGTATGTGTTTGCTGTATTCAATGATTTTGCAACCCTGTTATATATGCTGTAGATAGGACATAAAATTACGAGACACAAAAAACACTTCCAAGAACTACTTTTATTTACGCGTGTTTGCGTTTGCATGCAAAACACCAAAGAAAAATACGCTTACCTATGTTGGCGTAAAAATAACAAATCGTAAATTAAACAAGCCTGCGTACTTAAACTGTGAATAGCCCCATTGATCTTTTAATGGTGTTATATCCTGTTGGAGCCCTCTTTGACATTAAAGTATTTGCAGCAATATTTATAAAAATAGTTTTTTCACTAAAGCAATGATAGATAGTTTTATACAAAAAAGGTTAAAATTTTAATGATTAAATCAAAAAGTATTTTTAAGAAGCCTATTTTTACATTCATAAATTATTTTTTTTTTAATTATTTACATTCAAAATAAAAGTGTTGATAAACATTTTGAATAGTATTCACTAATTATCTTATAAGCTACTTTCGACAATCGTCTCCATGGAGTTCCTGTTAATCCGAGTCACTGTCCGAAGGCGATTTCTCATCGTCTTTTTTGTCGTCAGTCTTATAATGGCGATACTCCTTCTTGAGCTCCCACATATTTTTGTGTGGATTTTTCATATTATAATCACAGACTTCTTTAAGTATTTCCTTGAGGTAGCCTATTGGCTGTTTTGTTATCTTTACCAGATCCTTAATGTTATAATATTGATGCTTCTCGAAAGCATTGAAGAGCATGTCCATAACTGAGTTTTTGTCGTCACGTGCCTTCTTGCCTTCCGCCTTTTTACGTTCACGATACTCAATCTAAAGCGATAAAATAAAACCTAATTTAATATAAATTGATTTATTATTGTCTGCAAAAGTTGTTGGCTTACATTGTGTGCATGATCTTTGACAGGCTTGAAGTTTTGTACAATCTTATCAATAGGTTGCACCTTTCGCTGCGGCACTGATGCCTTTCGTATCGACTCCAATTTCAGTTTCATGTAGCATTTGTCTGGTATGGGACGACATTCTAATTTCTGCACAATGCGTCCTTCCATGTAAAGTTTCTCTGCCTCAGTTACTCCACTTGGCACCAAAGCATCCTTGCTGTCTTTGCTGTTTGTTTGCTCAGTAACTGGCATAGCATGCGAAAATACTCCCAGCGTTTGTTTAGTCACCACCGACACGTCTAGAATGTGCTCTGTTGGAATTTTTTCTTCAGGATCAAGGTTAACAACAGCTTGCGTTAGCGAGAGTGAAACTTGCGCCTTTTGGCCGGGTGTCTTGCTGATTCGCAATTTGCCAACGTCCATGTTCGATGGCGCTTTCTCCCATTTGTTGGCAATGTACTTGGGAACCTTGACGAGCCACACGCCTCGGCCAGCATTCGAAAGATCCAGTTCTTTGTCAAACACTTGTATTTTAGGTTCTTTGTCATCCTTGGACATTTTTTGTTGTCTATTATATAGCAGATATTAAGAAATCGCGATTATTTTCTTTTTCCAGCAGGTTTAATTTTTACTCAAAACCGCGCTGCAAAACAAAATCAACGAATTCGAGTGTCAAATTTTCACAAGCTGTGTTGTCAACAGGGTGTTCAAGAGATGGGTTTTAATTATTTATTACTAGGCGCTTACACTAGGCAGGAAAATTGATAGTTACAAAATCGAATAAGAAATTTTTACCTATATACACTGCCATTGTAAAAGAACCCAGTAGCTGGATTCCCAATATGGGAGTTTTTACATTGATCGATACGACAATTCCACGACAACGATATCGGTGGACACGTGATATCATGTTAATAAAGGCTGCTATAAATTTCCTTCTGTGTGTTATATTTCAAAATTTTCATGTGTGATAGAATGTGAGATGGTGTTAATAATAGAAAACAAAATGTGCTCGAATAGGTTTTAATTTTTTTGACATGTCATAATACATTTTATTTTTTGGTTTGTTTCTAATTTCATCACACATTCTATCCGACCAAAGATGCATTTTACCAAAACACTACGTGAAATTTATTTTTCTTGTAAGTCAACAAGCTAATTTTTTTTTTGAATACACAAATTATACAAATTTCAGTAGTACCTAAGCTCTGATTTATTTTACAAATTTTCAAGTTTTTGTACAGCGTTAAGTGTGATGTGATTCTGTGAGATAGTCTAAAAAGGGAAAATGCGTTTATTCTTCCTATCTCACATGGGCATAGTTTATACGTCATTCAAATTGAATGAAGAATATCGCATATTTGGTTCTCTTTTACTCTCTTCGAGATATTTGATTGAATAGCTGCTTTCACGTGATTTTTTGATTGAATGGCCGATGCCGACTAAAAGTGTTGTTGTAAGTACCAGAAAAGTTGATTATCCAACCTTGTGATTGATTGATGCAGGTCTGGAGCTCCATGAAAATATTGATTGATGCGATGAAGTGTTGAAAGTTCATTTCCGCTCTCGCAGAGAGTTCATCTGTTTTTCGCTGGGAAAACAACAACAAATTTTGAATGAGTCGTACAGTGCCAGTCGACAGTGCCATGTCGTAACACACAGAAGGACAATGTAAAGCCACCTGAAAGGGAACGCTTTCACACTCGTCGACATGTCAGTATCGTGTTCTACTCGGTGACGACGTGTCGGTGGCCAGCAGTCACTCCACTCGTGTCGTTGACAGCAGTTTAGTATTTTGATTTGTTGCGTATTTTTGTGTTTTGTTTAATTCTCGATTGAATTAAAAAAATGTCAAGTTTCAAATACGATATTGTGGCAAATTTAACTATTAGAATCGAAGCTTCGAACAACACACAACAACTGCATGCAACGTGTCGTTTAAATTTTGTCGTTGTCGTACCGATGTCAGTGCTGTGCTGATGATAAAAGTTGCCGTTATTGTTAACCATCCTTTCTCAATTTTGTCAAAAAGTAGGATTTTCCTTCCAAATTTTGCCAACGAGGAGGTTTCTTTATTTTAAAAGAATGATAAAAGGTGGGTCAATATTTAACGATGAAAAATAATTTAAATGTAATACCCCGAAAACATTGAGCGCAGCAAGCGACGAACAGCATGTCCCTGATCACTGTCTAATGAGAAATGTTGCGCTACACTATTATAATGGACGCTACAGCAGAAAACTTCTGCAACAAGTGTTTTTGGCCTTTACTAAGAATTATTTTTATTAAATTTAAGTTTGTGATAAACTTTTTCTATTTGCTTCTAATGACAATTGTAAACAATGGAAGAAATTTTCTTTTGTTACCTGTAAAATTAGAATTATATTGTCACAAAGTCAAAACAATTTTGTCAAAACAAACAACAATTGGCAAAATTGTTGAACATTGCAGTTATAACGTTTTACCACTGATTGGTGTTTAGCCCTGTTCACATGGTCAAATTTTTCACCAAGTTGTTGGTCAGTTACACGTGAAGGTCAGAACAACGTGAAATTTTTATGATAAAACTTTTAATAAATATAACGTGTTCTATGCTTTTTCATAACAAACTGCTAAATTATAAAAAAAAACAAAAAATTTAAAAATAAAAGTGTGACGTTACGTTGAAGCGGGAAGGGGGATATGGACTTTGTTATGAAGTGTGTCATAGGGGGGATGGGGGTCTAAAATTGGACAAAGACATGTTACGTAATATATGAACGGCCCCTAATATCTATATCGAAGTATTAAAAAACTTCGCCTTATCAAATAAAGTTATATAATTCAAAATAAGGGGCAATTAACTATTAAACTATAGCAATATTTATAAAATGTTCTTGAAACTTGCAGAGATATCGCACTTTTGTGATATGATAATAAACTTTTGCTCATAATTTTGAAGAAAGTGACAGTTTTGCTTACAAAATTGTTTTAAGAGCATCAATATTCATAATGTAATAGGTGCGTTTTTTTTTTGGTATGGCTATATACGCTTAAAGAAGCGCCGCGTATAGTCGCTTAACATTTCACGTCAACATTTTTTTGTTAAAATATAATTTTTTTTTTTGATATGGCAGTAGTGTTCGTATTGGCAACTACGAGCCAATTATCCTGTCTAAGCTAATCGATTTTTTGTATGAAAAATATTGTTAAGCGAATATAGTGATGCAAAAAACCGCACCTTATATAAAAAAACTTTAAAAACATCTTATGTAATAGTATGTTCTCGCAGCACCCTGAACAATGTAATTTGGCTCTCATTCGTAATTCGAGGCTGAATTATGTTCCGAATTAAGTAATTCGCCATACAAAAGTTGACAAGCGAATTACCTCATTTGATTCAGTTTGGATTAACATCCAAATTACATAGAAATCGGTGTCATCTACAATTTTCATAAAAAATGAATCTAAAACCACAAGCAAAACACAAGAAGAAATGAAGACAAGACAAAACAAAAAGTCAAATTCTCAAAGTTAGCAGACAAAGTGAGTATCATTGCTTAAAAAATAAATAATATAATAAAAAAATACTTATTTTGCACATTTTTTTCCCATTTTCGTTCTCCACAACAAATCAAATAAAATTAAAATAAAATACATAAAGAACAGCTGGCAAACCGTATTACGATTGCTTCGTGAGAACAGGGTAATTCACATTCGTAATTCATAGGCCGAATTACTTAATTCAGACTGTCGTCCAAAAACATCTATAAACAAAAAACATCAACATGCTATAAACAAAAGCCCAAATTGAACCTGATTACATACTTTGAAATTGCTTAATATAAAACTATGCCTTATCTCTGTACAAACTAGTTGCTGGCAATGCGCGCCCTTAACCAAGACAAAAACCCGCATAGTGATATACGTCAAAACACGCACATACAAAATCAGCGGCTGTCAATTGTTCTAGCAGCTGCATCACTTGCATACATTAAATAAGAAAAATTTCAGACAATTTACTTGACCGAGAGAAAAGAATAGTGCTAATAAGAAAAAATGCCACCACCGGCTGCTAGGCATCGCTATAATGCTAATAAGTCGGATAACAATTCTATTTACACCAAGAAACCACCAAAGAAACTGAATGCCAACAACCACAGTAGCGGCAAGAAGGAAACCAGAAAGGCGTAAGTCATACTCTGTCGACACGTACTCCAAAACTTAAACTATTTTATTGCAGAACATCCAATGGCGGTGTAGCTATGAATGCGCCTCCTACTGTTTCTGCTTCCAAGTCGAGTGCAATTGTTCCCGGTGTAGATACCGCCTTCAAGACTTTCGTGAGTGCGCGTCTCTGCAGCGCCATTTGGGCCTTCATATCTGATTGCGATGAAACCTTTAATTATTGGGAACCGTTGCACTACATTATCAACGGCCATGGCCTACAGACATGGGAATACAGTCCACAGTTTGCACTGCGTTCATATACGTATTTGTTGCTACAAGGCGTGCCGGGTTGGATTTATGAGAAACTCTTTCATCCCAGTCCAATACTTATATTCTACATGGTGCGTTGCATGCTAGGCTTCGGTTGTGCGGTAACGGAACGATTTATGTACAAGTAAGTAATGCAAAGCACTGATATTTCACCTACTTATTTTCACCTACTTTTTATTGTGATAGAGCGATTTGTCAGGAGTTCGGCATACATATTGGACGCATGTGGCTAATTTTTCAGCTCTTTAGTGTAGGCATGTTCATTTCTAGCACTGCGCTGCTACCTTCTTCCTTCGCTATGTATTTTGGCTGTGCAGCACTCGCTGCTTGGTGGCAACAAAAATACAATTTGGCCGTGTTCTTCGTAGCCATCTCGGCGCTCTTGGGCTGGCCTTTTGCCGCTTTAATAGGCGTGCCAATAGCACTTGAAATGCTGCTTCGTCAACGTATGTTCAAATCGTTTGCCATGTGGGTCTGCATCTCCGCCGCAACCATTGCTATACCAATGACAGTCATCGATTCCAGTTACTTTGGCAAGCTAACTTTTGCTCCCTTGAACATTGTCATATATAATGTTTTCACTAGTCATGGACCGAATATATTCGGCACCGAGCCATTGAGTTATTATTTAATCAACGGATTCTTAAATTTTAACATTATTTGGGTAAGTTTTGGAATAAGAGTGTAGAAAACAATAAATTCTAATCCTTTCTTTCACAAAGCTTTTGGCCTTAATCACACCAGTTATGCTGCTCATCGATTACTTCATTGTTCCGGCCAAATCCAAAAGCACGCTTAACTTCCCACACTATCTCTCATTGGCACCGTTCTACCTGTGGCTTTTGGTTTTCTTTGCACAACCGCATAAAGAAGAGCGTTTCTTGTTTCCCGTTTATCCGTTGATTTCTCTGTGTGGCGCCATAACTGTAGACGTCTGTCAACGCATATTCTTCCGTCTGAAAACACTTGTGGTCAATTTAAAAACTGGAACTGGCGCTGGCGCCCACTATCTCGACCATTCGATGTTTATTGCAATTGGAATCATGTTGGTCAGTACTCTGCTAGGCTTATCGCGTGTTTTCTCGCTTCATCGCAACTATCATGCGCCAATGGATGTGATGATGGAGCTGAATCATTTCAAAACCGGCAATCAATATCGTTCCGATCAAATCTACAATGTTTGCATTGGTAAGGATTGGTATCGTTATCCAGGCAGCTTCTTTCTGCCTGCAAAAAATTTCCGCTTGCGTTTCTTGAAATCTGAATTTCGTGGCATATTGCCAGCATACTATGATGAAGGTGAAAATGCGACCCAGCTTGTGCATTCTTATTTTAATGACATGAACAAGGAGGATGAACACATGTATTTCGACTATCAGCGTTGCCACTTTTTAATAGATTTCGATGAGGGCAAATATACGGAGCTGGAACCAAATTATTCGCGACGTACAAAAGATTGGATAATTTTGAAAAGTTTGCCTTTTTTGATACAGGAAAAATCAAACAAATGGTTTAGATCATTTTATATACCATTCCTCACGGACAATCACACAACTTATGGCAATTTTAATTTATTGAAACGCAAAAAAATGAAACCCAGCTAGACAAAAGTGTCTAGGCACTTGCAATAAAAAAAAAAGATAAACTAAATCTAAGAAAACTAAAGTTTAACATGCCGATACTAATAACAATACCGAGGAAGAAACTAACTGCTCTGGCAGCAGCTTTCCAAGCAATATTTTTCTTTATACGTATGAATTGTTTGTTTTTTTTTTTTTTTTTTTTTAACTTAATGATATTTCATGTATTTAAGTTCCAAACAATATTAAGAACATAAACGTAATTTTAAATATAAAAAAGCAATTCGCAAACAACGACTTGTACTGAAAGCCGTTTTGTACTGAAATATTTGTAGCCGTTCATTGAGAGAAAATCAGGTTTAAAATATATTTATGTACTCGTACACATGTAAATGTAATGTTACATTTGTAACGAGTCAAAACTTTTGTAGCCATGTTAATTGTAGAATACTTTTTAAATAATTATATTACAATTATTACAAATTAATAGTTAAGCCAAAGATGTAAAGATTGCTGTTGAATTTATCTTTTATCTTTATTGATGAGATATAATTTGGCAGTCATAAAGATAAAGCCTTCAATAAAAGACAAAAGAATTAATTATATATTTTGAAAATTTGCTCTATTTCGATATAATTCAGAACTTAAGAGAACGTCAGGAAAAAGTAATCGGAAGATTAGATGAAGAGAATTAGATGAAGAGAATGCTTGAATGAAAGAAGTCAAGCAGCTATACAAGGCATCATCGGAAGCTATAAAAAAGTATGAAGAGTTAATAATAAATGTACATCAATGGCTGACTCAATGGCTGAATTGGCCGTAAAAAATATCGAAAGCAAATATATTGTCTTTGTTTTATATTAAATGTATGTTTGAAGAAAACTTGATGAAAAGCTTAAATTACAAAAGAAGAGACCAACGGTCAAATACGGTGGAGGTAATGTCATGGTTTTTCGGGTCACGTAAGGTTCTCACTGGAGGCGGGTCCAGGGTAAGCCCTAAGCACCTACAATTATTGATATCAATATTTCCCCTTTTGGGGAGGGCAAGAGAGGATTAAAATGTATGACCGACCTCCATTATTTTACCAAGAGGAACATTTTTTCATTAAGACGTATCCCCTTTGACCCCTCCTGAGAAGGACTCTCATACAATGCACCCTAACCCCCTGCAGTTAATGAAATCGATATTTACCCTTTTCAGAAGGGGATGAGAGGGTTAAAATGTAGGATCGACCCCACTTACATTTCAAAGGGGAACATTTTTCTCCTTGAGGCTTATTTTCTCCGAATCCTCCTTAGGAAGGGTCCCCTAGAATGCACTCTACTGTTAATGAAATCAATATTTTCCCTCTTGGGCTGGGTAGGAGAGGGTTAATATGTATGACCGACCTTTTTCATTACTTTTTCAAGTGTAACATTTTTTCGTTTGGAAAATATCCCCTCCAACCCCTCCTTAAGAGGGCTCTCATACAATGCACCCTACTGTTAATGAAATTATTATTTTCCCTCTTGGGAAGGGTAGAAGAGGGTTAATATGTATGTAGGACCAACCTCCATTACTTTTTCAATTGTAACATTTTTCCCTTTGGGACCCCTATCCCCTCCGACCCCTCCTTAGGAGAGCTCCCATACAATGCACCCTACTGTTAATGAATTTAATATTTCCCCTCTTGGGAAGGGTATGTACGATCGGATAATATGTACGACCGTCCTCCTTTTACTTTATCAAGTGTAACATTTTTCCCTTTGGGACCTATCCCCTCCAACCCCTCCTTAGGAGAGCTCCCATACAATGCACCCTACTGCTAATGAATTTAATATTTCCCCTCTTGGGAAGGGTAGGCGAGGGTTAATATGTACGACCGACCTCCTTTACTTTTTCAAGTGTAACATTTCTCCCTTTGCGACCTATCCCTTCCGACCCCTCCTTAGGAGAGCTCCCATACAATGCACCCTACTGTTAATGAATTTAATATTTCCTCTCTTGGGAAGGGTAGGAGAGGGTTAATATGTACGACCGACCTCCTTTACTTTTCCAAGTGTAACATTTTTTCCCTGGGAACCTATCCGTTCCAACCCCTGCTTAAGGGGGCTTCCATACAATGCCCTTATCGCAAAGACGTTATAGTTTTCGTTATATTTGTAAAAGTTAGGCTTTCTTTTATCAAAGGGGGTTAATATGATGATCGGAAGGGATAGGTCCCAAGGGGAAAAATGTTACACTTGAAAAAGTAAAGGAGGTCGGTGGTACGAGGGGTCGGAGGGAATAAGACTCCAGGAGCAAGATGTAACTCTTGAAAAAGTAATAGGGGTCGCTGCTACCTATTAACCCTCTCCAACCCTTCCAAAAAGGGTAAATACCGATTTATTTAACTGCAGGGGTTAGGGTGTATTGTATGGGAGTCCCCCTCAGGAGGGGTCAAAGGGGATACGTCTTAATGAAAAAATGTTCCTCTTGGAAAAATAATGGAGGTCGGTCATACATTTTAACCCCCTTCTGCACTCCCCAAAAGGGGAAATATTGATATCATTAATTGTAGGGGCTTAGGGCTTACCCTGGATCCGCCTCCAGGGAGAACCTTGCGTAATCCGAAAAAACTGAATTCATATTCGGTTTCAGCGACTTCGAAAACTTAAAAAAAGTCATGAAACCCAACGGGTTTTTTTTTCGTATTGTACAGTGTAATTTTTTGCAGAACGTTTATTTAATTTATATATTCAATATTAACTTACTTACTTACTTAGGTGGCCGTGACAACCCGTGTCCGGATTTCGACCGACCTCATCAGCTCTCGCCAGGCGCCTCTGCTTTGCGCGCGCCTTCTCCAATCGGATACACCAAGTGCGGTTAGGGCTTCCTCAGCCTGGTCCATCCATCGGAGGCATGGTCTCCCTCGTCGTCGTTGACCAGCGACCCTCGCTTCGAGCACCTTTTTCGCTGGAGCTTCGTCGTCCATACGATGGACATGACCCAGCCAGCGTAGTCGCTGCACAGTTATACGCCGAACTACGTCAATGTCTCCGTAGAGCTCATACAGCTCGTGGTTCATTCGGATGCGATAGTCATCGCCGACTCGAACAGGACCGAAGATTTTGCGAAGAACTTTTCTCTCGAACACCCCCAGAGCGGCTGCGTCAGTTTGCGAAACTACCCATGCCTCAGCGCCATAAAGCAGCACAGGTAGAACGAGCGTCTTGTAGAGTGTTAGTTTTGTCGATCGAGAGAGGGCTCTGGAACTTAGTTGCTTACTGAGCCCGTAGTAGCACCTATTAGCAATTATTGTTCTTCGCTTTATCTCCAGGCTGATTTCGTTGTTAGTATTAATGGCGGTGCCAAGGTATACAAACTCCTTGACTACTTCAAAGTTATAGCTGCCGGATGAAACGTGGGAGTCTAAACGCCGAGCTCCCTTGTTTGTAGACAGCATATACTTTGTTTTACCCTCATTTATCGTCAAACCCACTTTGGCTGATTCCTTTTCGATAGCGGCGAAAGCAGCGGTAACATCTCTCTTGGTTCTGCCAACAATATCAATATCATCAGCGTAAGCAAGGAGCTGGACACCTTTATAGAAAATGGTGCCATTACGATGCACACCGGCCTTTCGTACGATCCCCTCCATGATAATGTTGAAGAGATCGCAAGACAGTGGATCGCCTTGCCTGAAACCTCTTTCGGTATTGAAGGTTTCGGAGAGGTCATTTCCTACCTTGACGGAGCTGCGTGTGTTGCTCAACGTCATTCTGCAAAGTCTAATCAACTTTGCAGGTATACCGAACTCAGACATTGTTGCGTATAGGCAATCCCTTCTCGGGCTATCGAACGCAGCTTTAAAGTCGACAAAGAGATGGTGTGTGTCAATTTGATTTTCGTGGGTTTTCTCCAGGATTTGTCGTAGCGTGAAAATCTGGTCTATGGTAGACTTACCAGGTCGAAAGCCACACTGATAAGGTCCAATCAGTGTTTTTGTAATTGGCTTTAATCTTTCACACAGTACGCTTGAGAGAACCTTATATGCGATGGAAATAAGACTGATACCTCTATAACTTGCGCAGATTGTAGGGTCTCCTTTCTTAAGTATAGGGCACAGTACACTGAGGTTCCAATCGTCGGGCATGCTTTCTGCTAGCCATATTTTGCTGATGAGCTGATGCATGCGCCTTATCAATTCATCGCCGCCGGTTTTAAACAATTCAGCTGACAGGCCGTCAGCACCCGCTGCTTTATTGTTTTTGAGTCGTTGGATAGCAACTCGAACCTCTTCATGGCTAGGTGGTGATACTTCCACTCCGTCATCGTCGATTGGTGGCACTGCACTGTGCTCTCGATGGGCGGCATTGGTGGAATCGTCGCCATTAAGTAAATTGGAGAAGTGCTGTCTCCACAATCTAAGCACACACTGTGTATCCGTATTCAGATCTCCATTTTCGTCTCTACAAGTGGATGCTCCGGGCTTGAAACCTTGGGTTAGACGCTTAACCTGTTGATAGAATTTTCGTGCATCCTTCTTGCCCTGGTATACCTCTAGTTCCTCACGCTCACGCTTTTCCTGCTCTCTTTTCTTGCGTCTGAAAAGGCGCCTCTCTTCCTTCCTCTTTTCGCGGTAGTTTTCTCGCACGGCTCGCGTTGCAGCTGACTGCAGCGTTTTTCTATAAGCGGCGTTTTTTACTGCAGTCGCAATGCGACACTCCTGATCATACCATTGGTTCCGAGGTTGCGGGCGCCGGAAACCAATGACTTCTTCAGCGGCAGCGCGCATGGAGTGGGATATATGCGCCCAAAGTCCGCCGGCGTCGTCGGGTCTAGAGGTTGGTTGGTTGAGCTTAACCGAGAGTTGAGCGGAGTAGGCTTCGGCAGTCCGTTGTAATTGCAGCTTAGCGACATCTAGCTTTCGTTGCATTACTGTGCGTATGTTCTTCGCATTGCATAATCGCATGCGGATCTTGGCTGCAACAAGATAATGGTCGGAGTCAATGTAGACCCCCCGAAATGTACGCACATCTAGAACACTAGAGGCATGCCTTCCGTCGATTACAACATGATCAATTTGGTTTCGCGTTTTTTGATCCGGGGACAGCCAGGTGGCCTTATGGATGTCGAGGTGCTTAAATCTGGTGCTACTAACTACCATGTTTCGTGCCGCGGCGAAGTCGATCAGTCTTAGACCGTTGTTTGTGGAGGTCTCGTGAAGACTGAACTGACCGACAGTGGGGCCAAAGATGCCTTCCCTTCCGACTTTCGCATTAAAATCGCCGAGGACTATTTTCACGTCATGGACCGGAAGGTGGTCATATACGTCCTCAAGACTAGCGTAGAAAGCGTCCTTGACGGCTTCGTCCTTTTCCTCCGTCGGGGCGTGCGCGCAAATAAGGCTTATGTAGAAAAATTTTGCCTTGATGCGGATCGTGGCCAATCTTTCGTTCACAGGTGTGAACCGGGAAACAAGGTGGCGTAGTTTCCGGCTAACGACGAATCCACATCCGAATTCGCGCTTCTCCGCATGGCAGCTGTAGTAGATATCGCAGTGTGCTTGTTTAGAGCAGCCTTGCCCTTTCCATCGCATTTCCTGGATGGCGGTGATGTCAGATTGTATTGTTTTGAGGGCTTCCGCCAGTTGGATAATGGCACCTTCCCTATAAAGGGTCCGGACATTCCAGGTGCATATCCGTAAATCATTGTCCGTTTTTCGTTTGCGGTGGTCGTCAACGTAATTGGGGTTCTTATCCGAGGCTGGTTTAGTTTTCATTGGGCAGTAGTAATGTGGCGGGACCCAAACCCTGCGCACATTCCATGTTTAAGGTCTATGGAGTGACCCGCCGCTCAAATTAGCCGTCAAACTGACGGATGCCAGTTTGCCGTTGCCCAGGGAACACCACTTGGAGGTTTGAGTCGACTTGAGACGATTTCGACATGTATAATGCTGGCCTCGCCAGGTTGAGGCGGTCAGACACGTTGCCATGTGAAGGTTCGCCCCCTGTTCCCTTCGGGGCGAAATTCAATATTAACGTTGTTTATTAAATACACTATTGAAAAAATAAATACATTTTTCGATCGCGATAACGCCAAATTTTAAAAAAGAAACTACTTCGTGAAAATTCATAATTTACTAAAATGCCATTTTTTGGAGGTGTTATCTCTTAATCGACTAAAACACTTGTCAAACGAGTTAAAAGCATGTGTCTTCAAATCAAAAATGCTAGCGCTTAGATCATAGAACAATAACATAAAATAAAACTAACAAAAACTAAATGGACGTGGTTGGTTCCTTGCTGTACGACCAGACATTTAAGGGTTAATAAAATATATCTAAAATTTTTAAAATATGTAAAAAAATGATAATGTAAAATTTGTATATTTTCTTTTATTTGCTACGATAAAATTTTATTTCTGTAATACGAACCTTATGCTAGCAGTTTTTAGTTGTGATTGACCAAAAATCAATTCTTATTAACAAAACATGTTAAAAACAAAAGAAAGAATTGGAAGCTAGCATTTACATTGGAAAAATATTCTTGTGTAAAAGTATCAAAATCTACACTTTATCTTAGTTTCCGTTAACATTAATTCTATAATAAATAATTTTATAAAAACGCCGTTGCATAAATATATACATTTTTTTTTTTTTTTTTTTATCAGCAGATGTGTTAACATTAGAACTACAACTAACTTATAATAAATTGATTAAACTTAACTCTATATGTTGGTTGTATACACATATATGTATATGATGAAATATTTTTAGAAATAAACGGTCAAATTATTCTCCGACGAGTTGACATCCTCTGTGGATGTGGAGAGTAGATTTGCAATTGAAACACCATTCGCTGTAACACCCGCTACACCCGATTGCAAGTTATTGGACACCCAAGCGGCTTTTCGGTTGTTGTTATCTGCAGTCAGTGTATCCCGATTTGATAGTGAATCAGGCTCAATATTATCATCATCATCATAAAGCTGTCCATTGGCTGAGGCACGCGAGACAATACCTGGAAGATAGACTATTTGGATTATGGATTTTTCCCACTAAGTCCAGCTTACAGAGTCCACACTTACTTCTGACGGTGGCCGCATAGTTTTCACGCTCTCTTTCTCGCAATCGCTCACGTTCGCGTTGTGCTTCTCGCTCCAAGCTAGCAGCTAGAATGGTGGAGGCACCCACACTTAAGCTGCTGCCTGATCCATTCAGATGTATGCCATTGCTGAGAGGACTGGACATGGTTATGTTGCCACCATGCTTCATGCGTGTGTGCAGCACAGATACACCACCACCACCAGACATACCCATAGCGCCAACGCCAGCATTTCCACTACCACATCTCATGGTGCCGGGCGCATTGCCATTGCTCGTAACCTTTTCATGGGTCATCAGATTGGCGGATGATACAGTGCTATGAGCATGGCTATGCACCCGATTACGTCCGAGTTTTGGACTTTTGCGCTGCTTGCGTATCTCTTTCGAGTGTGCTATGAAGCATGTCAGCACTAGTATAATAATCAGAAATACACCTACAATCATGCCGAACATGCTCCAAAGACTGGATGTCCAGGAAGCTTGAGCCACGGATAAACCTTCCATGGTCACCGATATGGGCACTGAAGTGCTGCGTGGTGGCACACCCGAATCAGTTGCAATTGCTATCAGATGGATTGTGGATTCATTAACATTGTGCAATTGTTCCGGACGCATATAAATGTTGCCACCCACATCGATTTCGAATAGACCAGCGTGTTGACCACGTAGTGATAATTCTAGACGATCATTACGATCACCATCTGCCGCTTCGACCTTGCCAATCATGACACCCTCAAAGGAGTCTGCTCTAGAATGTAAAGATTCCTGCAAAATTAAGTGGAACATTAATCAAAATCTAAGTTGTATAAAAATATTCTTGGATTGTATAAATAACTCTCCAACTCACACTCTTTGGTACTATAAATTCGTAGTGTGTCTGCCGAAAACGTGGCTCCCAGTCGTTGACATCCGTTACTTCCAATGTTATATCAGCGCTTGAGTTCGTCACGCCATCGGTAACAATAACCTGAAAGTCATGTCTAGTCATCTTTTCATAGTCTAGCGGTTTCATCAGAATCAATTCGCCCAATGAGCCAACACTGAAAAATTGTGAATTCACAGGATCCGGAATAATGTACTTCAAATGTTTGCCCGGTTTATTTGTCGGCAGTGCAAGAATACGATTCCCTACTGCGGTGTCCTCACGAATACGCATGAAAAACTTCTTCTGCACAAAAGACAGAGTCGTCATTTCGCTGTGCGTACCGGGACGTGTTAGCGTAACCGTGGTGAGCGCATAGCGATCGGGATTGTCTACCTGCGTCGCCTTTATTACCAGCGTGGCGCCATTCATAAGATCCGAATAGCCGATGGGCGTTAACAGTGTTATGGCTCCACTGTGCGGATGAATACGAAAATATTTCGTGTCCTGTGATTGCACGATGGAATATTGAATGGGAGCACACAGCCCCTCATCCTGATCGACAGCTTTAAGTGGTTCGGGACGTATACGCAGCTCACCAGGTCTACCATCTGTGGGTAGCTCACCGCTATAGGACTCGCGTAAGAATTTGGGATTCTGGTCATCGGCATCTGTGATAACGACGCGCAGCAATGTGTCGGATGACTTTGGTGGAGTGCCCTGATCTTGCGCTCGCAATTTGACGGTAAAATTTTGCATTGCTTCATAGTCGAGTGGCTGCTTTAGCACCAATGTTCCCTCGAGTGGATTCAGAAATTGTACATATTCTGCATAAGGTCCAGGTAGAATCTGATACTCAACGGTGGAGAATGGACCTTGCTGATCAGCGTCTTCAGCATGTGCACCTTGTAGAATGCGAGTGCCGGGAACTGTAACCTCGGAGAGGGTCAGTGTGTAGGGTGTACCTATCCATTTTGGAGCATTGTCATTGACATCGATAACGCGCACATTCACCGGAATGACGAAGCTCTGAAAATGTAGACAACAGATATTAAATCATGAAAACAAAGAAAAAAGAATTTGAAAGGGATTTTGAAGGAAAATCGAGCCTGTTACCTAATTTAATAAGAGTTCTTACTCGCTCATAAAGGATAGTTCGTTCAAAATGATGGAAAAGAACATATTGCGGGGGGGGGGAGGGAAATTGGGAATTGCTTTTATTCGAAAAATGGACGTTTGACCATTAGTTTTGTTTTTCAATTTATTATAGTTCTGCTTTCTTTACACATAAATCCACCCATTTCGCTCCAAAGGCTACAGACCAAAGAGTGCAAATACCAAATACTAATCACAGTTAAAAAACAAAACAAAAAAGATTCAATTGCATAAAATGACTCGATTTATAAGCAATTTGTTCCACCTATTTATATAAATGTGTCAACAAGTTATTTTCTTTACCTTCCCAACATACCAAAGACCATATCTCAAACTGTCACGTACTACAAAACTCTTACATGCTGTGCACTGGTCATTGACCCTTTCGAAAGTTCAAAGTTCTAAAGACGCTTTAGGTTAAGTAAATTACTAGGCTAGCCTATACTTGCCTAAACACATGCCTTTAATATTTTGTTGTTTGCAAAAATCAATGATGATGATTGTATACGACAAAGTACGACGGACAAGTAGCTTACAATAAGTTAACAAATACGTGCACTGAAAGTAAAACTGCGAACTCCTTTCCATACATTTACAAAAAAAAAAAAAAAATCCCAATTTGTTTCTTGGTTGTTTGTTTGTTCATAGAAAGCCTTAATTTATGGCAACTCTTTAGGTTTCTGCTATTTCCTGATGTTGCCTTAATTTAGGCTTAACGACTTTTAACACGCCTTTGAGTTCGCCAAGAGTTCACACTATTTACGAGTAAGTTTTGAGTGTTCCGACACGCGGTTAACACTTGGAATGTTTAAATTTTTACCCTAAGTTAAGCGAAGATTTGGTAGTGGTAGAAAAATGAATGCGTGAGTGTATGTTTCTTCAAGGGAAACCGCATTGATTTGGGTCAATTATGTTTAAACACAATTGAAAATGTCAAAAATGGTTGGCCAAAGGATGTGAGTTGCGGTTTAGTTAAGTGGATATTTAAACGCTGATTAACTTATTGACTGCTTCTTTCATTTAGTTTGGAATTTTGATGTACATAAATGCATCCGCAAAAGTTTTTGAAAGTTTTCACTATTATTTACTTGAACGTGTTCAAGTAATGCTGAAGATATAAATAAAAAAATAAAAATAGTAACAAAACATAAAAGAAAGTAAATAATTAAGTAGGAAAACTATTTAAGACCAGTAAGAGTAAGCAAAGGGGCTGCAATTTACATTGAGTGACCGTCGGCAAACCATAGTTCTCATATTGTTCATACGTAGGTATGAGCATGATACCAAGGTTGATTTATAAGGTTGTCGCAAGGGAGAGAGCGAGTACCCATAATTGTCAAATCGAAGTTGACAGCTCATAGAAAATCTGCAAGTGCTTTCTTTTATTATCCGTTTTTCTTTCGTAGTCATTCGCAAAATTGGCTGGTTTTGACAATTATGGGTACTGAGAAGAGAGTGCAATCAGCCCTGCGACAACCTTATAAATCAACCTTGCATGATACAATGATAAGGTAGGGCCGCTTCGCTGCGTGCTCTCACGCGTCAAAGAAGAGTGGATAATGAGAAGCAACATATATGTCAAAACGACGAATGTTTCCAAGTTGCAAACAGTGCGGTCGCGGGTGTTAAATTTGTGCTAATTTGAGTGAAAGTATTATAAAAAAAGTGTAATACAAACTATAAAATGTGAAAGAAGTCATAAAATTGCAAATAAAACCTGTAACAGTTTTAACCTAAAAACAACTGCGAAACGTGAGCATAAAGAAATTCGCGATGAACAGCTGATTTTGACATCTATCTCGCTTTATTCTGCTTTCTACTCCATTCCTCTCCCAGTCGGCCTTACCTTATAATTCTACCATGTAACTCAAGTAAGTAATAGCAGAATTACAATGCGACAGTGTCAGCAACAGTCATTCGTTTTCATTTCATCAGTGCGTTTTATCATACATAATAGGGTGGTCCTTGTTTTTCGACTTTTGAATTATCATCGTGGCATGTCATTATTAGATTTTATACAATGAATCAAAAAAGCTTAGGCACATAGCTATTCTCAAAGTTTGTATAAGTTTGTATAAGTTTGTAAAAAATATTGGTATGGCATCATTTGAAAATTCAAAGATTTTTTTTTATTATTCACTGTAAAAATATTTAATTTTTCATTTTTGTTTTATGTACATATTATGTTATTAAAAAACAAAACGTCACAATTTTACATAAAAAAAGTTTAGGCACATGTGTAAAAAATTTTAATTTATTTTTGGTTTTCATACATTTAATATTTTGTTAGGCTCCTTCGGCTTCAATAACTGCCTGTAAGCGCCTTTGCTTACTCCCATCTAGGCTGATGTCTGTTCGGGTGTTATATTTCCCCATTCTTGGCCGAAGAGCCTAATTTAGTAAATCTTTTGATGATACGCGATATCTCGGAATTTTTTTTTCCAATAATTGCCAAATATGTTCAATAGCATTCATATCTGGTGACTGTGAAGGTGTTTTGAGCTGTTGGCAATGGTAAATAAGCCATTTCTGCATAAGGTACGACACATGTTTCGGGTCGTTATCTTGCTGGAACAAAAATGGCTTCCCATTCATGCCCAATTTTTCAGCACTAGGAAACAAATTGTCTTTCAAAATATTCAAATAAGAGCAATTATTAATTTTTTCATCAATAAAGACAAGATTTCCCACTCCAGAAGCCACCATATACCCTCACACCATGACATTGCCACTGCCGTGTTTGACTGTTTTAAGGGGTTACATGACATTGGCAGTTTTTTGAAATCGACTTTTTTTAATAATTTTGTATTTTAGTAAATATTCTTAAGATTCTAAGAAAAAAATTTCCATTTCATGGAAAAATTCCTACGGGTTCAAAAGTTACAGCCGGATTAGTAAGAGCGCATTTTTAATATTTGCGCTACCTACGTACGGCAGCTGGTTGCTACCTGTCTTTTGGTGGTTGTTATTTCGTACCTACTTGAAGGGTGAAGCCCGAATTGCTAAGCGATTGCAAAAAACTATAAGAAACAGCACAACACAAGATAACGTAGGCATACAGTACGAAGCAGGCATGGCAGATTGAAGGTAACCTTTTTTTTCTTTGTTCACAAACTTTGAACGCGTTTATCTCGAAACCATGTTTTTCGTACAGGTTGCGGCACTAGCGGGTTCATTTTTTGACGAAATTTTTTTTTGTATTTTTTTAAACGTGATTCGCTATCGTATGACACGAGCTTTTTTTTTAAATTTTTTTTCGATTTTTTATGAATTTTTAAAGTTAATATTTTTTTCGAAAAAACACACTTTCAAATTTGGAACATCACCAAAAATTAAAAAAAAATTTAAAAAAAAAAAAGCTCGTGTCATACGATAACCTATTTTGTTAAGATTTAAAAAAGTCATTTTTTTTCTAGATCGGACAATTTTTGCAACTCCCAGCGCTGCAACCACGAGGCACCGTTTTTTTCTCTGCCGCCAGTTCGGAGCTCTATAAAACCACGTTGGAGTGAAAAATATATTTTTTTGAATTTTTTTTCTTGTAATTTGTTCAATTTTGGAAAAATGTTTGTTTTTGACTGAGTTATGAATTTTTAAAAAAAAGGTCTGTTTTCTCTGCCGCGAATGTCATGTCCCACCTTAATTACGTTTTTTTCTTGGAGCTCATTGTTTGGTTTCCGCCAAACTTTTTGTACACCATCTGATCCAAAAAGGTTCAACTTCGATTCATCACTAAATATTACACTGTTCCAGAATGATTCCGATTGATGTACATGTAGTTTTGCAAACTCCAGCCTCTCTTTTTCTTATTAATAGCCGAAATAAATGGTTTGCGCCGAGGAATTCTTCCATGAAAACCAGCTCTATGTTATTATAGATCATGCAATAATAATAGAGTTCAGTTACAACAGCTTTTATGCACTTCCTCAGCATTAACCAATTCAAGGCCACGACCCCAAAATCATTGAACAATATCAATGTTCCGGATACCCGTGACCCCAAAAAAGTAAATGTGGGAAAAATTTACCCACCAATGAATGAGTTGGTCTCAGGGACAACACAAGACATAACAACTAACCATGCATATACATTATGTAGAGTATTGCGTATTGTTTGGGAATCGAAATTTTTATTGAAACTTTGCTGCATTTCATTGCATAATTTTACAGCCGAAATCCTAGGATTTTGGGCCACTGCAGCTACTAAAGTGCGCTCCTGGCGTGGTGTTAATATTTTTGGGCGTCTAGATTTTTCTTTTACGCTCTAATCTTCTTGTATTTATGTAATGTTTTATAATGTTTCGCACACTTGTATAGGCCTCTGCACAATATCAACAATTTCGCGATAAGATTTTTGCTGCACTTGAAGGATTATAATAACTTTTCGAACATCTACCGAAATTTCTGTACGACTGCTCATTTTGCTCATTCAATCACGACATCAAGATCAACACTAACTTAAATCAATTGACAATTAGATGGCTGCGCACATGATACAATAACTTACAAGGTAGCCTTGACAACTACCTTTTTTCTCACGAGCGGCGATCGGGAGTTGTCAATTTAATACTAAGTTTAACTTTTCATCTGTTTTGCTGCTTCTTCGTTTTCTCTTTTTCAATGTGTTTTTGACAACTCCAAATCGCCAACAGAACTGTCACTCCTACATTGTAAATCATTATACCATGGCTGCGCAATAATTATGTGCAAAAAACGGAATAGATCAAAGAGACCTTATAGATTACCGTTATACTAATTGTATCAAAAAGTTGGCCAAATTAGTTGCTTTTAAATATTAAAGCAAAGTTTTTCTCAGAAAAATTAATTGTGGATAGATCAAAGAAATTTTTTGTTTTAATTTTTTTATTTTAATATTGTATTTATTTTATATATAGTTTCTTTCTTTTCCGAGTTTGCGTTATCGATTGATTTTAATTACTTTATTATATGTGGTGATTTTAACGTTAACATTTTATGTCTAGATTATAATATTTCGTCTGTCGGTCTGTCAATTGTCAATGAAATAATGCCTATTTAGCCTTCTTGATTACTTTATTGTTTCCGATTGTTCATCTGTCTTACTGATTGATCAAATTTATTTTCTCTCTGATCATGACCTAATTTTTTGCACTTTCGACATTAAAATATCACAAGCTGCTACTTCCAAAACCATTTCCTACTCTGATTTCAAATCCATTAAGTGCCAGCCCTTTAACCGTGTTGCCTGTCTAACTCTCTGGAATGAAATCTGGTACTGCGTGAGTGTCGATGAAAAAGTAACATCCTTTAGTAACAAAATCAACAACCTTTTTGCAAATCATGTACCTACAAGGACGGTTGTTATTAAAAATGTTGCATGGTATAGTATACAACTAGTGTCCAAAAAGCTATTAAAAAACATAATCAGCTGCACAGGATTTGGAAGAACACTTGAAAAATGGGAAAACTATAGAGCGGCACGGAATGCATCAACTCTAATTGCTATGCAATTCAAAAAAATATACTGCTCTAATAAACTAATAGCATCGCTACCATCAAAAGAACTCTGGAGAAATCTTAAAAACGTACACCCCTATTATGAATTCGTACGATACACGATAAACGCTAGCATTCTGTTAAGCGGCATTATGAACTTAAGTTTGTCGTATTAAATTCGACAGTTAGCGTTTATCGTTTATCGAAAAAAATGGTATTGCGAAACGATACGTATCGGAGCAGCGGTTAAATTTCATGCGATAGTTTAAATAAATTTTAAATTATTTATCTTTTTCGAAATATATAAGTATTAAAGTGATAGAAATGAGTTTTTTTTAACAAAATTAATGCCGCGTTTTCAGGCCAAGTGTTGTGAGCTCGAAAACTGAACTGGAGCCACTTCTTGCCACTTCAATGGAAGCAAACGCAGTCCTGGGCAGAAGTGTTTGTCCCAAAACTCTGGCTGAAAACAGATGGGTAAAAAATCGGTCAGGAATTCAATTCATGTGGGCCACCAGTTCGATCATTGCTATTTAAGCTACTTACATTGTCGAGTTCATATTCAAAGAATTTTAAGCATCCCTCAAATGCCTTCTTTACACAGCCTCTATGCGTGTCTTATCGCTTTCTCCACCAATATAGAACGCAATGGATGTCGTCGGAAACATGTTCAAATATTTTATTTTATAACTTTTAATATATTGAAATTACTTCAGTTTAAGAATTTCGGCAGTTTTTTCTTGAATTCACAGTAAAATGTAAACAAAAATCACTGTCATTCACAATAGTATATCTATCGGGCGTATGAAAATGATAATACGAAAGCTTAATTTTACGATACGCTTGCAAGCGTCTATCGTATATCGTATGAAAATTGATAATAGGGGTGTTAGTTATTGGCAACACACCTGCAGAAGGCTGTTCTCTTGATCCTAATATATTAAATGATTTCTTTTTAAAACAAAAATTAAATAAGCATTGAACATAGAAATTGAAATGTCAAAACAACGCCAACTTACGACGCAACTGACTTGCGCATGTGTGAATGCGTACTCAAATACCACAGAATTCGGCATCAGCTGCCCTGATTTGCGAAAAATGGAAGTGGTATATAAATACACATAAAGAAGAAAAGAAGATATTTATCACCTTTCGCGCTTTGCTACGCCTTACTGTATTTTGTAGTACAGCCCCCTCTATGGTTCAAGATATAGCAAAATACATAGCGCCAAAAGACTCACCGCACCCGAAAAGCATACTTATCGGATGAGTTGTTTTGAGTTTTTTTCAGTATTTGGTATTCGGTAATAACACCAAAGCCCTTTCCATACTCGATATCAAATCCTATATATCCGATACACAAATTTTTATCTAAATCGGATGAGCGGTTTTTGAGTTATTCACCATCTGGTGCTTAAGATAGCGCACAAAAAAAAAGTCCAAGATACCCACCGTATCCGAAAACTTCTATGTAAAAATTTTCACGCAAATCGGATGTACAGCTAGGAGTTTTTCGACATTTTTAAAACATTTGTACTGCAGTACCCTCTGGTGTTCAATACAGAAAAAAATTCGGAGATAAACTATAATAACAGAATTCGTGAAAACTGATCGCTGCGCCACCTACGGGGTCTAATTGCGAATCTGATCCATCCAGGGATCCACTTAAACACACACAAAAAATTTCATCAAAATCGGTGCAGCCGTTTAGGAACAGTTTAATAACATGCACACGTACAAATTGTACAACAGCGCCCTCTAGTTTTCAAAACAGAGCAAAAGAGATAACGCCAAAATAGCCCTACATGAAAATCCTTTAGTAAAATTTTTCATTCAAATCAATGAAAAATTTAAATTAAATTTCTTAAATTTCTTAAGAGATTTGTACTACAGCGCCATCTAGTGTTCAAGATTGAACAGAGTATCTATGTTATAAAAACTCACTGTATCCGAAAACCTCTATACACAAATTTTCATGTAAATCAAAATATATTTGTACTAAAGCGTCCTCTGGTGTTCAAAAAGGTTAAGTCCAAAACACTCACCGTATCAGAAAACCCCTAGATTCCAATTTTCATGGTGTAGGAGTTCTTCGAGGTTTTTCAAAATATTTGTACTACAGCACCCTCTGGTGTTCGAGATAGAACAAAGTAAATAAGTTATAAATAGTCACCATATCCTAAAAACTCTCCTTACAAATTTTCATGCAAATCGGATGAACGGTTTCGGAGATAAGCTAAAAAAAAAGAATATCTGGAAACCGATCGCAGCGCCCCCTACAGGGTCCAACCTTTTTTACTTAATAAAAAGTAGCCTATGTTATGACCGGGGATATAAGGAACCTAGATACCAAATTTCATTTAAATCCATCCAGTGGTTTTCGCGTGATGCCTTAACAGTCAGATAGACAAAAATTTTAAAATTGCGATTTTCGGACTCAGCGTCATTCAAAACGTCCATCGCAAAAAGAATTTAAAAAAATATTTAATGTACAGATTTTTTTTGTACAATTTTATATATATATATATATAGATATCTGTTCAACCTAACTTTCAGTTCAGTATGAAGATAAAATCGAATGCTATTGGGGAGGATGGAATGTCGATAAAGTTTATTAAACTCATCTTACCTCATGTTGTTAGTCCACTTACTCATATTATAACGTCATCTTTTCCTCAGCTTTGGAAAATTGCAAAAGTTTTTCCAGTCGCAAAAACCTCTAGCATGTGAACCATATGATTTTAGACCTATTAGTATTTTGTCCTCTCTATCGAAAGTATGTGAAGCTATAATGGCTGGACAGATTTCTAACTTCCTAAGTACAAATAACTTCCTTTCACCACTGCAATCTAACTTCCGCTGTAGACATAGTGACTCAACTGCAACCTTAAAAGTTATAGATGATATTCGATCACCGTATCATGGCAGAATTACAGGGTAGGGCCGAGTCGCTTAGTGCCCTCACGCGTCAACGAATAGTGAATAATGAGAATGCCGTCTAGTTGTCAAAACGACGAATTTCGTAGAAATTGCAAACTAAGTAAATATAAATTGCTTCCAAGTTGTAAACTGTGCCGTAGAGTGTTGTAAATTTGTGATAATTTGAGTGAAAATATTTTAAAAACAATGTAATAAAAACTATAAAATGTTGAAGAAGTCTTAAAGTTTCTTAAAGTTTAAAAAGCAAGAAAACTTGTAGCAATTCTAACCTAAAATCAACTGCGAAAGAACAGCAGAACTCGAGATGAACAGCTGCCAAACCTCACGATGTCTAACTTGGGGAGAGGGAGGGGTGAAAAAAATCGCCAAAATCACCCCACGTAATTAATGAATGCCCCCTTATTATTAATTTAAGCCTTTTAAAGAAAAACAAGTTATTGAAATAGTAAAGACCTGTTTATTTTTTACTATATATAAAATAAAAAATTATTATAAAACAAAAACAAAAATACATTTTTAAGTGCTAATTCGATATTGTTAAAAAAGTTTTAACTTTTATTTCTTATCGGAAAAACATAACCATAAAAACATAAAAACATAAACATATTTCTTATCGGAACAATCTAACTTTTTTTTTTCAACTAGTGCTTATTTCGTGAATGGTAACACTGATTTGACAGATAATTAGTTTTATCCTTCCGCTGAACGAATATGGTTGTGTATACGCTTGAACAACGCTGGGAAATATTGCGACATTACTTTGAAAATCATGGTAATGTTGCAGAATGTGTGCGAAAATTGCGTACGGATTTCGGAAGAACAGAAGCACTGTCAGCACCGTATGTTCGTTATCTTGTGAAAAAAGTGAAAGAAACTGGCAGCCTCATCGATAAACTAAAGCGTGAAAAGCCAAAAACAGTGCGTACACCCGAGAATATTGCTGCTGTGGCAGAAAGTGTGCGTGAAGTGGCATCAACATCAATTCACCGTCATTCTCAACAATTGAACATTTCGGAGACATCATTGAGACGAATTTTGCATAAAGACCTTGGTATGACGCCATACAAAGTCCAATTGGTTCATGAGTTGAAGCCAACTGACCATCCAATGCGTTTTCGCTTCGCTGAGTGGGCCTGCGATCGACTTGCAGAAGATGCCGATTTTGCCAAAAAAATCATCTTTTCAGATGAAGCTCACTTTGATCTTGGCGGGTATGTAAACAAGCAAAATTGTCGCATTTGGGGCACAGAAAACCCGCACGCATGCATTGAAAAGCCGATGCACCCAAAACGAGTCACTGTTTGGTGCAGATTTTGGTCCAGAGGCATAATGGCCATCGTTACATGGACATCGTGCCATGTTGAACGAATTTTTGTTTAGAAAACTTGAAGAGGAGGATATTGGCAACATTTGGTTTCAACAGGACGGCGCTACGTGCCACACAGCCGAAGCTAGACTCGATGTTTTGCGCCCTGTTTTTGAAGATCGCATTATCAGCCACAGAGCTGATGTCGTTTGGCCACCTCGGAGCTGCGATTTGACACCGTTGGACTATTATTTGTGGGGTGCCCTCAAAGATAAGTGTTACGCCGACAAGCCAGAGACAATTGACGCTTTAAAAAACAATATTAGTGAAGCCATTGGTGAAATACAGCTGCACACAATCGATAATGTGCTGGGATCGATCGTGTAGGCTACTGCATGGCCAGCCGAGGCAGCCATTTGAATGAAATTACATTTCCATTATTAACCGGAAGGATTGTACATTCAAATAAAAAAAGAAATTGGAGAAAATATTCAGTAGTTTTTTTTTTGCATTTCAAAAAATTGCATCCAAAAAAAAAAAAGTTATTTGGCGGACCCTTTAGATAAATGATTGACTTTAATTTCTGATCGAAAAAAATAACGATAAAAAAGAACTTTAATTTTTGATAAAACAAATAGCGATCAAAAAATAACTTTTATTTCTGATTGCAAAAGCATCGATCAACAAATAACTTTTGTTTCTGCTAAAACGACGATAAGTAAAATTATTTATATTTTTGATCGAAAAAATTACGACCAACAAATATCTTTTATTTCTGACTGAAAAAATAACGATAGTCGAAAAAAAAACGATCAAAAATAATTTATTTAGGGTGATATCTATCTTAAAAATCATGGCAAAAACGGCATCTCTGCCTCCCCAGCGTCATATCGCTACATTTAAAATTATTTTACAACTTTCTATTCATGATTTTTTGATTTGAAAATGAAAAAATAATTGTTATTTTGCATCATTATTTCAGTGAGCATGAAACTAAAACCAAACGTTTAAATGCATTTGAAATTATTATAACAGAACACGCATTGGAAAACTATCGTGAAAACTAGGTGCGTTCTGGAAAGTAATCATAAAAAAATCGTTATTTTTGCTTTTAAACAAATTTGAGCATTAAGAAAAACTTCAACTTGTAGAGTGACCAAAGGAACTGATTTTTTTTTTTTGTTTTTAATAGAGCTATAAAAGTAATTGCAATTTATACATGCTTGAACATGCTAGGTTCTGAGGCTTTCTAGAAGATATTTACGAAATAAACTTTCTACAACTTTCTTACCGGATCCGTTGAGTGTCTTCTCAGGCATATTACGTTCACATAAATAGACGAAGGTCCACGCAAGCCCTCTTTATCAAGTGCTTTGGCCAAAGCTAGCTCTTTTGTGCCAGGCACAATTTCCACAGGAGAATCTTTTTCGCGTAACGACAAATGAATGTCTCCATTTTCCACTTCAGGATTGCCATTTATGCGTAATGTGCCAATATTAGCACCAACTTCAAGATCTTCGCTGGCTAGAAAACTCTCTGCTGAACCACCGCCTTCGAGATAGCAACGTGAATCGAGGATAACACTTTCGACAGCTGCAATGAAAAGAAAATCGTCAGAGAATTTTATATAGAGTAAAATAATAACAAAAAAAAAAAAAAAAACCATTTTGTACATAATTAGTTTTGCGGTTGCTAAAACAGACTGAAAATCTTTTCAGGTTTAATTGAAACCATCAAAAATTAGCAGCTGTTGTTGTGCGCTTGTTGCCTAAGCTTAAAAGAAAAGTGAAGAGCAGTTAACTAGCGTAGCAGCGCAGCCATTTTATTTTTAAATATGCGCCGGATACGCACTAGTAAGTTGAAGTCGCTGTATTTTTTGTTTTTGTTTTTGTTGTAAAGCATGTTGAATTAACTCTCCTTCTTGTTTGATATAATAAAAGTTTGTTTTTTTTTTTGCTTCTTTTGATGCAATTTTTGATCATGATTCATGGATTTGATTTACTTGCATGCTTGCACCATGAATAGACTTAGGCAAGGCTTTCGTTGTGTTTGAAATGTTTTTGTGTTAAGTTTTTCTTTTCGACCGGAAACGCTTCACTTCACTTCACTTCAGCGCTTGAATATGCATTTGAGTTAGTAAGAAACTAGTTCATATAAGAGTTGGTGTTAAACTCTGTTTTTTTGATGGAAGTGTCTTGTCCACTGAAAGAATGAGGAATGGGTGTCCACAGGGGAGAACAAGGTGTGTCAGTTGCCCCCTTCCCCCCTAGAGATCAGGAATGAATTCAGTAATAAAAAATAAAATTATATTCTTTTATTTTAACAGTACATTCAAAAAGTTCATAGGATGACACATAGATGGCATTGCTAGATTTTTTCCATGTGATTTTTATTTAGTACCAACCTTCAAACGATACGTATAAAAATTTGACAACAATCTGACGATTGATTCGTGAGTTATAGCATTTTGTTATTAAAAAAAAAAAAAAAAATGGAAAAAAGTGAATTTCGAGTTTTGATAAAGCATTGCTTTTTAATGAAAAAAAAAAAAAATACAGTGGAAACCAAACAATGGCTTGATAAACATTATCCGGACTCTGCTCCATCAAGACAAATGGTAGAAAAGTGGATTGCTGAATTTAAACGTATTCGTACCAGCACAAATCATGCACAGCGCAGTGGACGCCAAAATCAGATTGTTATTCCACAAAACATCAAAAAAATCCACAAATTGGTTATGAACGATCGCAAATTGGAGGTCGCACGAGCTAGCTGACATTGTAAAGATATTACATGGTAGTGTTTTTACCATTTTACACGAACATTTGGGTATGCGAAAGCTTTGTGCAAAGTGGGTGCCGCGTGAGCTCACAGTCGACCAAAAACAACAACGAATTGATGCTTCAGAGTAGTGTTTGGTGCTGTTAAACCGCAATAAAATCGAATTCTATCGTCGATATGTGACAATGGATGAAACATGGCTTCACTATTACACACCAGAATCCAAAAGACAGTCAGCTGAGTGGGCAGCAGTCGGCTTGTAAGGTGATGGCGTCTGTATTTTGGGATGCGAAAGGAATAATATTCATCGACTATTTCCAAAAAGGAACCACCATCAACAGCGACTATTACTGTGCACTTTTGGATCGATTGAAAGCTGAAATCGCCAAGAAACGGCCCCATTTGGAAAAGAAAAAAGTGTTGTTTCACCAAGACAATGCACCGTGTCACAAATCGATGAAAACGATGGCAAAATTGAATGAATTGGGCTTCGAATTGCTTACCCATCCACCGTATTCTCCAGATTTAGCCCCCAGCGACTTTTTCCTGTTCTCAGATCTCAAGAGAATGCTTGCTGGAAAGAAATTCAAGTACAATGAAGAAGTAATCGCTGAAACTGAGGCCTATTTTGACAAATAGAAAATCGCTATTCTCGTTGTATCACTCTCGAATGCAACTATGTTGAATAATATAATAGAGTTTTATTAAAATTTTGTTTTTTTCTTACTTATCCTACGGACTTATTGAATGACATGTTACATATAACATAATTGAGGACATGAATGAATAAAGGTGATGTGTCGCATTTTCGGATTTTTTGTGTACTATGCTTGGACGAAGGAATTATGTCCATAAAAACTATTTTAAAACATAAAACAAGCATGTTTGTGGCTATTTCAGAAATAAACTACTTGACGAAGTTTGATTTACCCTAACCTTCCGTTCACTGTAGGTAATATTACTTGTAAGGAGTGAGTAAATTTAACGTTGGTTAGTACTCTAGGGTTAAATATAAATTTCAGTACAAATATGAAACTTTGAACTCGATTTTCTCGAAACTAAATAATTGCGACATATCACCTTCATACATTCATGTCTTCAATTATAAAAAAGTATGAGTATGAAGTCACTAAGGGTATTCACTTCACTGCTGAAATTTCAGAAATCGGAAATTTCCGACGAGTTCCGTTTTTAATGTTTCGTTTTTTTCACATGCATCTGCCCAAGGTTGATTTATAAGGTTGTCGCAAGGGAGAGAGCGAGTACCCATAATTGTCAAATCAAAGTTCACAGCTCATAGAAAATCTGCAAGTGCTCTCTTTTATCATCCGTTTTCCTTTCGTAGTTATTCGCAAAATTGGCTGGTTTTGACAATTATGGGTACTGAAAAGAGAGTGCGATCAGCCCTGCGACAACCTTATAAATCAACCTTGCATCTGCCAACCTTAAAATCGCCATCGCTTCATTTCGTTAGTCATGCGATGCATGTCAGCAGATAAAGAGTCTCTTTGTCGCATGTACATATACCATATATGTACTTTATACTTCAATAATTTTTATAAGCGGACATCAAAACTATAAATCAATTAAAAAAAAATTAATTGAATTGCAATTTCGTTCTAAATTACAGACATTTCATTAGCATGTAGGCGAGATTTGACAGAATGCTCTTCTTCTTATATAAATTATCATATTCACAATAACTCACACTCATTAAACAGATTCGCTTATGATTACTGAACACAGCTTTTTTCGCAAATTTCCGACGATTATTTTTCATCAACTCAATAGATGATTAAATTTAAGCAAACTTCGGAAAACCAAAACAACAACAATTGCACTGAAGTTTTCGTAAATTTCAGAATTTCTGAAATTTCAGCGTTGAAGTGAATACCCTTATTATTCTATTATTTTAAATATAAATAAAAAAAAGAAGAAGTTCTGCATCATTCGTTTTGCCAAGTTACATGCCATAATAATATAATATCGATTTCAAATTAGTAAGTATCGTATAGGGGAATTTGTCACGTTTTAAGCTCTTTTGTTTGACATAACTCGAGAACCACTGGTTCGATTTAGCTGAAACAAATTTAAAAAAATTAAGAATTACAATTCCTTTAATCTGTTCATTTCCCTACATAAGCAAAAGTTTCGCAGTTATAAATAAATGTATGAAAAAAAAAAATATTTTTTGCCAGAAAATGATTTTTTTTTTTAAATTCATAAAAAATCGAAAACTGAAAAAGTGTCAAGTCTGTGACTTTCACGTAAAGTCACATAACCTATGAACAAAATGAGATATAGATCATGAAAATCGATGTACGCGTTTCGATTTTATTCACAATTAAGTACAATTAAGTACAAAATTTTTTGGAAAAAACGTTGATGACTTTTTTATGATTCTCAGAATTAAAAAAGAAATAAGTAATAAACCAAAGGTTATTTAATTTTTATGATTGCGTTAGCAAACTAAAAACGGTTATAAATGTGCGTGGACGCTGAATTCCTGTTCTTGTTTTTTATGGTAGGTACACCGTTTAGTCAATTAAAGGGAAAAAAAGGGACGTGCACTTTTTTAATGATGTGTGTTTTTCCGTTGAATACCTGGATGCGTCCATTCATAAGTACCTGTCAGTAAAATATTGAAAAGTTCGTAGTATTTAAAGGTGTTCACAGATCGATTTTTGTCATTCAACAAGTGTCGACGAACGCGAAAAGTAAAAGTGAATTAGAAATTTGGATTATTTTTGTTACGTTTGTGGTCATATCGTCCCAAAAATAGACAAACAGGATCGAAAAAAATTGCTTACTAAGGAATTCAAAACAGCGTTTTGTCATTATTTTGATGAAACAGATTTAAGTTGTGCAAATTTTACGCCGAACCCAGTGTGCAAAAGTTGTTATAATACCCTTATAATGTGGATACATGGAAGAGGTGCAAAGTTGTCTTTTATGAAGCCAGTAATTTGGGTGGAAGACCTAACTGGACATGATGAATCCAGGTGCTACGTATCCATAAATTATCGTCATGGATTAAACAGAAAAAAAATTGAAAACAAAAGTATACATTGCTGTTTTTACTGCCACACTTCCAGTTAAACGCGCTGCTGATACCGATACACCTAAGCCTCCGAGTCTGGATACTTTGTCCCTGCAAGCCGAAACCGTTTTCACCAATCCGACCAATTTGAATGATGCTGATTGGACACCCGATATTGAAAATAATGCACCACAACCGCTTACACAAATGGAAATGGATTACATTGTGGCAAAGATGGGACTATCACAAAAAAACTCAGAATTTTTGACATCATTTTTGAAGCGTAAGAAACTCACAGAGCAAAATGTCAGCGCAACATCATACCGAAAACGCCAAGCTGAATTTCAGAAATTTTATTCCGTTGACGAAGCAAATACGTTCGTTTACTGCCATGATATCCCAGGTTTAGTGAAAACAATAGGGAATGGATTATATCGCTGGCGACTGACGTTCATTCATCAATGGTTCAGTTTCAAGTTTGAAGTTTGCACAAAACAAACCAAAAATCGTCTATTCCATTGGGATTCAGCACAACTATGAAGGAAACGTATGAAACATTGGGCGAAATTTTGAAGAAAATCAAATACAATGCACACAAATGGAAGATTTGTTGTGATCTGAAGGTTGTCAACATAATACAAGGCATTATATTAAAGGGCGGTTTTCCAAAATACTTCTGCTTCCTTTGTAATTGGGATTCACGATACACAGGGAATCAACAATAAGAATGTAAAGATTGGAAAGCAAGGAGAAACAATTAAAATTACATAATAAACCTTTGATAAAGAATCTAGATGATATTTTGTAGCTATCGCTCCACATGAAATTAGGAATAGCTGGAAAATTCGTTGAAGTGGTAGTCAAAGATATTGAGGACGCCTATGACTGTTTGAAATCCATCTTTCCAATACAACATACAGACACGAGTGGACAAGTTGCTGTATTATTTTGAAAAAATCAATGCATCCATGACGTTAAAATAACATTTCATGCATTTCCAGCTTGATACCTTTTTGGCACAATTACCTCAGAAATCAGACGAACAAGGAGAGAGGTTCCACCAGGTGACCATGCCAATGGAAAAGCGATTCAAAGGCAAAAAATTAGATGCATTGTTTGCGAAGGTTTGTTGGTGAAGTTCTAAAATGATGCAGTTTGAAGATGAAAGCACAGAAGATTTTGGTAGACACACTGAACAAAACATGCCTTTGAATATTATGTCTATCTCGGATGATAATGCAGACTCAGAACATGAACATGAACAACCTACAAAGAAAGAAGATCATCAGAACCACAAACGTCAATTTCAACGAGCATCGATATTGACAATAATTGAAAATATTCTAAATTTTGTTTTTATGCATAGATAACATATAAAAATGTCATATTTCCTATGTAAGAATAGCTGCAATATGAATCGCAATTTTTATTTTCATGCAAAATAAAGTTTATAAAGAAAAAAAAAACATATTTGTGGATTTGTAATCCAGTTATTGAGCAAAAAATGAAGCAAAATGAATGGGCGCATATTTTAAGGGTGGCTTATTAGGCCGGGTCGATTTGTGGGGAGGCAAAAAAATCGCCCATTGCTCTGTGAAAATCCTTTTCTAGGGATCAAAATAAGAAACTTTGCCGAAGAAACCATACCTCTAAAACGAATTCTGATGTCCCCCAATTTGGGTCGAACTTTTGGGTAGGGGCAAATTTTGAAAAATCCCACTTTGACCCATTTAGAGTGCTCCAATCGAATCCAAATGTATGACCGACCTCCACTAACTTTGGAGGCCCGACCCACCCATGCCAGTGTCACACCCACTGGAACCCCTCTGGGGGTTCCCTATACAAACATTTCAAAAAATCGCCAGTTGAGGCACTTTACATGAAAAAATCAGCGAAATGCCTATGTTTTTTTCTTTTTGGAGTTTTTTTTCTCTTTAGAAATTTATTCAACCCTTTTAAAAAATGAAGGTATCACTGTGACAGAATTGCAAATCGGAAAATTGCTTGTTGCGTTTTTTAAGGCACCACAAGACACAGCTGCATGTCGTAAACTTACTTGTGTAGTATCATACTAGGATAGTAAAAGAACCTCATCTTGTTATTTTGAGAGAACCCAATTCTGAATTGACTGGTTACGTAAGACTGGAACATGAAAGCGCTGAATACAAAACAACCAAATTAAATGATTTTTTCAACGATAAAAATATATCACTGGATGCATTAATTGGAATATGCACTGACGGTGAGCCAACAAACACTGTCCCACACGGTGGAATTATACGACGATTCGAATTGCTGTTAAAAAGACCAGTGCATTGGTTCGTTTGCCTTCTACACTTCAACGAACTTCCGTTTCGGCATTTGTTTGAAGCTTTGGATAAATCAACCAAGATCGGCAACCGGAAAACTGAGCCATCAAATCGAAACTTGTGAAACGCTTCCGGTAAGTTATTGCTATCACTCATTTATTATAATTGTCAACCATTTTTAATTATTTTATTATTATATATTTTCAGGTGGTGGACGGCTTCCAGAAAATTGAGTTGCAAAATATGCCGCCGCTCCAGAAAAAAATTGAATTTTCCACCGATTCGAAGTACTTATACGACATGGCCCATGCAATTTCTAGCGGCGTGGTTTCGGTGGATCGGGCTAACATCAAACCAGGGAAAATTGTACATTCTCGGTGGCTCACCAAGGCCGCTATATGTGACAACGGAAAATCCAGATGCAAATTTAAGAATTCTGGTTGAATTTTTAATTAAATGTTATGTGCCAATGTACTTCAATATCAAGTATTACAGCTCTGTCGTGTACGGCAGTGCATTATTTTTCAACTTCATTAGTTGGTCACGATTTCTAGAACCTCGTTTACGCAAAATTGTTAATCAAGTAATTACAGATAATTCATATTATGCGCATTCGGAAAATATCTTGTTATCAATGTTGTTTGATGATAGCAAAGAAAAGCTCGACTGTGCTATCAACATAGTTCTACGCTATCGAACAGATGTTGACGACCCAACGCAACTTAGAGCTTATAAAAACACCAGATATAAAGTTTAATTGCACAAGTTACACGGAAATGATCAATATGAATGACATAAATAACGTATTTGAACCACCATTCACGCGAAGCATTCCGTACGATACGTTGAAAGAATATTTAAATCAAGATGATCCACCGTTTAATGATCCAAAAATTGCATCACACATACAAGGAACGGAACGACATGTTCAATTGCTAGCTAGCGTTTCCAAGCGGGTTATACCGGAAAATGTAGAGGCTGTTATGGCGACGATATTAGAGAGCCGTGCGAAATTGCCCAGACTTGAAAGTAAAAAATAAATTTCTGACTAAATAAATTTCAAAAGAGAAAAAATAGATATTATTATAAATAAATAATAAGTATTATTATAAATAAATAAATAAAAATAAAAAAAAAACAGCCATTTCGCTGATTTTTTCATGTAAAGTGCCAAAACTGGTGATTTTTTGAAATGTTTGTATGGGGAACCCCACAGGGGAGTTCCAGGGGGTGTACCACTGGCATGGGTGGGTCAAGCCTCCAAAGTTAGTGGGGGTCGGTCATACATTTGGACTCGATTGGAGCACTCTAAACGGGTCAAAGTGGGATTTTTCAAAATTTGCCCCTACCCATCCTCTAAAACCTACTCGTTTTAGAGGTATGGTTCCTTCGGCAAAGTTTCTTATTTTGATCTCTAGAATACGATTTTCACAGAGCATTGAGCGATTTTTAAATCGACCCGCCCTAGTGGCTATATATCTGATTCAGGTGTGCTTTATAAATTTTCCGAAACGTTCGAAACTCATAAATGTGGGTGGACATTTATTAGAGTTTATTACTTTGGTACCGCAATCATAAAAATCAAATAACCTTTTGTTTATTCCTTTTTTTTTTAATTCTGAGTATCATAAAAAAAGTCATCAATGTTTTTTCCAAAGAAGTTTGAGCAAATTTTTGAAATTCATACCTTTACTTAATTGTGAATAACAGCGAAACGCGTGCATCGATTTTCATGACCTATTTCTCATTTTGTTCAAAGGTTATGTGACTCTACGTGAAAGTAATAGGACTTGACACTTTTTTCCGTTTTGGATTTTTTATGAATTTAAAAAAAAAAAATTTAATTTTCAGGCAAAAATATTTTTTTTCTTCATACCTTTATTTATAACTGCGAAACTGTTGCTTATGTAGGGAAACGTTATATGAACAGATTAAATGAATTGTAATTTTTAATTTTTTAAATTTGTTTCAGCTAAATCAAACTAGTGGTTCTCGAGTTATGTCAAACAAAAGAGTCTAAAACGTGACAAATTCCCCTATAAGATACTTACTAACTCGAAATCGATATTAAATTATTATGGCATGTAACTTGGCAAAACGAATGATGCAGAACTTCTTCTTTTCGGGGCTACTTTCATGTGCAGTTCTCAGAATTGAGTCCCAAAATCATGTGTTGTACTGTGTAATCGAATAAAATTATTTGCTGAGTTAAACTATTTTTATTAGTTAAATTAAGCTTAACACATTTATTTTTGCAGTATCTTTATTTTTCTTTAAACTTTCAACGGAAAAGGTTTTCAACCCTTTTTATTAATAATACTAGCTGAATACCCGGCTTAGCTCGGGAGTTGATATAAATAGTTTTCGATTTCATTCGTCAATTTGAAAAAACTTTTCACAAACTTTAGAAGGAATTTTGTGTGCATCTTTCAAACCGGTAACTTCGGCGAAATGAACAAAATGTAGCTTCAAAATAATGAGAAAACGTTAGGGAAATCGTGATTTGTGTGTGCGTTCCGCCGATCGCTTGCAGAAATATATTTTCAAGTTTTATATTGTATTCGATTAAATGAATGTTTGCCAATTTGCGAAGAAACTGAACAAAAATGAAATAAGCATTGAAAATATAAATTGCAATGTCAAAACAACTCCAACTTATGACGCAACTGACTTGCGCATATTTTGATGCGTACTAAAATACCACAGAATTCGGCATCAGCTGTCCTGATACGCGGAAAAAAGCAGTTTGGATATAAATACACATAAAAAAAAAAATAAGATATTAATCACCCATTCCACTTTGCTTATCGGATGATATGTTATGAGTTTTTTGCGGTATTTGTATAACAGCGCCCTCTGGTTTTCGAGGTAGAATAAAAAATAACGCTAAAGCCCTTTCCATACTCGATAATCAAATCCTATATATCAGATATACAAATTTTTATCTAAATCGGATGAGCGGCTTTTGAGTGTTTCACGATTTCTTAAGTCATTTGTACTTCAGCACCATCTGGTGTTTAAGATAGCGCAGAAAAAAAGTCCAAGATACACACCGTATCCGAAAACTCCAATGTAAAAGATAAGTCGTAAAAACTACTGTACCCGAAAACCCCTAAATACAAATTTTCATGTAAATCGGATGAATGGTTTCGGAGACAAACTATAAAAACAAAATTCGTGGAAACGGGTCGCAGCGCCACCAACCGGGTCCAATTGCGAATCTGAACCATCCAGGGATCCATTTAAACACACACAAAAAATTTCATCAAAATCGATGCAGCCGTTTAGGAACAGTTTAATAACATGCACACGTACAAATTGTACAACAGCGCCCTCTAGTTTTCGAATCAGAGCAAAAGAGGGAACGCCAAAACAGTTGCCCTGCACGAAAATCCTTTAGTAATATTTTTTATCCAATTCGAATGAGCGGATTTCTACTTTTTCACGATTTCTTAAGCGATTTGTACTACAGCGCCCTCTGGTGTTCGATATAGGACAAAAAAGATAAGTTCAAAACAGTCACCATATTAGAAACCCCTATATACCAATTTTCATGAAAATCGGATAAACGGCTTAGAAGTTTTTTAAAATATTTTCACACAGCGCCCTCTGGTGTTCAAGATAGAATAAAAAAGATAAGTCATAAAAACTCACCATATCCGAAAACCTCTATACACAAATATTCATGCAAATCGGATGAACGGTTTCATAGATAAACTATAAAAACAAAATGCCTTAAACACGATCGCAACGTCATCTACCGGGTCCAATTGTGAATCTGAACCATCCAGGGATTCACTCAAACACACACAAAAATTTTCATCAAAATCAGTGCAGCCGTTAAGGGACAGTTTAATAACATACACACGTGCAAATTAGACAACAGCGCCCTCTAGTTTCGAAAAAGAGCAAAAAAGATAGTACCAGAACCCATGCCGTACTCGAAAACCGCTGTTTACAAATTTTTATCCAAATCGGATGAGCAGTTTTGGAGTTTTTCACGATTTCCTAATATTTGTACCGAAGCGCCCTCTGGTTTTCAAGATACGTAGGGTGCCTTTTATATTTCGGGATTTGGCAACCCTGGTGTTGCAATCTGTCAACTGAAAGCTCTATCGCAAAGTTAGACATTTTTTGGCTTATACGTACTCAGAACGTTTTGACATACGAGCGCTATTTGTGTTGTTTATAGTAACTTAAAAGATTCATCTCGGTCTAAAAATGGAATTAAATCGTGAACATTTTCGTGCGATTATTTTTTACAACTTTCGACGTGAATTAACACAGCAACAGTGCATGGATGAACTTAATTCAATTTTTGGCGATGAAGCTCCATCAAGGACCAGTGTTTATCGATGGTATGGTGAATTCAATCGTGGTCGTAGTTCACTCCAAGACGAATTTCGTGAAGGTCGTCCGAAATCAGCTGTTGTTCCGAAAACCATTGATGCTGTGCGCGAACTGATATTGCAAGATCGTCATGTTACCTATCGTGAGATTGAGGCAACCTTAGGCATAAGTGGGACCAGCATACATTCAATATTGCATAAACATTTGACTGTCAAAAAAATTTGTTCGTGTTGGATCCCACACAATTTGTCAATCGGAAGGAAATGCTCAAAAAATACGATCGCGGTGCTTCGAAGCACGTCTATGACATCGTGACAGGTGATGAATCGTGGATTTACGCGTATGAGCCCGAAAGTAAACAGCAGTCGACTGTATGGGTGCCAAATCCAACAAAAGTTGTTCACGCACGAAGCACTTCCAAGCAAATGGTCGCCTGTTTTTTCGGAAAATATGGACATGTCGCAACCGTACCACTAGAACAACGCAGGACAGTCAACTCTGAGTGGTACACAACCATTTGTTTGCCAGTTGTCTTCCAAGAAATCAGGAAAACCAACCGCCGAAGACGGATCACTCTTCACCACGACAATGCGAGCTCTCACACATCGGCTCAAACAACTGCATTTTTGAGCACCCAAAACATCGATTTGATGGGTCATCCGCCGTAATCCTGACTTGGCACCGAATGACTTCTTTTTATTCCAAACCGTGAAGAATAAACTGCGTGGACAACGATTTTCGACGCCCGAAGAAGCGGTTGCGGCATTCAGAATGCATGTTTTGGAGATACCTCAATCAGAGTGGCAAAAGTGCTTCGACAATTGGTTCAAACGCATGCAAAAGTGTATAGATCTTAATGGAGAATATTTTGAAAAACAATAAAGTGATTTTCGATGATTAATATTTGTTTTTGTTCTCTAATCCCGAAATATAAAAGGCACCCCTCGTAGCACAAAAAAAAAATAAGTCCAAAACACTCACCGTATCAGAAAACCCCTATTTTCCAATTTTGATGCAATTCGGATGCACGGTTTGGGAGTTTTTCGAGGTTTTTCAAAATATTTCTACTACAGCGCCCTCTTGTGTTCAAGATAGAACCAAGTAAATAAGTCGTAAAAACTCACCGTATCCGAAAACCTCTACATACAAATTTTCATGCAAATCGGATAAACGACTTAGTAGTTTTTTGACGTTTTTTTAAAATATTTGTACCACAGCGCCCTCCGGTGTTCAAGATAGAACAGAGTAGATAAGTCATGAAAACTCACCGCATCCGAAAATCTCTATATACCAATTTTCATGTAAATCAGATAAATGGCTTAGGAGTTTTTCGACGTTTTTTAAAATATTTGTACTACAGCGCCCTCTCGTGTTCAAGATAGCACAAAAAAGATAAATCCAAAACACTCACCGTATCAGAAAACTCTTTTATTCCAATTTTCATGCAAATTGGATGCACGTCTTATGAGTCTTTCAAGGTTTTTCAATATATTTGTACTACAGCGTCCTCTGGTGTTCAAGATAGAACAGTGCAGATAAGTGAAAAAAACTCAGCGTGTCTGAGAACCTCTACATACAGATTTTCATGCAAATCGGATGAACGATTTCGGAGATAAGCTGAAAAAACTAATGCCTGGATTTCGATCGCAGCGCCTCCTACCGGGTCCAACCTTTTTTACTGGATAAAAAGTAGCCTATGTTATGACCGTGTATATAAGGAACCTAGATTCCAAATTTCATTTAAATCCATCCAGTGGTTTTCGCGTGATGCTTTAACAGACAGACAGACAGACAGACAGACAGACAACAATTTTAAAAATGCGATTTTCGGGCTCAGCGTCATTCAAAACGTCCATCGCAAAAGGAATTTCAAAAAAATATTTCATGTACAGATTTTTTTTTTTACAATTTTATATACAGGGTGTCCCAGACTTAGAGTACTATAATGTGGGGGCTGATTCCTCGTGATGAGACGAGCAAAAAATCGTATAGGTGGGGGTGGTCGCAAATGCCCCCCTAGGGGGCTAGGAGGGAAAAACAAAAAAATAGGTGTCGTAACGTTTTAATCCATAGCTAACATATCTCTGCAACGATTAAAAAAAAACATAACTTTTTGAAAAGAAAATTAAACTTGCTTTAAATTATTTTTGCAAAATTTTTCCATAAAGTCATAAACAAAAAATGTATAAGCACCTGAAGTCAAAAAATTGGTTTTTTTCTTTAAAAATTCAACTTTCAAGGCAATTTTCTCAGAAAAAAACCAAATGTTTTATTATTTTTTATTACGCAGTTTTTTTCCTTGGTCAATTCTCTAAAAATTTTCTAAAACCGTAACAAAAAATAATGTCTGCGTACTCTGAGTTGGAAAACATTATAACTCTACGATCGGTGAAAGAATGTGTCGATTCAGGCATGTGATGCACTTAATAATGAGAAATTGCTTTTTTTTCTTAATTCCGTTAAATCTAACTGTTTTACTAGTTATTGTAAGCAACAAAAAAACAAAGTCGCCTTGCTTGCATTAAGTACCCCAGTGGGAGGAAAAAGTGGTAGAATCGGAAAATCGATATTATACGAAAAATATTATCTCTGAGGTATAAACAATGTATGATGGATTTTTAGAGAATTGACCAAGGAAAAAAATTGCGTCATAAAAAATAATAAAACATTTGGTTTTTTTCTGAGAAAATCGACTTGAAAGTTGAATTTTTAAAGAAAAAAACCTATTTTTTGATTTCAGGTGCTTATACATTTTTTGTTTATGACTTTATGGAAAAATTTTGAAAAAGTAATTTAAAGCAAATTTAATTTTCTTTTCAAAAAAGTATGTTTTTTTTAATCGTTGCAGAGATATGTTAGCTATGGATTAAAACGTAACGACACCTAATTTTTTGTTTTTCCCTCCTAGCCCCCTAGGGGGGCATTTGCGACCACCCCACCCATACAATTTTTTGCTCGTCTCATCACGAGGAATAAGCCCCCACATTATAGTACTCTAAGTCTGGGACACCCTGTATATATAGATAGATAGATAATATCCTAAATTTAAAATCATATATACAGGGTGTCCCGCAATTGAGTGCAACTATTTACGGAGCTGAAAGGTTATGTCGAGCTGAGCAAAAAATCGTATGGAAGAGGGAGGGTCTATTTTCACATTCTTAGCAGCTACAGGGTTAATTAATACTTCACGACTTTGGCTTACGTTATTGTTTCTAGCAGAAAAACTAACTTACATAAAACTTATTTTGATAGCTCATTAAAAAGGCAATAAAATCACCTTTCTAACGGCATATCAACAAACCCCACCAACTTAACCGTTACAGAGCTGTGCTTGTGTGAAGATGAAATAAATCGATTTAAACTACCAAATTTCAATTTTGAGTGCAAATTTCTCAGAATTTTGCGTAATAAATGAAATTTTTTTTAGGATCAATTTTGTAATTTATTCAATTTTCTTTGCAATGACACCAAAAACATAAACAAATAAATAAAAAAGTTGGCTGTACTGAAAAAATTATACTTATTAGAAAACAATGATATTATCTACTGCATAACTAATTGTTATGTCAATATTATTCATTGTTTTCTCATAAGTATAATTTTTTTAGTTCAGCCAACTTTTTTATTTTCAATGATATGTTTATGTTTTTGGTGTCATTGAAAAGAAAATTAAATAAATTACAAAATTGATTTGAAAAAAAAATTTCATTTATTAAGCAAAATTCTAAGAAATTTGCACTCAAAGTTGAAATTTGGTAGTTTCAACCGATTGATTTCATCTTCACACGATCACAGCTCGGTAAAGGTTAAGTTGGTGGGGTTTGTTGATAAGCCGTTAGAAAGGTGATTTTATTGGCTTTTTAATGAGCTATCAAAATAAGTTTTATGTAAGTTAGTTTCTCTGCTAGAAACAATAACGTAAACCAAAGTCGTGAAATATTAATTAACCCTGTAGCTGCTAAGAATGTGAAAATAGACCCTCCCCCTTCCATACGATTTTTTGCTCAGCTCGACATAACCTTTCAGCTCCGTAAATAGTTGCACTCAATTGCGGGACACCCTGTATATGCTGTAGATAGGCCATACAAATACGAGACACAAAAAACACGTCCAAGGGCTACTTTTATTTACGAGTGTTTGCGTATTTGCGTTTGCATGCAAAACAACAACAAGTTGGCGTAAAAATAACACATCGTAAATTAAACAGGCCTGCATATTTAAACTGTGAATAGCCTAATAGAAATCACAATAGAATATAACCCAACTTTTTTTTTTTAAATTGACATTTGAAGTAGGATTTGTGGGTTAATAAGAATTTTGGAGAACAAATGTTTTCTGCACTGAGTCTAGATCATGTAGGTTAAGCTAGTTAGCACTGTGCAGACGTTTTTTTTTTAATAATTCCAAGAATGTATGTTATCAAAACAACGTAATCATGTTCTCTAAAAAGATATGTAAGTATTTTCGTCACCTCATGCTATTAAAATTATAGTTCTTTTAAATGTTTGCAATGAAAATAAAATGAAAAAAAACAAAACTTAATTCTCATAATTTGTATATCAACACTTTCTGGATGTGTTACATATGAAATATGAGCAATGTTTTTATGACCTTAGCCCTCTTCTTAACCGCTACATCAAAATGTTCTTTTTTTAATTGTTTCTTTTATTCTTATGTGTTTTTTTTTTGTTTCTTTCTTGCTCGCTCTTTAATATTGTACGATTTTTCCACGTTCAAATTGCGCAGATCTTCAAAGACAGAAGAGTTGAAGCCTTCATTCAAAGATCATGATAAGTAAACGCTGGTGAAATCTTATATGAGAGAGATCTGCGTTAATAGTGTTAACATTGGAAGCTTCTTTCTAGTTTTTATGTTATAAAATTTTAAGATGCAATACGTGTCAATTAAAAAATAAATCATTTAAATTAATGTCATGTCTGCCAACTTTTACTTGCGGCTATTAAATATCCATCATGAAAGTTGATTAAATAAAAAGAAATTACAACAATTTTTAAGTCATTCATATATACATATATATAACTAACTTTGGGCAATATTGCTTAAAATGTTTATGTTTAGCAAGTTGTTTTTAATAGATTCATCTAAGTTAATCCTCATTTAACTCAATTCGCATAAAGTTGTTTTTCAACAATTTATTTTTATTGCTTACTTGATTTAGCTAAGTATGTTAATATGTCAGTTATAAGATTTCTGAATTCCGAGTTTATATTCAGGTTTTCAATACCAATAATGATTAATGCCTGCTAGGGATGTCAATGTCGGAATCCCGGTTTTTTTTTACATCCCGAATATCCCAGGATTAGTCGTTTCAAATCCTAGGATTGCTGAAACTATTTTTTTAATAGCTAATAAAATTTTTCGAACTTTTATAACAAATATCCCCCTTTCAAGGGAGTATTCCTGGTTGGCAAAATTTTTCTTCGATTTTTTTTTTGCATATTTTTATAGCTTGGATATTTGAGAATATCGTCTTAAAAGGGTTTTTTGAAATTCGAAATACTTTAGGAGATATGGCTTATTTTTTGTCCAGCAATGTTTTCGCCAAAATGCGATTTGCTTAATTTGGCTACTTTTTGAACGCAACGGTTTATAGCAACCACCGAATTTCGTTCAATGCGTTCTTCAAAATTGGTGTTCACTGCGCTTGCCCGACCACTACATACATTTTTTCGTCGTCTTTGGTTGGCAAATCATATTTGATGAACCGGCGCTTGATTTTTGCCATGATGCTTTTAGGCTTTGGGCCAAAAGGCATTTACACGTTTTGTGGCAATGGTAACTCGTTATTCAACACTACCCTGGAGAACTTTCATACAGCTACAAGCGCGATATATGGATACACTCTTTCAAAAGCCGCGAAAGAAGAGAAAGATGCCATGGTTGCAGCAGATCCACAGTGCGACCCAACAATGTTTATTGTATCAGGTGATGGCACTTGGAAAAAACGTGGCTTTTCTTCACTATACGGCGCTACAACGTTGATCGGCAAATACAGTAAAAAAATAGATGACTTGTTGCAAAGTCCAGCGTATGTAACAGTTGCAAGTATTGGGAAGTTAAGAAAGAAGAAAACCCACTGGCATATGAAATTTGGATTGAAGACCACGAAGAGGAACGCCGTGCCAACCATCAAGTAAGCTCTGGGAGATGGAGGTGGATGCGATAAAGAAAATGTTCGCCATATCAGTTCAAAGGCATGGCGTAAAATACTGCAAGTATATCGGCGATGGCGACTCAAAAACATTCAAAGCTATTATAAACGACGATCCGTACGATGGCGATCAATCGTCGAAAAAAAAGAATGTATATCGCACGTGCAAAAAAGAATGGGCACCAGACTGCGCAAGGCCAAAAAAGAGAACAGAGGCATTTGCGGCAAGGGTGCAGGCAAACTCACAGATAAAGTCATCTCTGAACTAACAACATATTATGGCCTCGCTATTCGTCGTCATCCAGAGTCGGTTGCTAACATGAAGAAGGCTGTTTGGGCACAAAAGTTTTTGCACAAAGTCTCGACTGATGAAGCTCCACAGCACCAAAACTGTCCGACCGGTGCGTCGAGCTGATGCGCCTGGAAAAAAGCGATAGCAGAAGGGACAATCGACAGCTTCAAGCATACGTTTGCACCACTAAATCAAAGAGTCCAGGAAGTCCAATCAAACCTATTTACGAAGCACTGTCAGTCGATGATTTGTTGAACAGATGCCTTGGCTCCGAAACTCAAAACAGCAACGAATCTTTCAACGCAGTGCTGTGCATGAAACATATATTGAACGAAGGTTTTTTGCCAATACTTCAAATAATGAACCTAATGGGCATCCCGATTGGCAATGTCACATATGATTTCGCCATGCCTCGGAACGAAGAACGTTTGAAAAGGTCCGAAGCCAGAGCTCTGGCCGCATCAAAAGAAGGTAGAACTGCCCGAAGAGCACAAAGAGCCGCTGAGTCCTCATTTTTTGAAGAAGAGGAAGGAGTTCTTTATGGGGGCTGGCATTGCAGATTGATATATGTAAGTATTTCACAAGAAAAAAAAAGGTTTTATTGCCTAAAATTTTCTTTGAGTTTTTTCAAAATCACGTTATTGAACTTCGAAGTCACTTTTCTCTGGTTCTAATAAACCGATTTCGACAAAACCAAGTGCAATAGACGCAGAATTGTCAA